>VZTU01001600.1:338861-464741 GCA_013400835.1 Zapornia atra
CTTTGCAGGGGGAGGGGTGGGGAGGACAGGGACTACGACAAGCAGGGGCCAGCAATCACTATAGCCCTCAGGTGGGTTCTCATGCCATACGCACCCCATCCTTTCCCTCCCTGGGGAGTTGTGGGGCTGTAGATGCCAGCAAAGTCTGCAGGATGCATAGGTAAAGTTGGGACTGGTTTCATCAGCTACCGGGAGGCAGCGAGTGCATGGACGAAGGCCCAAGCTTTGCAAGGTAGTGAGAAGAGGAAGGGCCTTTACTCCATCATTGGGGCTGAGACAGTGGGGAGGATCTGTTCTTTAGACAGAAGGGAGATGGCAAGAGGGTAGAGGAGAGCACTCTGCCTTTGTGTTTAACCCTATGTTTGACTGGAAAGCCCACTGCCCTGTCCGCATTATCCAAATGCCACCTGTACCTTTGCTGCTCCCGGCCCTTCTCTTGGCCCATGCACAAGGCCAGTGCTGTACAGAGCAGCCCAGACATGTTTTCCTCCTCCCCATGAACAACAGGACCTGTCTGCTGCTCATGGACAGGAGGGGACAGTGGAGGAGGTTTTTTTCCCCCAGCTTCAATTACAGTGCCCAACAGGGCATGCAGATGTTGAGCTTTTGGTTTTAGATGCAAGTTATGGGGTGTCCCCTGACCTGCATCTACAGTGCCTCAGCCTCTGTGGCTGTCTGACTCCTCTCTCCTTGGTCAGACAAATCAACAGGTTGGACATGGTGCTCTGGAGCCAACTCGCTCCTATATGCTCCTAAAAATGATGGGGATTCCAAATAGCTAATGACCAGCGTGTCACACCTGGCACACAAGGTTGCACAAGACTTCAGGGAGCATCATTAATGCCCATCCTGGTTTAAGGGTGAGCTCTGCTGGCCCTCTTCACTGATGGGGCAGCTTTGGTGCATTAACCCCACACCGTCCTTTTCTCTGAAGGATAACCAAGTTGGGACATGTAGTATCCTTCAAATTCAGAGGGTTGAGAGGTGCAGGTACAGGGGAATAGATCCAGGTAAATGCTCTTCAGTGAGCTCAGGTGTTGGTCTTCCATCCTGACCCTGACCATGATGTCCTTGGCACTGCAGCTGGGGAGCACAGGGAATTTACCAACTCGGTTGCTCCTTTCCTCTTCCCTGAGCTCTTGGTTGCAATGCCCTAGAAAACTGATCAGGGGCCAGCAAGGGTATTTGATAACATGAAAATCTGTATTTTCCTCTTGGCCAATCCAGTGAAAGATACACAGTCAGTCTTCAGAAAAATCACTTTAAAGCTTTTCCTTTAGGCTCCTTCTAGCTTGGTGTGATGTTGGACCAGGGCAGGGGGTGTGCACAACTGCTGAGGAGTGAGCCCTGCAGTGCTGCTCACTGCAATAATGTTATTTGGCAGGCTAAAGATCTGAGGCAAGCCACCTTTAAACTGTGCCAACGACCTATTTTGAGTCTGGGAAATAGGCAATACCTCTGGGGGCCTAAAAGTTCAGGAAATCTCTGTATTTTGATTGCACATACACAATAGAGAAACCAGTGCCCTTTGCTCCAGCAAGACGTAAGCAAGTCTTGAAAAGCAGCAGGGACCTGGCTGATGTCTCGCCACAGCAAAATGTATCTTTTACTTCCCAGTCTCAAAGTATGGGAAAGGGTTTTGGCTGGTGGTCAGGATCAGGAAGAGGTTTTCATCTCAGAGCAATGAGGAAAGCTGCCTGGCTGTGGGTGAGTGTGCAACGATGGCACTGTTGGAAGTAGGTCAGCATCTCTGTGCCAGGGATGGACGGCTGCTCCAGTGCAGTGTGTAGCCTCATCCCCTGTGAGTCAGACCTGCCTCGTAGCCAAATGACTGCTTTCCCTCAGGCAACCCTTGTGTGACATATCAAGTCACTGAGGTTCATGCAGTTACAAAACCCAGCCTAGCTGAAAATGGGCAAGAAGCACTTTGGGGTCTGTCGTTACAACTCGGGGACTTGCATAGAAGGGTCTGGTGTTAGTCTCACTTCAGTATCTGTCCAGACTTACTGGAATTGGTTGAACTGAGGGTCATGTGAGGGCTGGTGAAACTGGATAGATGCAATTGTAATGTGAGAACAAAAAGAAATGGTATTGCACCCATCAGCTTTGGTCCATGAATAATAGAGGTCCCTGATTTGCAGGATGTGGAGCAATCGATTCATTATCTCGGTATTTGCTGCTATTATTTTTCCTTTTTGTCCCTTCTTTTAAAGCAACATGTTTTCAAACAAGATTGCAGAGGTGGGGTGAGTCTGTGGAAGCCCTCATGCTCCCTCCTGGAGTATGGAACTCCACCAAGAGTGACCCCCAAGAGCCATTCTCTGGGGACATCATCCTTTCCATCCCCACGTCCCAAAGGCTCTGTAGGATTTGTGTACTTCTACTCAAAGGGCCTTTGAAGGAGACAGCAAGTGCTAAGGGAAAGCTAACAAACGATCCCTCCTGCTCCTCTGTGCCCTCCCTGCAGCCTGGGGGCCGCGTGGTTTTAATTAATCAGTCGGCTCACGCGGCGATGCTGACACAAATGGCACCTGCTGTCATCCTCTCCCATGTAAGTGCCAGTGATAAATGGCACGGGGTGTGCTGGCCAGTGATTCCGGTTGGCTGAGCAGAGATGGATGCTCGTGTCCCTCTCCGTGACGGAGGAGTTAATCATAATGAAGAGTGAACATGTAGGGCAAGCGGCTTCAGCCTGATCTTCCAAGGAGGGTGCTGTGGGACAGTTTGCAGAGAGCCTTTTCCAGTGGTTTAGGAAGGCATAGAAGGGACCCTGTTCTGCCTTGTGTCCCAGCAGCTGGGTTTGACACAGGTTAATCACACTTTAGAGGATATTTTAGACACCTGTGTTTGTAAGGCTGGTAGCTGCAGCTCATCCTTAGCCCTTCCTGAGTGCAGTGTACTGTGAGTTCCTCTCCCACAGCAGAAATGTCCTGGCTGGTCCCACCAGGAGTGCAGCTGTGCTCCAGCCTCTGGGAGATGAAAACACTGTTTCTGCCATGCCTGAGACTGCAGGCTGGACTTCCAGGTAGGTTTAGGTTCCCCAGAAGAGATGGACACTAGGTATATCTTCAGATCCTGCTTGCCTGGAGGGTTTTCATGGTCCTTTCAATACATCCAGAGGGAAGAGCCTGGATTTTCCAAGTACTGTGAAATCCCAAAGCCCCTTCCATCATGCCATGTACCTTCTAGGACAGGACATCCTATGAATGGTGGTGTGACTCACCACAGAGAGTGTTGTGAGGTGATGCAGCAAGGGCTGTCTCTGTGCCTGGAGTATCAGGAGAAGGGACAATGCCATCAGAGGGTTACGTACTCTCCCTGTGTTTAGCAGGATGTGCAGAAGGTCAGTATCAAGCATCTGTGTGGTGAGCTCTGAAATTTTGCCCCCAGCACCTGAGCTCAGCCTCTGTTCCCAGTGACAAGCACTGGTAACGGCAAAAATGTTTGGAAGGGAGCAGTAACAGAGGCCACTTTTGGGTATGCCCCGCTGCCCTTTTACAGAAGTGTTTCACAGGGATCAAAGGTACTCAGGTAATGGGGCAGCTGGTGGTGGGAATGACATGGGGATGGGGGATGGGGGGGCATATGGAGGAAGAACATTGTGATGGGTCCAAGAACAGGTCCGGTTTGCCAAGGCTAAGCTCTTTGGGATTTGTCCTGCCCGTGGTGTAAGGGAATACAAAGTCCAGAGCTCAAAGCTGTGTTCTCTGATGCTCAGACTGGCTGCACACAGGCTGCACAAGCTCTGGGGTGTCTCCCAGGCCTGCTCTACCAGATCAAGAGATCACAGATGACTTCCACCAAGGGATTCATTGGAGCTTTCTCCAGCAGCCAAGGAGAGACCTTTTAGTGTCTGCAGTGCTTTGTTGACTATGCGATGTGACTGAAAAATTGATAATTTTATTGTTATTGACTTCTCCAGGATGATTTTAGCAACCTCTATTAAGGATCTCATTCCTGAAGTAATTCTGTAGTTATTAAGAATAATCTTTATAAATTATGCTATGCTTCTGCATAATCTCATCCAATTAATCTTACTGTATAAGCTATGATTATTTTTTATTTTTCGTTGGGGGAACTGGTGCAGTTGTTGTTTTACTGGAACAACTGGTTCCTTGTTGTTTTACTAGAAGAAGGCCCTGAGAAGCCTTCCAAGCACCAGCTTTTTTTTCAGCCTGTGCTGAGCAGTGTGATTTAGAACAGAAAATACGTGTTTCTGCCTCAAGTTTTTGACAGTGCAATTTGAATGTGAAGAAGAGTCCAGTCTTTTCTCCTCTGACAGCTCATTGTACAGGTCTGTGTGTCAGTGCACCGCATGGGGACATTACCCAGACTGGGGTCACCGGGGTGACCTTTACTCATCACTCTGCCACTGAGCTGGACATGTGGGGAACCAGAGATGCTGTCTGCATGCCAAATGAGATCAGTGTTCCCGATCTTCCCTTTTCTCTGCTTCAGGACCCATTGATCACTGTCAGTGAGTGTCTGCTGGATCTCCCCTGAAATAAAGCCTTTTTCTGCTCCTTGCTGTCCAGATCCCGTCAAGGGTTGAAAACTTCTGACTTCAGTGTTATTTGGATCTTTTTCTTTGAGAAAGAGAAAACCAAAATGCATTATTGACTCTGCTCCAAATCCAACGAAGAATTAGGAATAATATCAGTAACAAGGTTGCAGTTGACTTGAGAGTGAATTGTGGTGCTCTGGACACAGAGGACAGTTTCTGATTTACAATGCAGTTGGTGTTAGAAATTGGAGGACTGTATAGTCTGAAGTCCATGTGTTAGTCCACGTCCATGGATCAGCTTGGTTCTCCTGCTTTCTTCTCAGACTCCAGCTTTCTGGCTGCTGTCCAAGATGGGACACAAAGTCTTACACCAAGTTAAATATCCCACATCTCACTATCCATATGAAACAGAGAGTCCTTTCTTTCCTCTTATTGCTCCAGACTTGAAGCTGTTGAAACTCATTGCTGAGTGTGGCATGCCCCAAGTTTTACCATTAACTGTCAACGAAACCTGAAGGAAATTTTGAGGTATGTGGGGATGTACACTCCAGAGCACTTCAGAGCTTTGTTCAGTGGCCCCAGATTTCTCAGTTGTCTCCTCTCTCTTGCAACACCAGGCTTCTGGGCTCCTGGAGCACTGTTCCTGATTAATGCCAGTGTCCATAAGTGCAAAGATGACCCTGACATCTCATAGTTGACTCCTGAGCAAGCTGACACAAGGGGTTAGAATCGGATGGCTATCTCTCATTTCCAGCCTGTACCAATCTCTTCCAGGCAGTGGTCAAGTTTTCCTTTGGAAAGTAGAAATGGAAAGTGGAATGAGGTGGTTGGGCTTGCTCACTTTCCAGTGATCACACAGGTTTTCATCTTAGGGTGCACCAGTCCTGTGGAGCAACATTTGTAGCACTGCTTGTTTACTCAGCAGAGAGACCTTGATGTGACTTGACCCTGGATACTGAACTCCTCCTTCAATGGCTGCGGTGGGTCTGGAGGCAGGAATTAAATGATCACTGAAGTGCATTTGTTGCACCAGTTTTGTGGGTAATCAACAGTCTCCATAAGCTATGTGGAGGAAAAGTTAAGGGCGTGTTTGATCCTTAAGCAGCTGAGCTTACTTTGTTTTCTATAGAGATCTCAAAACACCTAGGTTTAATACCACACATGAGTGTAGCTAGACTTTCCCAGGATATTCCCTGTACTTTCAGTTCCCACAAAGCACATTTCCCTTTGGACGTCTTCTGAAGTATGAGCCCAGTGTACGAACACTTTATAAATCAACCCTTATGCCCACAGGAAGATAATTTAGTACTATGGCACACTAACCATTTTTTCAGGCAGCACTGCCAGAGCCTGCTTAATGAGCTGATGGAAAATTCTCCCCAGGAGAAGGAAAAGGTTTGGAGATGTGAAATAACTTGAGCAGATTCTTCCCTCAGTCAATATGGCCATTAGTCACAGAGAGAGAGGAGGAACTGCCAAGACTTCCTTTCATCCAGTGCTTCCTGACCACTCAGGCATCTACTCTCCTGCAGTCTCCTCCTTGTTCTTTCCAGGGATCTGATAGCTGCTTTGGACATCAGAGGAAATCAAGAACTGGCACAGTGCTGCCTTTGTTATCACATCCTGAGCTACACATGGCACAGGAGTGAAACCCGAGTGTAGAAATTGGGAACATTCATGGACCCCTGGATTTCACCTCTATGTGTAAATCCTTGGGGCTATGTCAAGTCCCAAGCAACAAACTGTGTCTTAAAGGCATCTCAGTTTTTTTATTCCTCCAGGTTCTCTATTTGAGACACTTCAGCTTCATTCCCCTGGCAGTGTTCACGGTCACATTGGATGGGACTTTAAGCAATCAGATCTAGTGAAAGTAGTACTAGATGACCCTTAAATGTCCCTTCCAACCCCAACCTTTCTGTATTTCTATGATTTTCAGAGGGTCTATGCATCCACAGGTTCTGTTACCACTTAGCCATGTGCCTTTATCCAAATCCCCTTTGCAACACACTCTCCCCAGTTTCAAACCTTGGTAGAGCTATGATTTGCCTCTGCTTATACGAATTCTACTGTAAATATGCAGCCGCTCCCTTGCTTTCTCCCCAGTCTTTTTATTTTATTATGCTTCCCAGAAGCATACACTTTAATATCCCTTGTCACACTGCTATCAGACACAGAGGGAGGTACAGTCTGCTGCTTTAAATCACATGGCGGCAATGAGCCCGAGCAATACTCAGCGGCCCATGGATGTGCCAATTAAGAATGCATCCTACTTGCACAGTCTATACGCTTTTCTCCTTTGGAGGGGACTGGTTGTGTGCTTGCAATTATTTGGTAAGTCTAATGAGGCTGAAAAGAGGTCAGATCACCTGTAAATGTCTTAGAAGTGTGGAAGCAGATGTGAATCTATGTCTGTAAAATTTAATGTTCCAAAGACTTCAAAGTAAAACAAAACAATTTCCCTGGAGTCCTGACTCTGCAGACTGAATATAAAAATAGTTGTCTCACAGTCTGCATAACCTTCGGGACTCTGGAAAGAGACTGTCTGCCAGAATCAAAGACTTGTTGCATTCAGTCTGTCACTTGTCAAACCCAATGCTGTCATTTCAAAATAAATACTAATATGATGATATTTCTGTTCATCATGCACTGGTTATAGATGTTACTTCTGGGAAAAAAAATACAAAAAACAAACCAAAAAAGAAAGCCACACAGGACTAATAATAATTTTCTTTGGCCACAGGTAGTTTCTACTAAAATTAGTGGTTAAGCTTCCATTTATTTTCCTGGGGAAAAAAACCAGGACACTTACACATGCTTATTGATCACAGTAAACTGTACTTTATGCAAGATACTTCCTTCCTATGCACTGTCCTGGGAAACCTTCCTATCCCAGATGGATAGGGGACATATATGAACCTTAATCCTTCTTTGAATCAGGCCTTTGTTCACCTTAGGAAATCTGTGATGACCTGAGCCGGAGAATAAGCATAAATTTGTCCCTTTAAAGATTAAAAAAGACATTACTATTTAATGCTGCCTCTTGTTACTGCATTGTTAGTAATTATTTGTAGCATTGTTATTCCTTTGTGGGTTTTAGGCATGGAATAAATATATGGTTATTGACACTCCAAAAAGCATAGTTCCTCGACAGACAAGTGAAGCAGCAGGCAGCATTAGCAACTCCAGTTTGCAGACAGAGATCTAAGCACAAACTTAGCAAGACCGCAGGCTGACATTTATGTAACATGAAGCATGCATGTAGTCTCTGGGGATAATCGCCAGTGCCCCATCCAGGATATACCAGGATGTTGTTTTGTCCCCAAAGATTCCAAAAAGGTTTTACACTACCTTCCCTTAAAACCAGTGAACTCTGGCTATGGAGCATTTGAAGATATGGCCAGGGAATCAGTTGGTTCTTTTTAAAATGCCTATGAATTTCAGCCTAAAGCAGTTTCCTTAATGTCATGTTGGATATTTCTTGTGGGACTGGCACAGGAATCCAAATTCCTCCAGTTTTATTTGTGTACCTTACACTTTCCATCCTCTCCTTATTTTATATGGGTACGAACTAAGGGCACTTGTACCCATTTAGTGTCCTTCTTGGAGCTTGGCAGAACTATTTTGTACGATGCTTTCAAGATGCCTGGAAGATTTCTAGGTGAAAAAGCATAATATTGGAACAAACACCTTTTTTTTTTTAATTTTTCTGTTTTCCTTTTTTTTTTTAATTTTCTGCAGAGTTATAAATCTACTTGCCAAAGTTACATCCTTCTGTGGCTTCGTCGTTGGTCAGTTCCACATCAATGTGTTCATTATATAATATGCTGATGTGGAAATTGCCGGAAATTATTGCTTTCTATTACATAACTGTTGCTGCGTATCTGATGTGTTTTCTGATGCTCGGGGGAACAGAAAGAGCAGTGGCTCTAATGGCTGTTACACTTTTTGCAGGCCCTTGACAGTAGATCGTCATCAGCTTTTAAACAGCTGCACAACAAGATTTTCTTGGAATGTCCCAGGGTTTTCTTGAAATACCTTTAGGTTTACAGGTTCCTTTACTGTCCCTATCAAATCGAAGCTGGTATTTGTGTTACTGCACGGGTATGTGGAAGGGGTTGAGAGCTACCTTGACACGTTGCACAGGGATCGCAGGCAATGGGATAAAGCAGCTTAAATCAAACATGCAAGGCTCAAATATGCCATGGAGACGTGGCAATTGAACCCACTGAAGCGTAGGTGTTGAGCTACTGTAGCTCTCTAGAGCCCTCAGAGCACACGCGGAGGTCAAGTCTCTTATCTTGAACTTTGGTAAAGAACATTAAAGTTACATTATATTTCCACATATCTAGAGATAAGCAATGATATGGACAGTATATTCAGCTGATCACTGATAACTAATGAAGCCACTGTTTCCCATCTGTGTGCCCCAAGCTCTTGGTGATATTAATACCTGATAGGGCTACTGGCTTCTGTGAAGTGGTATAACGTCAAGGTTGTCACAGTGGTAGCTCATGTTCTCTCTTTTAATGTACTGCAGAATGGTTATACAGCAACATCAGACTAAACTGTGCTAGTGTAAAGCTTGATAGTTTCAGCAAACTGAAATCAGAGTTGTGTGGAAGATTTGAGTCAACTGAAGTTTTCAGCCTACAGTGTGATGAACCCACCCACAGTCTATGCAACATACTACTGTGGCACAACCCATAGCACTTCATTCAGCAAACACTTCATCAATCAAATGTGCCATGCGACTGGTGCATGTCATTTTGGGAAGGCAGTTAGCACTGATTTAAAGTTTTCAGAGGCAAATAACGTGCTGCATCTCAACAAATATAAGAGGTAAACAAGAAAAATATTTTTGCTGAGAAGGAATTGTTAAGTGCTCTTGGAACGTGCTGACTAGTAACAAATGAACCTAGTCAAAATGCAAGACCCTTTGTAGTAGGTGTTTTATAAACTTCATAGCTAGGACAAAGGCTGTCTGGACTAAATGAATTAGCACGCGTAAGCAAGACACCAGTGTTGTCTTTTGTTATGATCTTGTGGCCTATTGCCTTGCCTGGCCCTGACTGACAACTGAAATGACACAATTTGGCTTCTACTGCCCATGTGTTTTGCAGTTCATTGAAGTTGTGCAGCAAATCATACATATTTCCTCTGAGAACTGCAGCTTGCCTACATGCACAGTACTTAGTGCTTTGAGATTATTCCAGTAGCTCTGATGGTTGAAGTGAGTAGGCAGCAAGAGCAGCACAAGATCCAGGAAGGACATGGTGTTTCAACACCCCTGTTACCAAACTGAATTGAATTTCCGATTGAGAGTTATATACCTGAGATCAACATTAGAAGGTGATAAGACTATATGGCTGCTCATGGGAACACCATTGCAGGTATCAATAACAGAAATGACTTTTGAATGTCTAAAATCAAATTCATGTAGACAGAATAGTCACTTTGTTTTCTGTGTCTTCTAGTGAGACATAATTGAAGGTGAAGCATAGTGCAGAATTTGGTACATCTTTAAAATAATCCACTGAGTGTAGGGCTAAGAATCCATCTCACATAGCAAGATTATAAGATCACAGGACAAATCCATGTTAAAAGGGACCTCAGAAAGTTTCTTGCCCAATGTCCTACTCAGAGAAGAGTCTACTATGAGTGGAGCATGTTGCTCACAGCTTGAGCCCACTGGGTTTTCAAAACCTCCAAGGACAGAGAGACTATAACCTCTCTAGGCATCCTGTTCCAGGCTTGGCTGTCCTCATCATGCTCCTATTGTGTTTAGAAAAGTGCATTTCAAAGGTGTAATTATGCTTGCTTTCCTCAGACCAACAAGTCCAGTCACTGCACTGGCACTAGTTGTCTAAAAAAGGTGGACTGATCCCTCAGATTTTAAGGTAAGGGACAGAAGCGTTTGGAGTAACATAAGTAAACAGGAGTATTTGGTGAGCATATGGTGAGCCTGTAGTCAAAAGAAATCTTGGATCTTAAGAGCAGGAATTAAGAATTAAGTGGGTTTTGTTAGAACTAAGTGGCATTTCTTTTTTTTTTTTTATTTAATAAACAGTGTGAAAAGGCAGATTTTTTAAAAAATGCCCTGGAATGTACATTTGTTTGTTTGCCTTCCATTTTTACAGGCATTAGAGGTTTGAGTGAGAGATTGAGTTGTAGTCAGGGAGGGTTAACATGATTAATGTGCTAGGTCAGGTGATGACTGTATCAGTAGTTATCTAATAGTGACCGTGACGAGGAGCCAGGATCACATCGGTGCCTTACTAGTGATTTCTGCAGTGTCTTTGGGCATGCTTTTTAATTCCTCTACAGTTCCTCATGGTGAAATTCTATGTCATATCTCTTTAGAAAGGCTGTTTGACAGGTAGTACCTCTTACAATGCTTGAGTAAGAAATCTAACACAAAGGACTTTGTTCTTGGAGAGCTCTATGTCCTACTGTTGTACAAATAATAGAACAAAGTGCCACACTACTGCTTAGCTTATGCCAGTAGGATTGCTTTAAAACAAAGATTTCTTTGTGTTGGACATTTTCCTCCTTTCACACTTAACTCTCTCTGCTCCAGAGGATCTCTCTACTCCTACCTCTACTCCTATCTATTTTGTGGGGTTTGTTTTATTTTGGTTTGTTTTTTTCCTAAGTGTAACAAGAGCATCACTGCATAGGAAAACTTCCAGTAATGTTCTCTTTCACTAATCCTTCCTCTGCAAGTGCCTTAGAGAAAGTGAGAACTGCATGGCTGATCTGTTCAGATTTATAGACATGCTCTGCTGGGTTGTGATTCCTCTCAGGTGTTTTCCCTGAGCTTTTCCTGCCATATTATGATTGCATTTTATGTCAAAGTGAAGAAGCAGAACACTTTTGCCGTCTTCTCAAAATGTTGCCAAAGATCTCTGTGTAGGAGAAGGTCACAGGTGAAATGAGAGAGATGGCATTTAGCTGGGAAAGTGCCCATCAAGGCTGACCACAGGTCCCCAGTACCCAAGGGATTAATCATCTGTGAAATTTTTTATAAGCTACTTTGCAAGGGATTCATCCCTGCAAAGGAGGAGGATTCCTCACTTTTTGCATTTCTTCCTGGAATATTACAGCACCATTTCCCAGACTGGCTCCCAATGTTGCAAGGGAAGTCAAAACAACAACCCAACAACAAAACCTGTCATCACATAAGTCCATACGAAGAGTGTTGAAGAAAGGCAGCTTTGCCAATCCCTTTCAAGTGTAAGCAAGATCACCCTCCTAGGCAACTGTAGTTAGGGAATCTTATGAAAGTATTGAAGGTACTTCTTCACCATTTTCCTCAGAGTTCCTTGGATTTCCATCAGCGTATTGCTGGCAAAACGGAGTCAGAGGGTTAAGCTGGTATTCAGTATATCCCTGAATGTACCTGTCTCTTGAAATCCTGAAGACCAGAGATGGTGCTGCTAATTATTCAGGTGGGTTACCTAGAGAAATCGTGCCTGGAGTAGTAGTATTTTATGTTTATTGCTTCTTAATTTAGATTGCATCGTTTGTTCTTGCCGTGATAATTAGCTACATAAAGACTGGTTATTTACAGTTCTGATGGTAGGCTGACTCCATATAGGAATTTTCAAGTCTGATGGCTACAGTGCTCAAGACTTCATTTAGAGCTACTTTAAATTTATGCCCATATAAACGTCACAGTGGTGATGGAATAGTTTATGGGTCAGTACCTGATACTTGATTGAATATTGAGTAATACGTTATTCCAGGGGCTGCACTATTTCCTTCAGTCAGGCGTGAATGATAGCTGCAATGTCACGTAAAGTCATGTCTTAACAGCTGCTTGTCATTGCTCATAAGATCCTTATAATCTTGTTCTTGTTTTTCTTCAATTTATAAAATTCATAGAATCACATAATCACCCCATCCAACCTGGCTTTGAACACTGTCAGGGAGAGGGCATCCACAGCTTCTCTGGGCAACCTGTTTCAATTTCTCACCACCCTCACAGTGAAGAATTTCTTCCTAATGTCTAATCTAAATGTCTGTTCCTTCGCCTTAAATTCAATTGAAAAAGGAAATGCTCTGCTTTGGGTTAATGTAAAAGAGAGTTTACCTCTTGTTTATTCTCAGTATTTTTTACTGCCTGATGGACACATGGAAACATCATGAGCAGTAGAACCTAAGAAAATATTTCCTCATGTGATTGTGAGGAACTCATTAGAGGATATGAAGATACCCTTTCTGTGGATTCCTCGTATCTAAAATAATGACAGCCTATTGACCTTGCTGTAACTAAGAATACTTGCCCCCCCCCACTCAGCTACCTATATCCAGATAATTTGTAGGAATGCAGCATCTCTGAAGCTGCTATTCCTTTACCACATTCAGTTGATGAGGCCTGACCTGTTGGTGAAAATTTGGTTATGCCAAGCCTTATTTATTTAAGGCTCCAGGTTCGAAAGAAATGAAAACTTTGTGATCAGCTTTTTCCACACCAGTTGCTTAGAAGCTTTCAGCTTTAAGATGACGCATAATTTTCAACGTGATCCTCCTGATTTAAACCAAAAGGAATATTAATAGGTTTAAAAGAAATCCAAGCCTTTCTAAAATGCTCTACCAGCAGAAAACCTGGAAGCAGTTATTGGATTAGTGACATTGAGATACAGATTGGAAAAAGCTTTTGATAAGACTATGGCTCTTCTACGATACCATGTATGTTACCTTCTGCTGAAGCCCCAGCAGAAGTGCTAGGATCAGTTCAGGTGTGCTCTGGTGTGCTCTGGTAAGAGCCATTCTGACCACAGACATTGAGACCATGTTCAGCCTCTTCGAATGCACACGATTACCCTGTGAGTAAAGTTCAGTCTAACTTATGTGAGCGATGTTACGATGGATCTGAGCGTAGTTTCTTGAGCTGGATATTTATGAGTCCTGCTTATGCCAACAGATCAATTGCTGAGCAACAGAAGTAAGAATTCTCAAGGTAAAATAAGCTCAGAAGCAGCAGTTCCCAGGGTATTATAAAGCTTGCCATTTTCCTAACAAACAATTGAACTTTCTTTGCTTTTAGGCATGACTTTTGAGTAGTAGAATTTTAGTTTCATATCACACCGACACTTGTCTAACACCAAAATTATCCTCATTGGCAGGACTGAGGTTTTGATTACTTTCCAAACTGTTTAAGCATTTTGTTTACGCGCAGTTGCCAATTTGTTGAGAAGGGACTGACTCAAACATGCAAAGTTTTACTGCAATAAAATAAGAAATTAAGGCAACTGAGGGGCTCCTGTGGAATTTTTATGACTGCTCTTGTTTTTATAGTGGCTGTCCTTTAAGGCTTGACAGTATTTGTATAGGCTATAAAGTCTGAAATTTAAGTATTGAACACAAGGAGTGTTCTACTTAAGCTGTAGGAGAATTACAACACAGGCAGGTCTGCAGTCAAAAGGAAAAATGAGCTAGAAATACTCATAAATATATTAAACATGCAATAAGAGAGAGGTGGAAGTAGACAAGGCTTGTTTCACATGTTTATAGAGTTGTTCATGTGTGTATGTCAATCTATGTACATTTTAACATAGACACACATGCTTTAACAGAAAAGCGTGCTGCACGGATGATTGCTAGGGCTACTCTGGCATTTTTTGAAGCTAGGATACAGGCTGAGGAGACAGAAATAGGGCGCTGTTGAATGAGGTTATTTATTATTTGGTGCAGAAATGTGGCTTACCAGAGGCCAGCAGGACCAGGTCAGCTCCATGTACATTGCTTTGGGTCAAGGTGGATCTTGCTGACTAGCCCAAAACTACCCAGTTTTCTGACTCTGGGAAGCTCATTTCTCCGTTAGCCTCTGTTGCAGACCTAAATCTATTGATTTATGATTTTTTTTTTTAATCTTTTTTTTTCAGTATTCCATGGGGTTGGAATTTGACTGTATCCTTTTAACACTTTCCTTCTGGCAATTACACGGTATGATTTTGCAATTTGTTGAGTTTTGCCACTCTGTTGGAGACTGGTTAGACTTTTTCTCTTTTACAACAGGGGAATTTATGTTTAAGAAAGAGTTTCAAATAAAGTAGGTAATAACTACAGTATACAGCCCAGCAAAAAAACCCCAATCTTTTGGTAGATCTGTTTTCCTCAGCTTTGCCATAAGCCAACTATCTCCCAGTTCTATTTGGCAGTAAACAACGTGGAGTTCATTAGGCTGTGTATAAGTCCAGTGTAGTTGTGATCCACCATATCATATTTGTAGTTGCCAGCTGTTAAAAGATATAACAAGATATGTTCCTTGTCACTTCTAGCAGGAAGCACTCTGGAGCATTTCTCCTTCTTTCTCACAATATCAGTAAACCATTTGGGTTTTTTTAGCTAGGGTAATGTTTCCTCAACCATGGAAGTAATTAATGAAAGTATACCATGAAACATATCTTTTTTTCCAGAGTGCAGCAAGCCTGCGTGGGAACAGACCAAGGCAGTCCATGACAGATACTGCAAAGAACATCTTGTGTATCTTTATGACATTGCTCATGAAGGTAAAATTTTGGTTTGAATCATGGTGCGTTTTGGTTTTTGTGGTTTTTGGTGGTTGTGGTTTTTAGGGGTTTGTTTTGTTATGTGGGGTTCCCCCCCCACCCATAAAAGAGTATGAGCTTACAAATACATGTTTTTCTCTTAGAGGTTTCAACAAAGTATATGTTGAGAGTAGGATTTGTGTGACAAGGGTTTTGCATTACACTAAAATATTTGACTTCCTTCAATCTCATTAATAAATCTGAAGGATTAAGTGTCTTCAGCCAACCCATCATTCTGGGTTTTGGGAAAGTGATGGGCAAGGCATATACACCCTTACATAGATATTCACACTGACACATGCTTGAAGACACATACAGTGTAACTGCACAGATATTTTTTTCCCCAGGAACTAGGAATAGAGGGAAAAGAATGCTGTGATGAGAAAGGACTGGCCATTGAGATTGGCAGAAGAGTATTTGAAGAGCACAGCCTCAGACAGACTTATTGGAGGAAACAGTGTAAGCTAGATTTAGATCAAGCAGAAGCAGTATCCTTGATCTGAACTCATTCCTGGTATGATGGATTTGGTATTTGGGATCTAGACATACCCACACTTGGGTAGAAATTGTCACTTTTAGAAATATGTGGTGTGGATGCAGGAAGGTGTAAAGTTGGCAAGTGATTTGTAAGAAGGAAAACTACTGGCACCTTGCTGCCTTCTGCCTTGTCTGTGGTATTAGGCTCAGCTATCATGAAAACATTTCTCTGCATCACCCTATTTATGACACTAGCCAGGAGTATTTTGTTCATGTTGAGGTGCAGCTGAGAGAGATGGGATCCCATGGGATCATCCCTGACTCTCTGCTGGGTAGTTAGCTCTCCATCCAGTCTATCAACGTACTCATGTGAAAGTGTACCCTCATTCAATGCTTCATGGGTCAAACAGGAGGCTCTGCTTTCACAGAAGCACAGAATCGCAGACTGGTACAGGTTGGAAAGGATCTCTGGAGATCAACTAGTCCAACTCCCCTGCTTTGACTTGGATCATTTGAGTGGACCTGTTTAGTCAGCAATCACCCAAGTTAGTTGTAGATCAGAGTAGTGACTTGAGATAGAGAGAGAAGTGAGAGTGAACTGCTTAGGGTAGGCTGGAAGAGTGACCTTCTCCCAGGGCTGACCTAGAGCAGGACAGGGTGTCCTGTTCCTATGTCCTGCTCTTTTCTACTCTGCTAGACAGCCCACAAGCCTTGACCCAGTCTATCCATGCAGCCTTTGGCTGCAAGCCTGCCCTTCACCTCAGCCTGCCTGCCAGTGCAGTCTCCCTTCTCCCTGCTCTCTCCTGACTTTTCTTTATTCCTTATACCCTGTGGCTTTCTTTGCAGCTTGTTAGACACAAAAAATCAGCTCAACTTGACACTGTGGGAACAGCAATTTACATTTCTTTTCAGTTGATTTCTCCACTGCTTCTCCTGGGTTTCCAATGATGAGGAGGATTACAGGCACTTTGGCCATCTGAATGGTTAGTAATGACCTTGGACTGTGGAGTACCCGAAACAAACACCCTGAATTATGAAGCTTGGGCAGAGCAAGGGTCACTCAGACGCAAGCATATTTTCCCCCTACAGCCTCGGGGTTAAGAGTGGGTAATTGGTATTTCCAGGTTGGTTTCTTCCTCGTTTTGTGTCATCCCATCACGACATGCCAGCATGCATTACATTAAATGGCATCAAATAGCCGGGGAGTGTGACATGATACATTATCTGACATGTCACCTCACACCCTGTCATAACACAGTGCACTCCAAGATCAGTGGGGACCAAAAATTCATTTGTCTGATTCCATTTTATCAGTCAACCCGAAGGGAGGCAAACGCGTTAATTATTTGCACGGTGGTTTGCATCCAGCACTGGTGGGAAGAGGATGGGTTATGGTTGCAGAAGGACGATTTCTATGCTTCAGGACAACTTTACACCTATTTTCCGTGTGTCTAGATGGCAGTGAGCAGGGTCTGATAGTGAAGACACTTGATGCGTGATGCAAAAATTAATAGAAGGGTGAAAAGATACCTGAAGAACTGCTGGTTCCCCAGCATCATCAGAGACTTGAATTTGAATTAAGTATCCTCTGTGCTCTGAAAGGCATAGTGATAAAACAAGCCAAAAAAGCAATGACCTCTAAAAAAACTTGTTCAGAGACAACTGATCTTAATAAGTAGTTTTTCATGTGCTTCAGAACATTCACTTCAATGGTTGTAAAGACCCCAATAAATGAACCTTCAACGGATCTAGCTGTGATGTTTTAGGACATTTGTTACTTGTTCATAAGGTCCAAACACTAAACAGAAGGCAACAAGTGTTGCGTTGGTCTCTGCTATATCCTTAAGTAACATAAAGCAGTAGCTGATATTCTCAGAAAAGGTCGATTGTCTCATGGCATGTGGTTCTGCATATGTAGAAGAGATGAGAGCACCTACTTCGAAAAGCTGAAAAGAAAAAAGTCTGGGCTTTTCATGAGTTTTTGATGTATTTTTTTGTGAGTAATTGCATTGCTGTGACCAGATGTTTGGAGCCCCAAACCTGAGGTTTTTTGTGACTAAATGAGTAGAGGTCGTATGAACTCATCAAACAGACAAATGTCACAGCAACATAGGAAGTATTACTTTAAAAGCTACAAGTGACCTAGTGCATGACCGGAAGCAGAAGTCACGCATCTCAAGGAGTGAATTTATACAGAAATACAGGAACGTGCTGCAAGGGGTGTGAGCACTGCTTACCTCTGTGATTGCTTTTGAAGTGGAAGAAGCTGAACTGGGCAGCACGCTGCAGAAATTTGTGCCTTAGCCATGCTGAAGAAGGTGTTGCTGGTAACTGACACATATGAGCACATCTCTACTCCTGTCTTTTATTTCTGCTTGATGTATGAGGCTGCATGAGGCTGCTCTGATGCATGTTTGGATCATATCCCCATGTCACTCTCGCTCTGTAATGTTTTAGCATTAGTTTTAAGGCATTTCTTGAAATGGCTTGTACAGTTCAATGTAACTAGTAGGTAATAGCACTGGAGTGACATGAAGCTGTGTCCAGTGTCAAGGTATTTGCTTCTGGTCCACATTTCCCTACTATTTTTGACTAGTATGTGGTTTGAATTGCGGACAAGAGTTCTCGTTTTTTTAATGTAAATTGGGTTCTGCATCCCTAGTTAGCACAGATCTGCAGAGAAGAGTACACAATAAACATCTGCACCGATAGCTCTGTTTCTTGTGGTGGGAAACTGTGTTCCCTGCCTTTGGCGGCAGATATCCTTGGCAATGACCCAGGTTTGTGGAGTGGGTTGATGGAGAGACTGTAGCATCCCTCTGGAAGACAGGATGGGGAGGCATTGCTGACTCCAATGGTGAATCAGCAGCAGGAAAAGGGATTTCACCCACCTCCTTTAGGGTAATATCCTCAAAATGTTTCATTTTTGTGACTTGGATACATGGAGGTTGCACAGTAGAGAGATGGGAGAGATGGGTGAGATCAAGATGTCAGTGAAAAGTATATCCCCATCCTGTAAAACCTGTGTTAAAGTATACGGGAGTGTCAAGTTCTTGTCCAGCAGATGGCAGTTACTGTCGAGTCCTCTATTTTTGAATGCTGAAGCACTCGTAGACATAAACAAAACCACCAAAGACCAGGTCTGGTCACTCAGATTTGTGAGCTGAAACATATTTGGGTGGAACTCATAATTAGGACCATGCTCTCATCCCAAAATGAGACAAAATCAGTACCAAAAACACCCTTGGGGTGGAGCGGTCCCATTCCTGACTTGTTAAAGCAAATCATAAATGAGGGTAGATAGATTGTATGTGGTATTCTCAGATGTTTTCAGAAGAGTTTTCCTGTTGGTGTTGCTTGCTTTGGTCCAGACCTGACATATTGTGAAAGGGAAGAAATGAAATTGTAGGTTTTATCAAACCATGATATTAAGCCAGGAAGAAGGAAAGGATAATTATTTATATCTTCCCAAAGAACACTCTGCAAAGAAATACTAAAAAAGGGAGTGAATTCTAGGAAACGGGGAGTCTTTCATATAGATTATTACTTACGGTGCTCTGGTGACTCAGGCCAGAGAACAACAGGGAGCGATCTTTGGTGTAAATTCGTATAGGCATAGTAAAGGAGAGAGCAGGAAAGAGTGTGGCATGGGAGCTTTGTAGTGTGCGGACTTGAGAAGTCTCTTGAGAAGAGGAGGCTGAGGGAAGACCTTATCACTGCCTACAATTTCACAGAATCACAGAATAGTAGGGGTTGGAAGGGACCTCCAGAGATCATCGGGTCCAACCCCACTGCCAAAGCAGGCTCCCTAGGACAGGTCACACAGGTCGGCATCCAGACGGGTCTTGAATATCTCAGAGAAGGAGACTCCACAACCCCCCTGCGCAGCCTGTCCCCATGCTCTGTCACCCTCACTGTGAAAAAGTTCTTCCACATATTGGTATGGAACTCCCTATGCTCCAACTTGAGGTCATTGCCCCTTGTCCTGTCTCCACAGCCCACTGAAAAGAGGCTGACCATTTCCCCCTGTGTCCCACACTTCAGATATTTATAAACATTAATAAGATCCCCTCTTAACCTTCTTTTCTCAAGGCTGAACAGCCCCGATTCTTTCAGCTTATCCTGATAGGGGAGATGCTCCAGGCCTTTAATCATCTTCATAGCCCTCCGCTGGACTCTCTCCAGGAGATCCCTGTCTTTTTTATGACAGGGAGCCCTGGTAAAAAAGGAAGGAGGTTGTAGAGAGGTGGGAGATGGTCTCTTCAGCCAGGTGACAGGAGATAGGACAAGGGGGAATGGCCTTAAGCTGCACCAGGGCAGGTTCAAATTAGATGTTAGGAAAAAATTCACTGAAAGAGTTGTCAGGATGTGGAACAGGCTGCCCAGGGAGGTGGTTGAGTCACCATCCCTGGATGTGTTTAAAAAAAGGGTAGATGAGGTACATAGGGTTATAGTTTAGCATGGGACAGGAACGGTTGGACTTGATGATCTTAAATGTCTTTTCCAACCTTGTGATTCTGTGATTTTGTGATTCTGTGACTTTAGGAAATGTCAGAGGAGAGGAAAGGATTAAATGTGAGTTGGTAGAAGAGAATAAAGAAGAAAATTGACTTGGAGCTCTGAGGTGTGCGAGTTTTAGTGACGCTCCCAATGTTCGCCTGTGCTATTTCAGAATGTGGTGGGAGAATGCATCTTTGCAAAAGCAGGGTAAGGGCTGGAATTTTGATCACAATATGTACTGCAGAATTTGTACAGCTGACAGACATAGGTGCTGCAAAGAAATAACTGCAGCAAACATCAGGAAAGCAGAGATTTAGCCCACCTTTTTTCAGTCATTCAAATGAGGCGTCTCATTTAGGAGTCTAGTAACTTTAGACCCCTTCAATAACCAATGAAGACAGGGAAGGACACAGATCTTCATAGTCTCACAGAGGATAAGCATCTTCCTTCGTGCTCTTAGCTCATGTTTGCTCTGGTTTGCAGTCAAGTCAATAACATGGATTTCAATAGCTTTACTGTCTTATTCATTGAAAACTGTCCTCTGAAGTCAGACAGTAAGGGAAGCAAGTCCATCTAACATGACTATCTGTACATTTGGTCCCCATATGTTATCAAAGGAGTAAGACTGTCATCTCCCTGAGACACCTCTGTTGGGTCAGACTAGTTGCTCTAAGATGAATCCTTCTCATTTGACTAGATAGAGTCTAGACAAATAGATGAACAACCAAAGACAGATGGCTTAGAGGCTATACTAGAGGTTATGGTACAGTGATCTGGTCAAGGTTAGTCCATATCATGGGCAAAATGCATGGTTTCTTACGGATCTAAACTTAACAGATGACAGTTTGCTTTTCTGGCCTTGCTGCTGTGGTGGATGTGGAAGATGGAGTGAGAAAACATGCCATACTCATGTCAGGGAACTAGCCAGACTCAGTTCAGGTGAATCTGTGGTCCACATGGCTGAGGATGATTTGAAAACCTAGGGGTTTGATTTTCAAAGAGTCTTTCTCGCAAGCATCGTGAATCATTCCAGGAACAGTGCTGTGATGGAAAGGCGTGGAGAAGACAATGCCATTCCCCAGGCTTGCCTCATTGTTGTTTTGATTATGCAATGTTCCCCTCTGCCCACAACACTTGGGTCACTGTACCATAACCCATGAACTGTTTTTCCCCTTGGCCGCATTTTATTACTGTTATCCCTCAAGACAGTCAATATCTAATTGAATGTGGGTTTTGTTACATGCTCGATGAATTCCATGTGTTCGTCTCTTAGAAGAAATTTGACAACAATGAAGACAAGAAAAATTGCAAAAATAATGAGGTCTCCTTTTCAGGGAAAAGTAATTGAAATGATATAAGCCCAAATCCTAAGTGATGCTGAGTTGCACAGTGCCTGACTTACTTAGCTTGAACAGAAGGTGCCAGAGGTTCAGGCAGGGTTTGTTCCAGAAACATATGAAAACATACAGGAAAAGCTACTTCTGTCATGTAGGGCAGTGTTGATTCACTAAAACACAGATACAGGTTTAACTTCTCTGTCTTATACTAACTTAAGAAGGCCAGAAAGGTGTAAATGAATTTTTTAAATGAAATAATTTTGTTTACCTCCCATGAATTAATTTATAACAATGAAAAAACAAAACACGTAAGATACACTGATCAAGAATAGAAAACCTTGTAACCTCTTAAGCAGAATGAGAAAAGGATGTGGTGTTTATAGCAGGCACCATTGCCAAAATACCGCTTTTCCATAATCTGGTATGTTTTATTGAGTAGCTGCTGGTATCGTTTGATCACTGATCAACTTGTAATACTGAAGGGTAAACATAAATACAGAACAAACCAACAAACAGACGAGGCAGGGGAAGCAATAACCTCAGAGCTGGTTGGGGACAGAATATATTTTGCTCTGCAGAAGAATCAGTTTCTCATGTAAGGGATGAGAAACTACCAAATTTACTGTTTCTCTTGATTTTTAATTAATCATGACTGAACACAGGCATTTCATGCCTTTCTTTCTTCTCCATTCTTTTCCTCTAATAGACATTTTTCCTAATGGCATCTGGTTCATTAAGCACTCAACAGTGTATTACACTAACCCAGTGCTATCTGGCCGTGGACTTTGTGTAGACTTCCAATTTATCATTTCTTTCCCTTATACCTGCTCTGCTCTGTGCCTGTGCTCCACACAGTAGCTGTGGTGATGGCCCATTCATTCACATTGTGTTGAAGGAACGACTATAAAATTCTTCTTTCTCCCCCCTCCCCCCTTCTTGCAACCTAATGCCTTCTCTTGTTCTTTGATTCTGACTGCATGCTTATGGGATTAAGGGTTTTCTGTTTCCTAGAAGGAATAAAATATGGGTATCTGAGCCAGAGGAGTAGGAAATCTCTCCGTAAACTCCTTAATGGGGGTTTTTATGGGATATATTTTCACCTCATTTAGCTTTTATTTCAGTATGGCTCTTTCATCAGTCTGAGCATCTGAAGGAAATGACAACTTTATGGGAAGGCAAGGCGGAATCATTGGATTAAAAGAAGATATGAAAACAGAACTCAAAGAATGCAAAGATTTAGAAAGAATAAAGGTCTAACAGGTGGTTCACTGAACTCAAAATAAACGTGCTTCTTGGATGAAGAGATTCCTGAGACACTGCAATGTGACGACGAGGCTATATATGATGGTCTGTAAAAGTGGGCAGATTAGCTTTCTTCACAGGTTTTTAAATCAGTAAAGAAGCTGATCCCCTTTACCGATTCCTTCTCAGCAAGGGCCCTGGTCATTCCCATAATGAGATGAATAATTTCTTCAGCCAGGTCATGTCATTATGGAAGATGGCCATTCAGACTTCATGAGAATTATTAATCTACCAAATCATTCCTTGGTGATTTTCAGTGATTATCTGAACTCCTTATCGAAAATGAGTATTTTATCTCACCTGAGTCCAATCTCAAATTCTAGCTGGCCAGCCGCTGCATGCCTTCTGTCTGCTAAACTGAGCAAGTTTTTATTCTCGGAAATATTTTCCATTCCCCAAGTACAGACTGTGTTTTCATTGCCTCTCAAATTTTTCTTAGAGAAGTTAAAGACGCTGAGCTTCTAAAGTCTTTTGTTTGAAAGATTTTCCAGACATAAAATCATTGCTGTAGCCTTTTTTTTTTTTTGATCACTTTCCAGCGTTTCAGCTACCTCCTTGGACCGTGCATGTTATTTGAGTAATGGTCTCCCCAGCACTCTGTGCAGAGGTAATAACAACATGCTGTTTGTATAACCAAGCATTGTATCTGCTGTTTTACAGGAGTGGATACAGGGGTTTTGGGAGTGCCCACTTTTGAAAACGTTCTAAGAGTGACTTTGTCTTAGATGTAAGAATAGTGTGTCTCACCGCAGAGTGACGTTCAAAACAACGCAGTTCACCAAGCTGTGAGCACAACTGACTCGTTCCCATTATTGTTTACTGTTCTCCGAATGTTTGTGTCCTCTGAAAACTTCACCATCCTGGCTAAAGATGTTGAATAACATTGGACAAAAGGAGATCTCTGTAGGGCCCACAGAAAATACCCCCCCTTTGATGATGATTCCCCGTTAACAATTGCTTTTTAGGAGTATAACTCTGGAATAGACCTCCTGGGCCACTGAGTCTAATCCCCAGCTATGTCAAGCAACCACATCATACAGTCACTATTAGAAATCTAGTTCAGTTTTAATCCGTTTAATATGTGCTGCATTGGTTTTTATGTAGGCCTGCTTTTGTAATCTGAATGCCATGTGATAGTAAGTCATTAAGTCATTATTTTATTTCTAGCAATGACAAAAACCAGCTGAACTGATTTTTATATACTGCAACTTCAGTCTAGAAACAATGAACAAACAAAAAAAAGAGCCTGAGGTTTTTCTTGTTTACTCATTTCAAATGAAATATTTTTTTAAATTAAAATAACAAGTAAGATAACACAAATAACACAGAAACACACTGCTGAAAAAAATAACACATGGGATGTTTTTAATATGATGGCTCAAAGTTCCAAATGGATTTTTTCCTAAGGATGTTGATTCACAAGGACAGGAAGATAAAACTGAGATGGCAGAGATAATTGCCTTCCCCACTATTTCCTCCCTTCTCTCTTCCAGAGGTTCCTCCTTTCCTTTGCGGGGAAATGGCCTGTGAAGCGACCTTTGGACTACAGCAGTTTACAGACTACACTGCTAAAATCACCCAGGTTGTATTTGGGAATGGCATCACATACAGTTTGACTCTATCTGTCCACTGCAGCCCAGTAGCCTCTAGAAAATGGGCAGGTACCTCCTCTACCTGTCCATATCTAACCTGCCAGTTGCCAAGAATCAATAGCTCTAGGTTCAGGCTTTTGTAGGGCTGATGATGCTGGAAATGGTCAGACAGTCTCTGGAGCAGTATCCCATAGAAATCACAGCCTGCAAGTGCAAGGATCAGATAGCCAGTGTCACCTCTGCCTGAGTTCAGAGACAGGTAGCACCTTATAGTGCTGACGCTGTGTTTCCTCCTGGTGTGTATCCCTCTGTATTGCATGCCCATCAGTGATAGAACAGGATGCCTTTGTGTTTCTTGGAAGGAATGAATGTGCTACTCAAGCCAGATGCCTGTGTGTTTTGAGGATTTTCCTCTACAACTTCCCTTCTGTTTGGTAACTGGGAACGAAATGGAGCTTAGTTGTTTATAGCGATATGCTATAATCTCTGGCTGTCAAGGTGGATTTAGGTAACATGTATATCCTTCTTAAATGTTCAATGCTCAGAAGTTCTGAACTCATCTTTAGAGGTGGAGATGGGAGAAGAGTGGGAAAAAATCTGTTGTAAGTTTTCAACACAGCAGATGTGTCAAATTTACCCCAAGTTCCAAACTGAAGGTGACACAGATGCTAAGATTTGAATGATTTCCCACCATGTCTGGAGCACATACGTAGCTCTGGCCTATTTCCATGGTGCTATGAGCCAGTTCCTGCTTTTGGATGCTTTGAGCTGTTTTCCATGAAAGAGTATGAGTTTCTGTGCTGAGCATAATTTGTAGGCCCAAGGCCTTTGGTAATGTACAAGCTTGCTAAATCTGAATTGAAACCCATCTTTCTTTGAATTGAAACTCAACTGGATGATCCTTCCTCTGTCTCAGACATATACTCAACCTCATTTCTTTGGTGAATTATATATATTTCTAAGAACTAACCCGCATTAAGCAAGATTTCCATGCCTTATCTGTCATATCACACATGCATATCACACCAGCAACACACATCCAAACAAAGTGCAAGGGTTTTTGGAACCTGCAAAAGGGGAGTCATTTGCTCCTGCTCAGTAATCTCAGAAATATCAATCTTGCAACTTCTATAAACGTACTTCATCAGGGACCTGTTCAGTTTGGGTGAGTGGTATGTATTGAGTGGAGTTATTTCTCTAAGTTGAGCTGTTCCCTGCACAAGTGAGTGCTGGGATGAAGGCACTGGAGTGATGATGTGGCACTGAAGGAAATGGAGCATAATCATAACCTCAGAGCATTTTCCCTTCTATCTGATGGGTGTTGTTGCTGCTCCTGGGAGACAGTGAGTTTATCACAACCTTTCCTACTCACCAGGACTGAGTGTCTTAAGGCAGAAATTCACAGAGTCTACTTAGGCAGAACTTAGGACTTGAAGGATCTTACCATCCACAAAGGTCAGGCTCCAATAGTCTCAGAGAAAAAAAAAAAAGGGAGGGGAGGAATCAATTGTCTTCTAGATCTACATATTCATCATATGTGTCTTACTTGATTTCTGATGGGTGACAGGACTTCCTCATTTTGCAGATTGTCCCAGAATGTGAATGTCCCAGGGAATTTAATTTTATATTAGATAGTTCTTTTTGCTCCATCCAAGGGAGCATGTGGCCTTTCCTATTGCCTGGTTAAGAAGCTGCCTAGCTCTGGCTCTTTGAAGCATTTCAGTGTGGCCAAATGCCTAATTTCCATGCATCACACTATCCAAACTGAAGGCAGCTAAAGTACTTTTTTGTCCATAGGCTCTCTTGTGCCTTAGTTCCCATCTCAGCATTGGGAATGGTAGCCCATCCTCCCTTCCTAGGATGGTGTGAGGATAAATACATTAAAAGAGGTGAAGTGCTCAATTATTATGGTAATAGGACTCCGATAAATACATAAAATATATGTGCATATTTGGATTCTAGCAGAACCTAACTTACAACTGCAGCTTAAAAAAACTACCATAAACCCTATATAAATTCCATCTGTGAATATTTGATCAGATGCTATGTGGGTGGAAAAGTATGTTTCATTGCTATTGTGATTGCTTTCTTTCTTTAGCTTTTCATGAGTAATAAACGTGAAGAATGTCCCAACGCTTTTATGCTCTCCCAGTCAGTAATATTTTCTCTGAACCCGTATGCGAATGTTTAATTCATTAAATGGTATCATGCAACTTTATGGTGAAATCATAAATCTGTTCTGTTACATTGCTTATTGGAAAATCTTCAACCCTGAGCAAACCCCTAGCACTGTAGCTTGCTTCCCTTGATTACATGTGTCTTTTATTGGCTGTTTCCCACTTTCTCTTAGGTTGCTTTCTCCTTCTGCTTCCAAATTCTCCATTCTGCTTCACAGCAGTGAATCTCACTGCTTTGAGGACTTGTTTTCACGTGCATATAGCCAGCAAAAAGGAAGATGCTGTATAACCTGCATTTTATTCCACGGGGCTTCTGTGCTCAGTACTGCTCAGATTTCCAGCATGAGTGCCAGTGCAGAGTCACTGGAGAATTCATGGGCTTAAGGCACCTGAGACAGTACCTGAGGTTAAAAAAAGGAGAAAGTGTTCTTTTTACTTTCTTGTTTGCTGAAGTGTTGGCAACACTGTGCAGGATGGTGTGCGATGTGCAATGTCACACATTCCTGTCCTCAGCGTTGTGCTTTGCTTTTTAGTTGCTCATGGTCATGACTAAACCTACAAGGCCCTCAGGAAATGTCTCTAGAGACCTGGAGGTCTCTAGAAAGCAGTGCTCTGAAAGCAGTTGTACAGTAAGAACACAGGCCGCTTCAATCTCTGCAGAACCAGACGGTAGCCTGTACGCTCAATATACCAGAGGGGTCTAAGTTTTGGTTGTGATTATAGACCAAATACCTGGCTGGATTGATGATAACCAGACTTCTCTTTCTAGATGTCTGTGGCCTTATGATTTGCCAGAATTCCAATGAAATGGAGTGAAAACCAGCATGCTCATGAACAGCACCGCCAGGGATGGATGAAGATGCTCCCTACTTGGGGCTCTTTGCAGCTGAGACAGACAAGGCAAGTCTCTCAGTGCTCAGCAGTCCTAGCCTGTGTTTAAAATTACCTTTGAGTCTCCCTCACTGAGTTGCGCTGTGCTGTCTGTGGTCACAGCTGAGGTTGGGAGGCAGTTATTATTATTAAAAGACTTTCTGGTGGACCTTCAACGGTCAGATTAGTGGTCAGATTTCCACAGGAACTGCCCAGGCAGCTGAGGATAGTTGGTAGTGCCTTGGTAGTGTCAGCAGAAGCATTCAAAAGAAGAAATTAATCCTTAACTCTAAAGCTGACTCAGAACTTAGGCTCTTACAAGGTAAGGTATAAGAAAATTGCCCTTGTCTTGCTCATCCTGTGGCTACTATTGCCTTGGATGTAATTTGATTTCCAGAGCAGTTTGCAGCAAGGTTTCAATCCAACAAGATAGCTTGCCACCATTATGGCATCACTGGGCATAACAGTACTGCTCGCGTCTGTGCCTAAAAGCAGCTTTTCTAAGAGCTTAGACACAACCAATAGGACACAGTACTGGTTAAGCATCAAAATGCATAGAAAAAAATCTCACCCTGTTTTTTCAACCCACACGTAAATTCATGCACAGTTTTATTAAATTTAATGAGCTCCTTTTCCATAAGGTGGACACGTGCTTAAGTGCTCTGCTCTTCCCCACCCCCTCCCTCCCCCTTTCTTTCTTTTAAACTCTCCTGTATTTTAAAAGAATCATTATATTTGCATCAAGGAGTGTCCTCCATACAAAGGGTGGGATTCCGGTATATTTTTAGGAAAGTGAACCAGACAATTTTCTTGCAGGGCTGGTGCTGATGCCAGAACGAGGAGGTGTGGTAAAGGGGAGTGCATGATTGATTTCTTTTCTATTCCAGAGCTGGATGAAGTGCCTGACACAGCTGTTAGCTCATGCTGCTTACAAGAGCGAGGAATCAATCTCACAGATGTTGTTCATTTCCTCTGTTGCTGTGTGGCCAGCTCTGTTGTACAGAGGATGCGGGGGGCGGAGGGGAGGGAGGGAAAAGAAAGGGGAGAAAATCTCAGTCTAAATTACACAAGAAAGGCCCAGTGTGGGAATTTAACGTAAGCAGGGAACACAAGAATGGACCACGACTGGGAAAGTGGAGGCTGGAAGACAGACCCCACTCATTCATGAGTCTGAGCCGAGCAGACTGTCCCATGCGCATCCATACATGACAATCTTATGAGTTCTCCTGAAAGCTTATGTTTTCCATTAAAAGGATGCAGGAGGTACATGGGAAAAGGTTCAGTAGCAAACAAGCCAGTTATTCAAAGCCACATCTGCCAGCTGTATTGTCCTCTGTGTTGGATGAGTCTGTGGAGGACTTACATGTGTGTCCTTGAGCAACATTTAGGGAAGGGATCCTAGGGACAGTGATGTGCTGCTACCACAGATGATCTACCTGGTTGTTTGTGGTCCTGTGTGTGCCAGCACCATTTCAAATCATCTTTTTTCCTGAGGCCAGAACAAGAGATGCACTCAGAGATGCAGCTGAGGAGATCAGCCATGACATAGGAGGTATGTGGTGCTGGGAAGCTTCTGAGCTGTCATGCCGTCTCTGAGCTTTTTTCACCAGAACAGTTGTCTGTAGATCACTTAAAGATATCTTTGCCTGTGAAACTGAGAAGGAAAGAAAGAGAGAGGCATGGAAAAGGACTTTTAATGAGGAGGACACTTTAAAAGGAAATGTTTCAGGAAGAGAGATAGGAAAAGGAAAAAAAATGCAAATAGGCTGTGGAGGTGCCACTGGCCAGGAGAGGGCATGGTGATATCAGCTTTCCATGGAGAAAAGCTATTTTAATCAGTGAGTTGAACTCTCGCTTAACAACTATCACTTGCTTTGGAATATCCACTTCAGGGTGAATTGATTACTGTTGTATATTTTTGACACTTCCCCCACCCTCCTCATTCTCTACTTCTTTGCAGTATGGACCAGCTAGGTTCCTGTCTTTGTAGCTCTACCAGCCTTCAAGGGGAAATCTCATGGAGCTGCTGCCAGGGGAGATCAGACTAAGCCACTAGTCACAAAAGAAACTCTGGCTAGAGATGTTTGTGGAAGGGCTAGCACCATGCTTTGTGACCTTGCTGTCTAGAACACCTTAAAATCTGCCCTTCCCTTTCTGCTGTGTGGCACTGAAGGCCTCATTGGTAAAAAAACCCCAAAGATGTAAAACCCAATCAAACAAAAATGATTCCAAAACAGAAAAAAGCACAACACTTTTTGCCTCAGGTTTTTGGCCTACAATAGAGTAAAAATCTGTGAGAGAAAACAACAAACAAGCTGTGACTTCTGAAGTCACTCTGGAAAGACACAATGACAGGGCAGTGATGGACTGAAACATTCCTCTCATCAGGTGCTATTACCACCACTGAGGAAAGGACAGCCAGCCTTTTGCTGTTGTGCCTTAGGACAGATACATAATTGCTGAGGTGGGAGTAGAGTTAGAAATGGGACCATAATGCTCCAAATAACACTGTTGTGTTGTGTGATGTTTGTCCATGTCTAGTCTGCAGTTATGGAGTAAGATGGACCTACTCTAAGGTGTCTTCTCATGAAGTAGTTACTTCTACCAAGGATGAGAGACTGGCTTATATTGAGTGCTCATCTCACTTTTGGGACAGTTTCTGAGATTTTGGTTAACAAAAGGAGTATAAATTAGCTGGGGAACCACTGGGTTGAAAATAATGCAAAGATTCTGTTCTCCAGTTGCAAGGACGCTAAGCTTTGAGCCAAGCTGTTGACATCAGTGCAGATAATCTAGATTTACACCAGTGCAAAATGTTGTCATTCAGATGGATTAGCCAAAGTGATTCCTTAAGGGTGAATACAATGTTCTCACAGGGCATGTTAGAGGGTCTGATGAAAGGATTTATTGTATGGTGCCTGGGAATGTGGACGAGACATCCTGATACTCTATGGTTACATTGATCAGATCCTCGCTATTGCTCAAGGCAACTTATGAGTTACTCATTGAAGTGCCATTTGATTTCATTCCCAATTTCCTGTTTTGTTGCAATTGTACCCAGCTGACTCCTACCTTGACCCGTTGCCTGAACAGACTGCTCAGATTATCACCTAGCACATCCATCACTAGCTGTACTTTGCTAACACGCCTGTGCAATCTATGACATGTGTCGAGGGGACCCAATCCTTTTGTGCCAGTGCTGGCAACTGCTGGTAAGCCCTCCACTACATGCAAACCTCCCTTTGCCACCCCTGAAAGGCAGACAATGCATGTGCAGTTTGAAGTTACGGTTAAAATTACATGGAAAGAAAATGACGGGAGCAGCTGCCGTATTTTTAACAAAATTTGGTCACTGCGGATATGAAACCTGAGAACTTGCATAAGAGACCCGCTCCACTGAGCGTTGGTTTAGTCCACAGAGCAGCTGCACAAAAGGGGGGGCATTTCACCGCTCTTCTGGAGCTCCTTGCCTGGGGAATGGTGGCTGCAGGTTCCCGAGGGCCCCCTGGTGTTTTGCGCAATCTATCTTTAGAGAACTGCAAGTTCATTTCTGAGAAGGGCACTGGCTTTGAGCAGGGACTACCTCTAAACTGACAAACCACTTCCTGCAATCGTTAACTGAATTAAGAGCTTGCTGTCCCCTCCACTCCCTTGAAAAGACCCCCCCCACAACCCCTTCACCACCAACTCCCCCCCCCCTCTTGGCTTGGCATCAAGAAATATTGGTAAAGAGAAGAGGGCATGGAGAGTTGAAATGATAGGCCTCCTTCTTGCCAGTGTCTTCTACAAAGAGCTCTGATATCAGTCTTGTGGAGTTTCTGCAAGAGCAAAAGCCATGACATTTCCATAGAGTTTTCCAGTCTTGGGAAAGAAGGTGCCTCATATGTCTGTGCATTTGATGCTTCCTTTGCATTTTGTTTTGGGTTTTTTGGGTTTTTTTTACCAGCACAGCCCTCCTCTAAAACTGATGAAAGCGGAAATTGTATTTTTGGGCCATATTCTGGGAAATAATAGAGCACCCGCAGTTACTGGGATGTTATTCCCTGCTAAAAACATTCCCGATCTGGTCTGTATCAGCTTCCATTATACAGCTTCCAAGGATATGGCAAAACCTTCTAATTATCAGAGTTGACATCAATGGTATATGTGTTCGGCCATTGATAAAAAGAGTCACACAGCTACTCTGAATTACTCCTGTCTGATTTTATACTTGGTGATGCTGGTGTTGGGTCTTCTACCCACCCACCTCACCCAAATTTGTGGTCTTCTAATATCTTCTTCATTCAGTCTTTGTATACATGTGTCTCCAAGCCCTCTTTCTACCAGGTGAGATTCTTTCTACCAGGTGAGATTTGCAAGTGCTTACTTAGTACACATTGCTTTCTTCCTAGGTTCCTGGTCCTCTCTCTCTGAAGGTTTCCAAGCAGGCTTATTCACTATGGGACTTACTGACTAATACTTTGCAAACTGGTGACAGAGATTGAAATGTTAGCTAAATAACTATTTTTCAAGAACTTTTCAATTGTGGGCAAGGCAATTCATTTGAAGAATTTTTTTTCTTGCATTTTTAAGGTTCCAGCATCACTGAAGAAGTCTATTGGTTCTATATACATGAAACACACAAGTAGTTTAAGATACCTTAACACATGGCCTTCTACTTCATTTTTATTAGATAAGTTCCATTATGTTGCTTCATAACTTAAATGGTCATGAAAGACATTGTCCCTGCAAACCTGTCTATCTCAAAAGCAAATATAAAGGCTTTGACTGTTTTCACATACAAACATGAAGAAAAGTTTGTTCTGCAAGCATTTTCTCACAAAGCAACATCTTTTGCTTCTCCTTTGCCACAGACGCGATGCCAACAAGAATTAAGAAAGAGCTAAATGGGGAACATATGCTATATGCTAGTATCCAAAGACTGGGAAATGCATGGAGGAGAGCGTAGCGTGGATAGAAGCAGCCAAAATCAATAATATATGCAAATCTAGAAGAAGACATTTGAATTTCTTATTAAACTTCAAAGACTTCTTATAGGTGCTTACTTTTTATACTGAGGGCACTGACAGAGCTGAAGTGCTACATCCAGAAGAGTTTCCAAAGATTACTAACTTTTGTCCCAAAAAGCAGCCAAAAAAAGGAACTGGGAACGTCTACTGCTGTCTGTGCAAGATGAGCAAGAACAAATGACCAGAGACAGTTTGTCATCCTTCTCCATCTGGAATGGGGATGCACACTTGCTTGCAGAAGATGGACTGAAGAAGAGTATAATCACTATAGTATCAGGTGTTTTAATTCAGTATTTCCTGAGTATGCAGGGAACCTGAAGGCAAGATGAGCCTTTCAATTAGCTCAAAACACAGAACCAGTGAAGATCTTTTTCAACAGAACAGTTGTTTTGGTTTGTTGGGTTTCTTTTTTTTATTTTTATTGGGAAGCCACATTTCTTTAAAATAAAAACTTTCCCTGGGAACACACCAGTTGGAACAGAACTTGTCATTGTCATTGCTGACAAAGCTGCAAACTCCAGAGGTTTATAAAAACTGAAACTGCGTAGAAAATACATACAGGCATGTAGATTGAATACAGTCTACAATATATACACCCCAGGAGGCTGGAGCATATAGAAGCAGGCATTTGATCCCACCAAAAGCACTTGGAGTGTTTCCACCTTTCTTAATGGATGCAAGATTAGGCTTGAAGTATGGAAACGCAGAGAGGCAGATAGTGTGAGCCCAAGGGAGTTCCTCATTTGTTTGGCCACTGCTGCTTGTCGGTCGGAGACTCACTTTAGCTGCAATATTCCTTGCTCAGTAGGAAGCTGTCAATGCCAAGGGTGTCGTTTCTCACACCCACATAAATAGGTGTTCAATCCACAAATGGACTGGAGCTTTCACTGGCCTCGCCATAAACCTGGGAGTGAGAGTCAAATCCATTTCTGACGCTGTAAGCAGGATGCAGAAAGCTTTATAAGTAGATAAAATATTCTAGGAACACTTGCAGAATGTTGTCATTTCATGGCTTTCACAGCCCTGACTGTGGCTGCCTATTGAGCTGTTTCTTCATTCAGTGCTCTTATCCCATGGGTCCAAATGACTGTGGCTCATAGCTAGTCATGAAGCCTGGGGCATTTTAACCTGCTGTCGTCATGTCTTAGGAGAATATCCGGCCCAGCACACCCAGAAGGTGTTTGCAGCAAGACCAAGCACAAGTTGCATCTGAATCCATCATTAGGAGTGCAAGGTTCACAGGTTCCTGAGAACAGGAGGTGTGGTGAACCTGTGCTGCCCAGCCTTTGGCTCCTAACTGGATGGTGAGCTGGGTGCTGGTCCATCAGCAGTGTCTGTGCTTACTGCAGTGGCAGCCTTGTGTCACAAATGGAAAGGAGTCTTGACAGAAGACACAGAGAAATTAGGCAAGAGCATGTCTCTGTAAGGACTTTCTGAATCTGCATTTAACGTCCCTTTTTGCATTTTAAATTCTGACTTGCAAATGTGCCATTTGATAATGGCTGCTTTCTAATGGTGTAATTTTCACCTAAGCACTTAGTCGTGTCACAGAAAGTGGAGTGTGTTAAACTGCTCTCACATTCTCTGACCTAGGACTACAAACTTCATTCTCAAGCGGTTAGACTAAACACAAATATGCCAGTCTCCTGGTCTGTGTTCTTACAGGAGATGGTGTTTTCTCACTCACCCACTGCCATAGGCTGACAGGTTGAACTCCATGTGGTGTAAAGGCCTTTGACTTCAATTCCTCAACAAAAAACACGTAAGACCTACTAAGACATTCAGGGTGCAAAAGTAAGTTGAAAGGTAAGCTCAGGTAAGCTCAAAGGTAAACTCAGCCACTCACAGTGGGCTTCTCTGGGCCACTTCAGTGGGCAGTAGTCACTTTTAGGAAATGTCCATAGACCTCCTTTACCTTTTTCAAGACAATAGACATAATTTCCAGCCGTTTTCTGGCCAGAACTTGTCCTCGCTGCACCAGAGGCTGTCATCTTATAAGTTAATGCCCCCATCTTGCTTGTGCAACCAGCCATCCTTGGTGCTCCACTCTTTTGACTACTCCCTCATTCTCTCTCCCCCTGCTTCTCTGCCCCCCCTGTGTCCTTTCCTTTCAGAAAGTTCAGCTTCTCACTGTAAAGCAATAGAAATCAGGGCCTGAAGGGATTTTGTGGGAGGTGTCTAGCCCATTCCCCTTGTCCACAGAAACTAAAGTTGTATGTGAGGAAGACGAGGAAGCAGCAGATAGGCTGCCAGGCTGGAAGCTACTTTTGGCTCGGCTCTGATTAGCCCCATGCACAGGTGCTCAGCACCTCTTCGCTGCCAGATTTTCCATTTCGTGTGTGTCCTTAATAAAGACAGAAACTATTTTTGGTTACAACACAACCAGCTATCTTTATCAAGGGGTTTTCTGCAGTGTCCATCTGTAGAGCAGCCAAGTACTTCCCAGATAGATTCAGTCTTCATGGAATGAATGAGAAAGCATTTCTCTGACAAATTATTTAAAAATAGTGTGGGTAGATTTATTAACACCTTATAAAAACCTAGGCAGCTGCAGCTAAGTGTAAAGTCCTGCAGCAACATGGTGGAGGAAAAGCTGATTAATATTTTACAAGAAGTTTTCTAGACAAAAAAGATCACTCCTTTCAAAACTGATTTTTTTGAAAAATTTGGTTTGCAATTCACTTATACATCCAGTTACACAACCCACATAAAAACCATCTTAAACTCAAGAGTTTCATTTCAGTTTACTTGATTGTAGTCAGTAATTACAAATACTAAATTTCTGTATGAAACATTTAAGCCAAGTTTACATTATCTGCAGAAAGTCTGCAGTTCCACCATTTAAATCAATTTAGAAATCTGTTAAGTAAATCTGACGCAAGTTTAGTTATAGCAAATGTCTTAGCTAATAAATTTCTTGGGACTGGAAAGTATCTTTTCTGCATGCATGGATGCAACTCAAGTGCTCTCAAGGCCTCAGTGAATAAATAATAAATGATGCAAAATAGCTTTTTTGCTACATAATAATATCATAACTTTAAAATGTGTTTTCCCAGGACTAGAAATGAGTGTGTCCCTTTGGGAAGTTATTAAACAAAAAGGGAAAAAAAAGAGCTATTTCTAGTGTTGGAAGCTGGTCAACGCATCTCTTGCCACACCCTGGTTCCTGGCAATCATTTACACTCATCTCTTACACCCTTTCAAAGGGGCTGTAAATTATTGCCAACTCAGAATGTTACACCCACCTTATTGCAGGTGAAAATAAATGGCAAAGCAATAAAGATTCAGATCTGTGGTGTACGCATGTGCAGAAAGGCTGATGCTTTACCTTATCAGATACCTTTATCATCACTCTATTGTAACCTTGCATTTAATACTCCTAATCCTCCCTCAGCTGGTATTTGATCCTATGTATCAGATGGATTTCTTCCTTGTTTTGTGTCCATAAAGCTTTCTTGCTCAGATTAATCTCCATTCAGACTAAGCGGGTTTCTCTGCTCACTAAACTGGTGTTTAGTGATCCCTTGCGACTGTGCAGTCCTCGGTGCTCTTTTTGGTGATCCAAAGCTGAACTCATTTACCTGATGTGGCCCAGTGGAGAACAGTCAGTGTTATAGGTGAATAAAGTTTCTTAATCCAGTTTCAATCATATGTAAGTAATTAAAAAATATCTCTTAAAATGACTTAACTATGATCCCAGATAGCCACTTTGAAATGCTGACATTTTCCCCTCTGTGATAAGTTGAAGTGGAAGTTACAGTTATCCCTTGATTTTTCTTCCTGGCAGGAGCCAGAGAAGCTACAGACGTCATACCCATTTCTCTCTTTTCTCTTCCATTTGTGTGGAAAATATCCTTCCTCTCAACCAAAATGATGTCCCCATCCCCCCCAGCCTCCCTGCAGCAGTTCCTGTGTAAAGCTCAGAAGCCAGGAGCAGTTTCTTACCACAGCACAGAGGTCTTGCCTGGTCCTCTGCTGTTACCTGAATCTTCACCCCGGGACACTCCTAGGACAAAGAAACAGTGATTGGGCATCAGCTCTGACAAACGAGACCTGTGATCTGAAGCATGGTACTCCAGAAATGTTCCTTGAAAGTTTTGTTAAAACCTTTGAAACAGTCCCTTTAGCAAATATTGAAAGATACCTTCCATGGTGGCAAATATAAGTACTCCCAGATTAGGAGATAATGTTCTCTAGGTGGCCCAAACTTGATCTTTTCAAGTCATCTTCAATGATCAAGTGAACAAATCACCTTCGATAATGTGATCGCAGACCCCTGCATCTCCTGGAGCTCCCCTGGATGGTGTTCATTAAACACCAGGCAGATCAACATGGTCAATGTGAGGCTCATCTTACTTATCAGACCCCCTCAAAACATCCTTCCAGCTCAGCATCACTCATTTTCTGAGAGCTTTTCTATCACTCTAGCAGCCGGATGCTACTTCAGCTCTAAAGAAAGTGTTTTCTTGCTAGTGCCAAAAGGTGAAGTGAAGCTATTATCCTCTTTTGTGGTGGCCAAGAGAGATTCAATAGCCCCTGTATACAGGGCATGGTTTCTCAGAGCCCTTGGTGTGCTGTGTGCTTGGGGTATGGCTCCCTGCACCTCCAGTTACAGCTTTTTTGTCCCATGTGCTAAATGAACACTGAAGAGGGCTGAGCATGGCACAATGCATTTAAACGTGCTGAAAGAAGCTGTGACCTTTACTTCAGCATGTATGTACTAATATTGTATCCTAAATATTCCTTCCTAACTTCAAGTGGGTCCAGGGTGAATTTTCAGGTTATATTTTCAGTAAATTAAAAAAGCTGGAGAGATGGCTCGTAGCATCACATAAGGAATCCAAACTCAGTATCAGCTGCATCAAACACTTTAAATTCACTGTGTAAAGCCCTGCCAAGTGTGTTAATAGGGCAATCCACAGCAGCAGCAGGTCCCCATGTTCCCTGCTGCCTCGAAGGAAATGGAACATGTGGCCTGTAAGTGTCCCAGATGTTTGTGGAGAACAGAGGAATGAGAAGATTTGAAAAAGGAGAGGCTTAAACTGTTGAGGGGAAGTGGTCTTAGGGCAGAACTAAGGAGAATTTGGATCTGGAGAGGAGAACTGTGCTGATTCTTTAATGCAATTAGAGATCAGCAAAAAAGACCTCTTTAGGAAAGAGCTTTGAAGGAAGGACAGGGTATCTTTGTGTGCTATTCAAGCCACTGACATCAGTTCTGACTCCCTCAACAGCTGCTTTCAACTCAAACATGCTGGGAGGGAGTATGTGATTTTATCTGAAGCTTCCTTAAGAGCCAATTACTCCAACAACTCATCCCCACTCAGAAGCAAAATTGAGATTTCTAATGAGGCTTCACCAGCTCTCAACCAGTCTCCGAGCTGATCACCTCTGTCCTGTGGATGTCCCAAGCAGCTCATTAGTTTTAACTCTGCTTTGCTCAGTGTTGTGCCTTCCCTTGTTTTACCCATCCCTTCTGTTGATTTTGGTTTTGGTGTCCATGGTTCAGACTCATTCATTTTTCCGCCTCTTCCTTTTGTTACAGAAGCTGTAGGTCTGTCTTCCATTAGTTAATCACCTCGTGGGAGGGAGGCTACTTCACAAGAAACTATTGTCCTCTGATGTAATATACTAGTCTAGTGTCCTGTGGCCCCATTAAATTCATGTTATTCATAATCACAGTAAATTTTCTGATTCACCTTTTTGTGCAAACACCCCAGCATTTAGTGTCAGCACCAAAATTAACCTGCCAGTCAGGGCTGAAGTGCTCTCTGCAGGTGGCAGCCCTGTTCAGAGGGTATCTCTTGGAAGTTTAACATCATCAAAGAAAGCTCCAGATCTGATGCTTTTAAGCACCCCTGTAAGAGTTTTTTTTTTTTTATAGCAGCAATAAAATGTAGCTATAGTAGATCTGAAATAACACTATTCTAAAATCAAGCTTTTCTTTGCAAAACAGTCCTGGCAGCTGTGGTCTGTGACCCATCATTACTGCAGGTGGTGTGCTGTGGCTCATGAAGAAAGATTTTACATGTCAGATTGCGTGTCCAGTGGGTGTATTTTCCAATAATGTTGTTTATGGATAAAAAAGCATAACAAGAAGGCACAGGAGTGATTTGTCCCCTGTATGACCTGAGCATTGGTGATATTGGTTCTGTCTGCACACTCTATATGGTAAATTTGGTATCTTACTGCTTGGTCCACACAAGCAGATATGATAGTGAGTAATGTAAAAATCTGCTCCATTAAGGTATCACTTAAATCTTTCCCATAATGAATCATGCCTGCTTGTGTAGAGGTAATGTACTTGGCATGCACTTTGGTAAATTCCATCTTTCCAATAGGATTTTGCAAAATTATTTTTCTCACTATAAAATATAGCAGCTCTTTACAAAGGCTAGATGTGAAGTTAGTCTGTGTTTTCCTCCACTTTTTGTACAGTGCTTCAAACTTTTGTACACCATTTTCCTGTTCCTTTTCTGAGATTTCTATTTTCTTCCAGTTGCTCCTTTACCTAACCCGATCCTCAGAATGTGACCTGTTTTCTTCCAGAGCCTCAAATCTCCAAATTATGTTCTTCACTTAGGGTCTAATTAATTGCCTTTTCCAAACTGAACTCAGAAACTTTTCTGCAATCTTTTTCTTGGCTTTGGTTCTCCATCAAAACTTTTGCCTCAAATTAAGGGTACCATAAACTCCCCAAAAAATATAGTTGATTCAACAGTTCTCAATTCTGTTCTCAAAGCTTCAAAAGCCTTTTTTTCTTTCTTTTTGAGTTATCATATGATATCTTGTCAAATGTCATAAGGTCTCTCTCAAAAGTTTAATTCTATCTAGAATTAAGTTGTTTCCAGTGTCTTGATCATAATCTCAGCTGTAGTTTGATCTTCACTTATATGCATATTATCAAACAAGGTTTGCATTTGTCTAATGAAATGGCTCCTTTTAGTCACTCTTCTGACTATGTTGGCTTGTCTTCATGAAGTAACAGTCTTCTAGCTTGATCCAATTGCTTGCTGTGGATTGATGGGGTCAGAGCTGTTACGACCTTCTCAGTTTTATGTTCTTTGGTCTTTTTTTTTCCCTTCTGTTTCTAGCCACTCTTGTCTTTAATTAACTCCATGTAGCATTGTAAACTTAGCATTGTGCTTGTTTGGCCTGGGATAGAGTTAATTTTCTCCATAGTAGCCAGTATGGGGCTGTGGTTTGGGTCTGTGTTGAAAACAGTGCTGATAACACAGGGATGTTTTCATGCCTGCTAAGCAGGGCTTACATGGAGCCAAGGCCTTTTCTGCTCCTCACCCCACCCAGCCAGCGAGGAGGCTGGGGGTGCACAAGGAGTTGGGAAGGGAGACAGCCGGGACAGCTGACCCCAACTGGACAAAGGGCTATTGCATACCATATGATGTCATGCTCAGCAGATAAAGCTGTGGAAAAGGAAGTGGGGGGTGGTGGTGGGGTGTGGGGTGGCAATCACAGGGATAGGATTTGTCTTCCCAAGTCACTGTTACATGTGATGGACCCCTACTCTCCTGGGGATGGCTGAACACCTGCCTGCCCATGGGGAGTGGAGAATTAATTCCTTGGTTTGCTTTGTTCATGTGTGCAAGTTTTGATTTCCCTGTGAAACATTTTATCTCAACGCACAAGTTTTCTCATTTTGCCCTTCTGGTTCTATTCCCCCATCCCAGTACAGGGGAAGAGAACCAGTGGCTGTGTGGAAATTTGTTGCTGTCTGGGATTAAACCACAACAAGCTTATTGCCTGTTTTGTCCCAGAATTTTCTAAATAAAAGAACAAAAACCTGTCAGTACTGAAAGAAAGGTTTTCTGTACTGCAAGTGTATAATCAAAGCTGTGCTGGGCTTTATGTGTCTATTAGATGAATATAGGCATGGGCATCAGAGTGCTTGGTGTTACAACCTTGTCACGGCATCCCTTTTGGCTTGACCTTACTCCCCTACCTTGTGCTGAGCCTAAATTGGGGAAATAAGGGATTGCTGAGCTAATCCCTCCCCCTGGTTGGTCTGGCTGCAGTCTGAAGGGCCAGATGGCTTTGCAAGGGCAAAACAGCTTGAGGGCCATTATAAATTTATTGTTCACTTACAGCATTTATGGTTTGTAGAACTGTTTTGGATTTTATTCTTCACTGTGCAGGCAGGAAGGAAAGAGAAGGAAACGTTCTTGAGCAAATAGCTGTGCAGCACAGGGTTAAGGGAGGACACATCCTCAGTGTGAAAGGTTGTGAGAGTTCAGACTCATTCTGAGATCTAATACATACATAATGCATTTCTAATACCATAAATAGATAGCAGGTCATGAGAAATACATCTTTGCAACCATCTGTAAAACAAAGCTGTTGATCATATACAAGTGAAGTGAGAGAGGGTCACCATTTACATGCGTTAGGATAAATCTGGAGCTGGTTCTTTGTGGATCACTGGCTGTTTCTAAATTTGTACTCACAGGATGAGGAAGGCTGTGATTCAATGACATTTCACTTAGCGAAGCTAATGAGGTCTTCTTATCCCCACGCCGACCAACAGGATATCAGGAGATGAGGAGATGAATCTAAGCCTAAGAAAGGTATGAAATGGAAATGGATGTGTCAAGTGTAACTAAAAGCCAGGACAGAAGCTCCTATTCAGCGTTAAGGTTCCCTTAATTCACATTTGTTTGACTAACTCTGAGAGCACTAACTGCTGTCTCTCCTGTGGCTAAGGACGTCCAGGTTCAGCTGTTTCATAAGAAATAGCATGTCAAGGATATGTGGGGTAACTCCAAGTTTCCTTTTAAACAGCTGGAGTTGTACATTAATTACATCTGTCCATAAACAGACTTTCTTCATCCTTCAATGAGAACAAAGAACAGCTGTACTGTTGTTGTTAGTAGTAATGTGAGTATGCACACATCCCTGGAGACCACCCCTTCCCAGCCCTGTGTGCTCATCACAGATCTGACTTTTTGAGACAGTTTGCTCTGTTTTTCATGTTTAAATGCTTCCAATTTACTTTACATTTATTTATTTATTTGTTTATTTATTTGTCTATTTATTTATTTATTTATAGGACCAGCGCTGGCATAAGGCTTCTTGACCCAGCTGTGTAGCCAGACCATTCCTGCTCTGGTCAGTGTTGAGTTTTTGTAATTCAGTATCAGTGAGGGGCAGTGCAAAAAAATGTAGTTTCTAGATTAAAATGACACTTTTACTTCCCATTAGATGCTGGCCACGTGAAGTGAGCCCTGAGGTTGTGCAACTAATCCCCCTGGCCTCAGTGATTTGTGCTCTAACAGTGGCTCACTAAAGCATGCTCTTGCCTTGGGGCAGATGCCCCCTGAAATTTATCTTAAATTTATTACTGGCCTCCATTTCTTACATTTTACATACCGGTCTTAACCATAACCTCTGCTTACCATGACAGATGCCCCTAGTTGATGTTTCTCTGCAATTATAACTTTGGCACAAGAGAGTTACTACCTTGGTTGTCACAGAGGAGGTCAAAGCTGGCTAGTAGTGAGTAAGAACCAGGCTTCTCTTCTTCTCTAGTGATGGCCCTGGAGGCTGCAGGGCACAAGGTGGGACAGACACACCTGACTGACATCTCTGTGAGGTTAAACTTGGAGCTTCCACTTCCCAGGAATGGTTGAAGTTGGTTTTGACTTCAAATGTGACAACAAAGTAGAAGAATAGTTGCTGTAACATATGTGACACTGACCTAGGGAAGATTATCTGGCTACTCATTAATAAACCCAATAAAAGGTGAGAAGAGCTTTCAGCTTTTCTGTCGCGTTGTGATATGTGAGCAGTGACAGTACAGCATATCGCTCTGGAAAAGTCTCTAGTGAAATGTCAAGGTTTTACCACAGTGAAACTTTTTGAACCTTAATTTTTAATAAACTTTTTTTTTTCCTGCATAAAAATGAATTAAATTTTACATACTTTTGCAAAAAAAAATAAAATGTTGTTTGGTTTTGACATTTTTCTTTCCCTTTACTAAAGCTCCAAAACCCAGAATGTTTTGATGAAAATTTTACAGCATGTTCCAACCTTAGAGAAATGACACAGTGACATCTGCAAGATTTTGATAAGATTTGGTGCAGACAATACCACTGCTGAAAAGGAGTGTCCCAGCTCCCCCACAATCAGAGAATCTTTTCCAAGCTGCTGTTTGGAGGAGTATGCAGTTAATGAGATAGTAAGGCATTAACCATACATATTTTGGAAAAAAAACCCTGTATGCTATTAAAACTGGAGAAGAGAAGGCTCCCGTGAGATCTTATAGTGACCTTCCAGTACCTGAAGGAAGCCTACAAGAAAGTTGAGGAGGGACTTTTTAGAAGAGCATTTAGAGATGGGACGAAGGGGAATGGTTTTCAAATGGAAGGGGTATATTTAGATTGGATATTAGGAAAAAAATCTTCACTGGGTGATGAGGCACTGGAACAGGTTGCCCAGGGAAGTGTTGGCTGCCCCCTCCCTGGAGATGTTCAAAGTCAGGTTGGATGGGGCCTTGAGCAGCCTGGTCTCGTGAGAGGTGTCTGAGCATGGGGTTGGAACTTGATCATCTTTCAGGTCCCTTCCAGCCCTTACCATTCAGTGATTCTGTGATTCTATAAAACCCTATCAGCTTTATGTATTTCCAACTTACACTATCAAGCAGGGATATAAATCTAAGTTAAGACAAATGAGACTAGACTCTGGTCTCTGGGGAATAGCGTAGGAGCTTCTGGAAGGGGGTGGGGTGGTTTAGCAGGAGCATTCTTTCTGCACTGACTGGCACCAGAAGTATAAAGCTGATGGAGTTCCCAGCTAACATACCAGAGATAAAAAAGAGCCATGGCTTTTCATGTTTATAGAAGATTTCCTGGCATTTTTCAAAAAAACCCAACCCTGATATTTCAAATCTCTGCATCCTGGTTAAGTTGCAACTTATGTTCTCCTCCTATAGACATGCCTCTTCTCTCAAGAGCAGAAGGGTGCCCTGCTTCCATGTGCAACTTTATCTGTTACTTTATCTCAGGAGGATCATGCACAGCAAGAGCAGCGTGGGCTGCAAAGATCCTCTGCTCTTATCATGGGGCTGTGAGAGTACGGAACACATCCTAGAAAGTAGCTCCTGTGGCTGTGTGGTGTGTCAGGAGAAGTTCAATATTGTAGATTTACGTCAGCTAAAGCATCAGGGAGGACAGACTATCTTCACCAGGCTCTAGGCAGGGTGCATAATGAATTTTAGATGATAGTGGCCATCCTGCCCAGATTATTAGCAGATCGTAACACTGCTTGGGCTCCAAATCCAACATCCGATCAAATTTCAATCTGTTACATATTGTGTATAGGTTTTGATACCTTTTGCTGTTCATCTTCATTCTTTTTAAGTTAAGATGGAGTGCGTTGAATGGTAATACTACATGTGTGTGAGATATATGTGGGTACAACCCTAAACTTTCCCTAAACTTTACACTGCACTTCTTGAAGGCATCATGTAGTCTTTTAGCCAGCAGACAGTGGTATGATTTACATCATTATGTGTATGTGATTTATGCAATCAAATTTAGGTAGAGCTGGTTATAAGTAAGCAAGTGTATATGCAAGAAGGTGAGATCCTTTGCATCTTGATTATAAACGTGCATGCAGGTGAAACCCATATGAGAAGTGGGGGAGGCTGAGGAGCATTGTTGGTTCCAGTCCATCCATCTGCTTCGAAGATTGTTCAGGCACTGAAGAATCTGTGGATAGGACAGGCATGTTCCTCAGGTACAGGAGCCACACACTGTGACCTTACGGGGGACCTGAGCCTGAAGATGCAGAAATCAGGCTTTATTTTCTCCTGTGACATAGCCTGCGCTTTCAGTCTTGGACACAACAAATGCAAAGAAAGTCGGACCTCCTTTTGTCATCAAATAGGCATTGGATAACTCTGTAACCAATCTACTTCATTGTCAGAATGGCATGAGTCCTAACCAAATAGAAGCAGGATTGTGCTGCCTGTATTTAAAATCAGAAATTCTTGAAGGGCCATCTGAGAGAGAAGGTCTAATTCCATGCTTACAAGGCTGGGAAAGTATGCCCCCTGCCCCAACTTTCAGATATGTTAGTAAAAAATGGTAACAAAACTCAGAGGGTATGTTAGAAGTCAGGGGGAAGCAGAGGGGCGGGGAACATAGACTATTTAACCACCAAGATATAAACCAACAAGGAAGTAAAATAATTATGCACAAGTGATGATTTATTTAGTTTTACCAATTTACTATGAAATCATCAAATATTTCTACCAAACTTTCAATCCATTGCATCTGTCTGATGAGTGATGTTCATTTGAAGTGATTATGAGGTGAATGAAGATAAACTACAGAACCATATGCATTTTCTTGATTATGTCTTATAGAAGAATACACTTGGACAAAACAATTTTCAAGTACTCCCAATGGTAAAAATACCCATTGCAAAACCAACTAAAATTGAAAGCATATTTGATTGAATCCATTTTATTCTTTCATTTCCCAACTCTTTTCGAGCCTTCCTCTTTTTTCTGTTTCTTTTTAATTCACTTTAACACAATTCTCCTTCTGGCTGAGGGAAGGAGGCCAAAATTTTGCCTGAGTACTCTCTGCAATCCCTCTGGTGATCAGCAGGGGCTCCTCTTGGACTGTGACTAACTTGGCTCTCTGCTCTCCTCCCTTGCACTGACCAGCCTATGGGGTCTCCACACTGGATACCTATGTGGGTCCTAGAATACTGGGGAAAAACATTAGTGCAATTTTGTCTTCACAAATTTTAGGGTGGTTTTTTTTGTTGTTGGTGGTAGTTTTGTTGGGTTTTTTTTTAAAGTTTTTCACTTCACAAATAATCCACAAAGGGGAATGGTTGGATCACCATAGATGTTTTTTCAAAGGACATTTTCTGTATTCCAAAATACAGGCAATGAAAGAGCAGTGGCACCATCATGTTCAGGAGATTATGATCACTGAAGGATGTGGACAGACCCTGCTATAGTTTCACTACACCTAATGCATGATGAATTTCTGATCTGGTTAAGAGGAGAAAAGCACAAGCAGAACTACACAGATATCTTCTCTGATGAAGTGTTACATCTTCATAAATGTGGAGCTGAATTTAAGCATATCCTGAATCTAATGCTGTCGTTTGTGTGTGATATGTTCAGTTTAACTTCCACTGAGTTCAAGGGTATTTGGACTCAGCATTTAAGCTTGACATCACACTGAGAGCTGAGGAGTTTGATCCAGATGACAGGGGGGTGCAGCTGACTGTGGTGGCCAAGGTTCATGTGATAGGGTGACCCGTATACCCAGGGTGACCAAATGACTCAGGTGCTTTCCTTCACAAGCTGCATAAAACAGGAAGAAAATGACACAGCTCAATTCTATCAACAAGATTGACTGGTCACAAACATATGTGACTAATACATAGAAATCCTGGGGAAAATAGGTGCAGAAGTGGAAGACCAATGCCAATGGACCTGGATAGTAGGTAAAGCATGTAATTAACTCAGGTGGGGTTTAGAAGAGAGCCAGCTTTCAGAAGAGAACTGAAGAAGATGGAAAAGTAAGTCTTTTACTAGTTTATATTGAATAATTTATTTCATTACTGAAAATCTGAGACAATAAATTATTTATTCAGCTACTTTCCAGCAGACAAAAAAACCCAAATCTAGTAATAAGAAACATTCCTGGAAGGCTATTATGATTTATTAGGAAGAAAATAAGACACTGAGAACAGTGGCTGTAAACAGACTTGTGGATATGTTATACAATGGAAATTAATGAGACACCTTTTCCGTCTTGTTACAGAAATATGAAGAGCAGTAAAATTTCTTGTTCAGTCTTGCTTTTTTGGGGAAGAGAGGAAGGAAGCACATTTTTGGAAGTCAGCATTCTTATAGTCTTGCTTTCTCAACTTGCCATTCTCTGTATTGTCATTGTTCTCGGACACCCAAATGAGAGAAGTTTTAAAGGATACATTTCATGTGTTCTGCCTGTAGGTATTGACCATGTAGGTGTCTGGACCTGACCTAGCTGGATCTCTGTGACAGTCTGCAGAGACTTGTCAGTGGGCCCAATGAGTCAAGGGTGAGATTTAACTCACCAGTCAGGGGTCTACCTAGGCTGAGGTGTGTAGCATCCTAAAGAGCATACTTGCTATTGATCAGCTCTCCAATGACTTTGTAGAGATGTGTTCAGGTGTATGTATTTATATTATAAGCGACTACATTTATCAACACAGCTCCTAGTACTTGCATTCCAGGTGCCACGTGGGTGCTCTTTGGGGGAGGGTGCCTCATTTGGGAAGGAAAACCTTCCCAGATCAATGTCAGTGAAACCTTTGGATAACGTTCTGGCTTGCATGTCACTTCTCTATGATTTGCTTTTACTTTTTGTGAGGGTGTGATTTCATTCCATGACATATGTTGCTCAAGCTGACAACTATGTGCCAGACGCTACCTAGGGCAAAAATACTGGAAGCTTTCCTGGCACTGAACCTAAAAATGGGATTTTGGTGCATAAAATGCTCCTAGCAACCCAGATTTATGCATTTGCTATCAGCTGATCTGAATGAAAGTGATTATTTCAGTTCTGCCTTGTTTAGCCTGAGTGTTGTATGGGCCAAAAGTGAAGAGAGTCTTCTATGGGTCTGGGAGGTGAGTCTGAGGTTGGCTCCAGGTTTGTGCTGCAGCCTATTGCATGTGCTTTGGTAAAGCTCACCATGCACCTATCTCTAAATAAGTGCCTGTGAGTATCCACACCTTGCTTTGCACACCTTCAACTGTTTCCTGTGACCTGGGCTTTGCCAGGAAGACTATAACACCAGAAGTCTAAAGTATGGAGAGTGCAGGAGTCAGAAGCAGGGCCAGAAACAGGGCCAGAGGCAGCACCAGGAGATCAGACCCGGCTGGCTGCTAGAGCCAGCCACTCAACCTGACCCATTTGTAATTGGCTGAGTGCACCATTGCTGTGAATCTTCTGTCCTGTGCCAGCTTCTGTAACACCTCTCATGCCACAGACGTCCTGTGGACTCGATTTCAAACCCGTTTGGAGGAGGTTCTGTCTCTTACAAAGTCCATTTACAGTTCTGCTCCTGCTGGGATGTGTAGACACTACAGCTGCACAGAGAGTATGTGCCTAATAAAAGCAATCCCAAAAGTTGTGGTTATTGCAACGAACACAAACCTATCGTATTCCCTACTTCTTTATACTTGCAGTGTGTTAGAATGATAAATATGAATTACCAGGTAAGGGTATGTTTTGATCATGGTTATTGAGGAATCAGTCATGCTATTTTCCTGATGAGCAATAGGATCTGTGTGACTAATTCCCTGAGAAATGAAAGGACAATGTTCTTCATTAATAGTAGAGAGAAAGAAAACATTTGCATGGTGAATGCAGTGAATTCGTACGTGAATGTAATCAGCTTTGTTCAGTCGATTGCACTTAAATGATTTCTGCCTCTAGCATGCAGAGCAAAAAAAACCCCATTTCACAGCTCCTCATGAAAAGTGGCCAGTCATTACTGCAACTCTTGGCATCTACTGTGATAACATTAATTGTGATAAACTGGTGTAGCCTCAATGGGAACATAATATGCAGCTGTATGAGAATACCTTTGCGTTGTATTTTGGAGCACTGCAGACTAGTTTATATTTTTCTCTTCACCCACAGAGAACTTTTTCCAGTTGCTAAAAATATCTTATTTCCAACAACATCTGAGATGACTGCTTGCTGCTGTGCAATGGGTTTTGTTTCTGTGAAGTCAGAACCATGAACTTACCTCTTCTGGTATAAAAAGAACTTAACATCAAATACTAAAACTATATGAATACCGAAGGAATTAGAATCCTGAAATTTTTTTTTTAAATCCTACAAGTGAGGCTATTCACTCTTAAAAAGAAAAAAAAAAGATCAAGGGAAAAACTTATCTCTTCCTGTGTGATTGATCTTTTTCTCTTGCAATTGCCCTCTGACCTTCAATAAATCATTTTAGAGTGTGTCAGGAAAATCTCCTCAATAGCTTTGGAGCTGGGAGGAGAAATGTTTTGTCTATCAAAGTATTATCGCACAAAACTCCAAACAATTGCAGCTTTTAGGTTGTGTTTCCCACATCCAATGAGATGATGGAGGAAGTTTTCTTTCCCCACATCGATGTGAGTTTATAGTTTCTAATGAATATTGCCATCCACGTTCCATATACAATTTTAATCCTGTAGGTAGTATATAGAAGGAGACTTAAACTTACTTTAGCATGTAGAGCCTAGCAGGAAAGAAACACACTGGAGAAAGTGTAGCCTGATTTATGGAGCCTGAGCTCATTTAAAAATATAGGTATTCTCAAAATAGTTCCTTATTAAAAAAAAAAGAGAAAAAAGGAATTGCTGGAACTCTTGCCGTACTTGATCTCTGAAGGCAGGAATGGGTATGAAGGCTGACTCTCCTCTGACCTGTTTTCAGGTAGTCTAATCCTTCATGATAATTTTTGCAGTAAGTTGCCTGTAGTTCTTCTACATAGAAAAGCACCGTGTCTGCAAAACCACCTCAGCTACATGACCAGCATGAATATGAAACAACGTTCAGTGACTCTACTGTGAGAGATCGAGGGATCACAGAGTCACAGAATCATAGGGGTTGGAAGGGACCTCAAGAGATCATCGAGCCTGACCCCCAAATGCCTTCTGAAACATGTTGGCTTCATAAAATCTGAATTTGCTGGCCTTTGGTGAATACATCCTGCACAAGGCATCTGTTTGACAAGCAATTTGGAGGTGGCTGATGCCACTTATAATGACAGAAACCTGTAAAACATTTTCTATAGGAAGCTGAACTAGTTTCCATTAACATATTGTTGAAACTTATCATTATTATGTGGTGTTATTAAACATATGTTAGGACATGTGTGATTGGATTCCTGTGGGTAAATACAGGAGGATAACAGCACAGATCTCTACATCTGGGCTAGTAACAACATACTCTCAGTAGCCACTGGGGACCAGAGAATGATTTGATGCATCCTGAAGAAAACATCTAAAACTGTCATCATAAGAACATCCTAAAAGTGCCTATTTCTTTTAATGGGCTTTTAATTTCTTTTTCTGGAGCTCTCAGAGATTAGCTCAGAGATAGATGTCAATATTTCAGATGTGTGATGTTAGGAGAGATGGATCCCTAGGGATCCAAAGCAATTTTATAGGCTTTTTAAAAGCAGAACTCCCACTCCCAAATGCACTAATAGATTCAATAGGTTTTAAATACTGACTTGCTATATTTTACTTATACAAATGCATGTGTTTGTCGTAAGTTATATATTACATGAATTTGTTAAATTGTTCCACCATTTAAATTCAATTTCTTGTGGTTTTGCTATCCGCAACCCCCATCCCTCACTTCGAAGAGGCCCCCCACATCTTTACAGTAAACCAGCCCAGAAATGTCATTATGTAACTCCGATACCCTCCTAATCAGTTGAGCTCTGGCTGGGTGGGTAACCCCAGAGGCGACGAGAATCTCCCGCACCTACGGCTTGTCCAGCTTCCCGTTCTCAGAACTACCGACCACAAGAAACTCCTGCGGTTACTAACAGAAGAAACAAGTTCCCTCCAATCTCCCAGTGCACCTTGTCAGTTGTGGTTTGCAAGAATTACACTGTGCCCTTATCCAAGGCAGTCAGGACCGTCACAGGCTTTGAGCCCCTTTGTGCTGCCAGTTTGGGGTCCTCAGCCCACGGCTTCGAAGTTTCTGGCACAGTGGCTCTGTTCTGTGGGAAAGTGTTCAAATGAGTCCCACAAAGAAAACCATCGCCTTGTGAAAGCTACCTGCTCTCAATCACAACCACTCTCTGGGAGTGAAACAAGGCTTCCCTTGAGATGATTTTTTTTTTTTTGCGTATGTCTCTGCTATTGTGTGAGACTGTCTGTGGTGAAGATCTTGGCACTTTCTTCCACCTAACACTTTCTGAATAGTACCAAGCAGCTTCTCTTCATTTATGTCACTGCTCTGACATTACCTTTGCTGAGAGAACAATAAGAAATGAGCCATTTAATGGAAGTGAGGTGGGAACTGGGTGATGTGAGATGACATGTTTCCTAATTAAACTGCTAATAACAATAAAAGATGCCACCAGGCTCTATTATAACACATAGCTACAACAGGAAAACCTTTGTAACATAGTCTCTCACTCATCCCATTTCCTTGAGGCTTTTCTGTACATTCATTTCTCAATATGACCTGAAAGATTGGGCCTTGCAAAACACCCTGCTGTTTAAAAGTTACCCTGGGATCTGTCAGTGCATCTCTCGCGCTGCAGCTTCATCCTGTGACTGCCTGGCTGTGATCCCGGTGGGGTTACACCAGCCTCTAATGGGCATGTTTTCCCTGGTTGCTCCTGGCTATTCTGCAACAGCACCACTCAGCTCCATCAAGGAAATAACTGCAATTTTCTCTTCCCTAATGAATTTCATAACGTCATCAGTGGCAGGCCATAACTAAGAATGAAACTAAAACTTGATGTAATGGTCAGGCAAGGAACTTGACTTGGAGCTTTTTTTTGACTGGGTCCCAAATGAGGCATTGCTGACAGCTCCGTGTATACTCTGTGGATGCTGATGGCTCCAGTAGCAATAAAAATGTTCACAGTTTTTTGGTTTTGTCTTGGTTTTATTACCACTGTAATGTTGCTTCTTTCTGTGAAATTGGTGTTGCCAGCTCATGGTCTGGTTCCAGGGGGAACGGCCCTTGGCTCCCTGCAGAGATTAATTAACGAAAACACAGTAAACCGGCCCTAGGAGTTATAGTGTGAAGGCTCAGCCTCCACTGGGTGCTGGCTGAGAGCAGGTAGGCAGCTGAAGATGTCACCAGGCTCCCAGGCATTCTTGGAAATACTCGGCTATAGAGTATACTTGGGATTCTGAGTTATCCAGGTGTAAAGCATCAGGGACAAACCAGTGAAGGGCCACCAAGCTTCACTCCCACAAGGGGACACCTCCACATTATTTTTGTACTCTTCAGCATGATGCAGTTTGAGTGAGCAACAAGCGGTCAAGTACTGGCAAGCCTAACTCCTGCTCCCTTCCTTGTTTCTTAATCTGCCAGGCAAATTTAGCAGCAGCTGACCACTTCAACCAGGATGGGGCAAAATTCAGTTTGGACCTGCATGTCCTTTTTAGTCCTGCCCAGGACTCCCAAGATAAACGTCTGTGGGAATCTGAAGACTTGTAAAGTCCATTTCCAGGGGGGTTTAATATAAGAAGCAATTTGGCTTAGTCAATACATGACTTCTGAATGATGTCAGATCAGGAGAAGGCAAAGAACGAGCAAAGCAGCATGACTGTTCTTTCAACACATCAGCCCAAGCACTTGCCTCATACCTCCATAGGTGCTGCAGCTTCTCTAAGGTCCCTTGGTAAGCCTGGGGCTGGTGGTGAATCACTGTGATTATTGTCTCTCTGCAAACACTGATTTTCCAGGCGGGTGGAAGAGGATGAGGATGGCTGTCTGGGACCCCTCTCAGAAGAACAAATCCACTCACAGTTTTACTGTGCTCAGTTCCGGCTGCGGTCATTGTCTCAACTTTTCCCTCTGTGGAGCCCAGTCCAGATGCCGTCGTCCCCCTGGGGCTGATGGCTTAGGATCTGGAGAGAAGGCAGACCTCTGGAAAGGCAGTTGGGTTTTTAACTTGCTGTAGGCGAGGTGGCTGCTGCTTTCACCCTGCTGAGGGTGAAGGTGAACTCTCCTGATGGGGTTTTGCTGGCTCATTGTGCTGATAAGCAGAATCCCACACTTCTGGAGTGCTTTGGAGGAGCAGGGCAGACTGGAATGCTTTAGGTGAAGTACATGCAAAGCTTCACAGAATCATTTAGTACAACTGCTGTTCTACTGCCAAAATCTCTGCTATGGTCATTTGGCACCTGTCCATGGAGTTGAGCACAACAGTGCCAATTGCCACCAACGGAGACTTGGCCATCTCTGCTGGAAAATCCCAGCCTTCCAGAATACGCTTATCTTGTTAGAGCTATTTTATTTTGTCTGCAGCAAAGCTGGACAAGTGATTTGGCATCACTGGGGCTGGGTTGTTAAAAGCATTCATAAACATGAGTAGTTTCATTAGCGCAGAGGACCATGCTCCTCTGCCTTCACTCTCACTTCAGTGAAGGCAAGCTGTCAACAATGCTGACCCCTCTGGTTATTGTACCCCAGAAAGTCGCCAATCTGCCCTGCTCCTTGTCTTAATGCCCTTTATTTTGGACATGTCTAGCCCGACACCTTGCATTTGCATATCCCATGGCTCACCTATTTGGGAATATCTGCCAACCCCACTGCTGTGCTGACCTGCTTTCCTCCCCTTGTCTGGGACTCTCTGATGATATGGCCCTGTTGATGAGGCTTTGCCTTCCATGTGGTGACTCATTGCTCCAGTTACACTACAGGTGCCACAGTGTACAGGCCTGCACATAATGAGAAAACCCATGAATCTGCTAACGTGCATGAACTATTTCTGGCTGGGTCCCCATCCATCTCTTGAATAGACTAAACTCAGAGCTGGTCTGCAGGACAGTTTGGGAAGGTGGTGTTCCCACAGACAGACACCCAACACAAGGCAGAATAACCAGACAGTTCCTTCTAAAACATACATATCATGAAATACTTTCTTCTGCCCATGAACTTAACCCTGAATATTAATGCTAAGCAATGTTCAGATGTTCAGACCCCTCTGTTTTGGGCCAGTGAGCAGAGAAGTGCTTTATATGACTCACTTGGTGTTCCCTCCAATTCAGAGGGAAGAAGGGAGGCTCTCTCACACTGTGCAGAGCATAGTGCTCTCCACCAGGTAAGGGCAATACTGAAGCTCTACCTACCTTTTCTTAGGATGGCAAAACTGCTCAATGCTAAGTATGTGTGGTGGGGTACAGCAAATGTTGACAGCAATGGGAAAGGTAAGCCTTGGAGGGCTGTCACCTCCACACAAGCCTTATCCTGTAAAGAGGGGAGATGAATTGCTGAGATGCATGATTCAAAATAGCTGGAATAGTTGTGGGTTGGTATTTTTTTTGGTTGCTCTTTGTGATAATGTGATTGCTTCAAAGTACATGTTGCCTTCCCTCCCAGGAGTCCAGTCAAAATATAGCTTGTTGGAAACCAGCTCCCTTTTACACTTCAACTGGTATTTACATTCCCTGCTCATTGTTTGTTCTCACTTTCCTCTTGCCTCCATACACTCGCCTGCTGAGAGTTGTGCCATTTGTTAGGGACAGCCAGAAGATGTTGACTCTACTGCCTTCCCCGCAGGAGCCTTCTGTGCAGTGATGCTCACCACCACTGTGTCCGAATTCCTGAATGGTGTGAGAGGTAAACACTCAATTAGCTGTACTGCACGAGTGATGTGATCATGTTTGCTAGGATTCATTGATCTTCAAAGCAGAAAGAGCTGTTATCACATAGCCTGACCATTTACAAGGTTTTGTTGCACAATTTATTAAAACCCCTTTCCCTCCTTTGTGGTCTGTAGGACGAGGCACTACAAATGTCAGGCTGATGCCCAGATTGCAGTTTCCAGAGTCAAGCTGCAGGAGGAGACATGAAATTGGAACCAAGGTGAATCCAGCTGGTGTTTAGCTGCTATAGCACTTCAACGCTGATTTCAGTATCTAGCTGGAGTATTTGGACATCCTGTTTAGATATCTTAAAAACTGGACATTTTGCACTGAATTTTCCTGGCACTAGATCCTTCTGAAGAGCAGGCCAATGACTTCCTATAGATCCTCAGTCTCTGATATGCATTCTAGAAAGATTATTATAGAAAAAAATTCTTTCACACACACGGATTAACTAAAATGAATGCTTAAATAGCAATCAGAAGTTTCTGCATCACTTAGAAGCAAGTATTTCCTCCCTCCCATTAACTTCTCTCTAGACAATTTATTAATTTTAATTAAATGCCCACTCGTACAGTTTTTATACTGTCAAAACTCCTATTAGTTTGATTTGGTCCAAGGTAGGGGCAATGGGGGTCTTCATGAGACTATTTTTAACTTCTTTTGATTTCATAAGGTGGTTGTTTTGGGCAGTTCGCACAGTAAGCCGTAGCTGGGGGTAGATGATGTTTTCCACTACACTGCACACAGGGTGTGAACCCTTGGTGCCCAAAGTGTGAGGGGACATGGTGTGCTGCCAGATCAGAGCTGCGGCATTTGCTTTCCACTTTGGTCCTGTGTAACGGACCCTACAGACCCTACAGCAGTGCAGACCACGCTGTGTAGTCCAAATGAAGCTCAGGTTACTTTCAGCACCAGACTAAGGAATGCAGTTGTGGATTGCTTTTAAGTGACTGTCTTTCTTGCCTGGTTGAGGATGAAACTTAAGGAGGAAAGTTTCTTGACTGAGCTCCTACAGATTCCAGATCATCCAAGAGACTGCTGGTCACCATACATCTCCTTACCAAAGTAGATAAAGTTAACCAGTGCTGTGTAGCTGGGAACTTTAATAGCTCCAGAGGGTAGGAGTTCAAAAGTCTTCTAGAAAAGGAGCCTTGTAACCTACCCAAAGGCATGAGTGAGACAAAGCCTACAAACTATGAACTTTTTGTTCTTGTGGTAAGATATGTGGGGCTTTCTCTCTGGTTAGACAAATCAAGAACTGTTGTCAGCCCTACTCTCCCTGAGACCACCAGAAAAACTTGCTGATTTCTGTAGATATGAGACCAGACCTTAACTAGTTTTGTGGTACTACAAACAGACAGAACTCAAGGAGGAAGGGGGTTGGGGGGGAGGAGGAAGAAAACCCACAGTGAAACTGGAATTGTGTTAGGCAGCTTGGGTCAAAAAGCAGCACAGCCTGGCCAACAATGCTCCTCTCTGCACCACACGGTGACCATCCCTTCAATGCAACAGCAGCACTTGGCTTTTCTTTCACATCACAGGCAGCCTTCCTGCTGGTACCTACTGATGGTTAGTTTTCTCTGTGTATCTGAAGGGGTGGCTTCCATCAACGACTGAAAGAAAGCCTAAAGCTCCGGGCTGCTGTAAAAAAAGCGCACAAGTGTGACTACAGCAGTTCAACCCCTAATCTGTTCCTCCTGTCAAAATACTGTTTATTGCTGGCTGTCGGTAAAGACTGACCAGTAAACGGAGATGCTGGCTCCATCTGGGTGCCAGATTACTGGGAGGAGAGCTGCTTTCTTTGGTTCTTCCTGACCCGTTTCCTAAATTGAAGCAAGATCTCCCACCTCGAGACTGACTTCTAGCCATCATTAGATGGAGCTGTTGCCCCAGCAAGCCCCAACCTCCCCTTGCACTCTTCTCCAGGCTTTCGCTGTACCGCTGCGCAGGGAGAAAATATAATTGATTCATGAGTTGGCACCTTTCTGTACAGCACTGTCAATCATGTCAGCTCTTTAAGGTGCTTCGTAAATAAATATCTTCATTTTCATTTGTTTGGCTTTCTGAAGGTAACAGAAGAAAGATGCCTGAGTTAAGCCGTGGTGGCACTGTGATCTTCCACTGCTGGCTAGGGGAACTGGGGAAGCCTTTTAGCCCTTCTGTTAACCTACATTAAAAAGGTGGAGGGGAGCCTCAACATAATTTTCTTCTGTCATTTCACCAGCCCTTTGTTTGAACCATCAGTCTTTTCCCTCATCCTGACCCTGTTCTCATTTCCATCACAACTGGAGTAATTCAAACCAAGCCAGGGAAGTTACATGGATGCAAACTCCTGTGAATGAGATCAGAGTTGGACTTTTTGTGAAAAAGGACAAAGGCCCTGGACCAAAATCTTCACAAAGTTGAGTATCTGACTCACTAGTTAACCTTTGCTTTTAACTTGTAACCATTTTTCTTGGAAACAAACGCCAGGATCATGGTTTGGGGTACCCTGCCCCCATGCATTCGGTGCTTGCTTTCCTAATTGGGGATGGACATATTGTTAGGTTTTGTTTTCTGACCAGAAATGTGTGGAGATTAGATACATGGTGTCACTGGTGTTATTCCAGGCTGATAACATCACACGGCGTGTTTCATACTAAAGGAAGGCGTGGATTGAATTACAGCAGGACTGGCATGGGTTGTGCACCCAGCGTGTAATGGGGCATTTCAGCTGCGTGAAGCAATATGTGGATTATTGGTTTAAATGTGCACAGGCTGAATGAAAGATGCCAGCTATCACATGAGGGTTGTTTTTTAACGGGCAGGGACAATTGTGTAACCAGACCTTCATGCTTATTAAGCCAAATTCAGATCAGTGGGTAAAATTTAAAGAGGAATGAATTTGCCTGTTTACTTTGAGTGTCTTGGAGCTGGCTCACTTGCAGGGGGGGACTGTACCCTGTATACCTGTAAACCACTGTCCTTAAAACTGGGCAATTCATTTAGAGGAGATAAGGTTATCTCGCTATTTGCACTTTTCCTTCTACTCTCCTGTTTTCCTAGGGCACTGCCCCTGCTGTAAGGTAATACCATTTCTGTTTTCCAAAGCAATCTGTCAGGTTTCTAAGTGTGACCATTCAGCATGTAAATTCGATGCATAATCCTCATGCTGTCATCTTACTCATTTAAATGGACCGAATACAAGGCATATTTTTGTAATCTGCCTGTGCTCTCTCGGGACAGCTTTGTAAATGACATGTTACATTCCCAAGTCTCAGCCCAGCAAAGAGGTTCATTCAGTGCCAATAAAGAGCAGTTATTTCCTAATAAGTATATTAACTGCTCCAAACGTGGCTGTGAAGTTCTGAGGGAAATCGAGAGTGAGGCAAGCAGCGAGTGCCTCTGCTCAGAGTGCGTGCTGCTGGCAGATCTGGATAGGATCTGCTTTGGTGGGGTGATCCAAATGCTGTGAGTTAAGGCTCTCTGTGGTTAGAGGGCACACCACCAAGCAGACAGTGCCCAGGAGTCAAGCTCCGTCTTCCCAGGCTTTTAAGCTAGCAGGAGAACCACTGCTACCAAAACAAGCGGCTCTACCTCTTCTTACCCTTCCTGTAGCCATCACTAAGAGAGGTCTTTTCCTCAGATCTACAGCCAACTGGGTTTTGGAAGAGACCTGGTTTAAATCTATCCTGGAAACAGCAACAAAAAGTCATTTTAACTGATCTGATTTATTTTACAGCCCCAAGGCATGGTGGCACCAGGAAAGAAAAAAGCTTGTGGGGAGCGGTGAGGAAGAGCAGGACTGCTTCTTCAGGACCGCTTCTTCTGGTTGTAGTGCTGGTTTATGACTGACTTTAAGCATGAAGCTCCAGGCTGAACCGTCTATGCAGCCGTTTAGACCCTCTGCACAGCCTGCCTTAGCTCTGCTGTGCTGGGCCCGTACCTCCCTAAATTAAAGGGTTGTCAATGGAGGTCCAGTCTGTCAGCCCCTCAGTGATAACCTCTGTCCCACTCTGTACTTCCACTCTGCTTTGGGCAGTTTCGTTCAATCAGTGCCAGTATCTCCTCCAGAAAGTTCCCTTTGCTGCTTCTCCTTTTGCCGCCTGGGGCAGTCAAGTCATGGTCTTAAATTTCCAGCAAAGAAAATAAAGTATTATTTCATAGGGTGCAGAACTGAGTAGCGGAACTCACTGCCATGGGGGATCATAGACACCAAAGGCATAAAGGAGACTTTTTGAAAAAAGGAAAGAAAAAATACTTGGATAACTCATGGAGGAGGGCTATAGTGACAGATATTAAATACAGCTATCTCAGGAAGGCTGTTATTAGCTAATTGATGTGAAAAGGATCATTCTGTGCATAACTTTTGTCAATGTGTTCCCAAAAATTTAATGTATTCCTTTCCAACCCCAAACCATTCTGTTACTCTATGATTCTGTGAATATTTTAATAATCTGTGAGCGGAACTTAAGACATGAATGTCCATTGCCACATTTTGTGCACAAATTATCACCTGCAAATGCAGTAGCTTATCTGGCAAACTGTATGGTCATATATTCTCAGGGAAGAATAAGATCTGGGTGTTAGCTTGCAAACATGAAGTTATCCAGTCCTGCACGGTGAAGATAAGGCCGACTATGTCAAACTTCCGGTGCCTTTACTCCATCTGCTATTCTGCTGCGGACACCAAGCAATTGGGAAGAAAAATGGAATGTGAAACTTGCTCTCTTTCTCATGTAGCTTGAATTACAATCAATTATTTATTCCACAAACAAGTGTTTGCAACTGAAAATTACCAAGGAATATTTGGAGAATGAATCTGGCTTTGTTTGCATGGGGATAAAGAGAGAAGGATTCCTTTGCGGTTGGTGGATGTGAGGTAGCAACAGTGAGCAGGATCGTGCCTTTAAGTATTTCATGGGTAGCCTGGTGCCCTTTCTCCCTGACTCAGACACAGCACAGTCAGGGAGAGGCCCTTCTGTCTGTCCTCTACTCATCCTGCTGGCAGGGCAGGTGTAGCTCTCAGATGGCAGCTGGGAACATCTGTATCAGCATACTTTTTTCTGCAATTAAGTGAGAGGAAAAGACAAACCCACCATCCCTCCAACCCTCAAATACCTGGCCATTGAGAAGGTCAGTATGGTTGATCATGTTGCTTTCTTCATGGTCATCTCTGGACCAGGTGAGAGCTTTTGAAAGCTGTAACATTACCTACTGCTGGCCCAAAGTGTGTCCTGCATATTTACGAACACCATAACCTGTAATGCTTTTAAAGCTGAATCTGGCGAAAGAGGGTTTCCTCCCTGCTGGGAAGCCCTTGGCAGTAATGTCAGGTGGTGTGTAAAGAAAGGCAAGCTTGGAGCTGGCTTCTGGGGTGCCCTGAGCTCTTGGGGGCAAGGAAGAGGCCTCTTAGGGTATGGTTCAGATATCTGACCTCAAGTCCACCTGGCACACAGAGGACCTGTGGGATTTATTGAGAAAGCAAGAGAGGGCCATACCATCCCACTGTGTGGTTTAGAGGACATGCACAGCATAGCATCGCTAAGGAAGCAGGTTTCTAATGCAGCACACAGAGCAAAGCCCACGGGGCATGACAAACATTTTCAGTAGGAAAATGCAGAGGGCTCCCAGGTGTCCTGTCCTGACAGCCGCTGACAGACAAGCAGGAATTTCAGTGCTGTACAGAGTTGCATCCGGGCTCATGGTGGTGTGGGGATTCCTCCTGCTCAAACACAGCACATTAAGAAGTGGTTTCATTCAGAAAGGCAGTTTCTGCTTCTCATTTAGAGTGGGAAGCTTGAGACAGGATCCAGCGAGGTGACAGAGGGAAGTAACCTTTACACACAGTGGGAAACTGAATTCATTGAAGAAACACCTCCCCTTGTCCCTACCCATCTCCTAAACCAGTCTTCTGCCCCAGGAGAGATAATCTGTCAGATACCGGTCACACTTTCATTTTTCTCAATGAAAAGTAGGAAGCACTAGATGCCACACAGACAAGTCCTGTTTCCTCTTGCTGGCCTGGACAGCAGGCGCTTGCAGACTGGCTTGTGGGGGAAGAAACCTCTCTTTGTGGGGGTTGGCCTTCACAGCAGCTATCGCTCTTGTTTGAGTCATGTGCCTTAATCCTCCAAAGTGGACTGCCCTGCAGTTTAACATTCCCCGAATTCCTGCTGCCTGCTGATTCGCAGCCTGTCCAGCGGCAGCTCTGGAGGCAGGCGGGCTGTGGGAAACCTTTGCACCAGCTAATGGGGTGGCTGCCGCTCCTGCTCGTGTCCCTTGTGCCAGGCATACCTTTCTATTCGGAGCTGCTGGGCCACCCGTGCTGGGGACAGATATAGCTGGGGGAACAGTAGGAGAAAGTATCTGGAGAGTCACCACCAGTGCCATGAGATCCCAGAGCCCTGCAGAAACGTAAATCCCACCATCTGCTGAGAGGAAAACTGAGGCAGGGGTCAGGAAGGGTTTTTTTGAGGGGTTGGATCTCTATCACAAGGGGACACAGAAGTGGAGCAGGGAAAGGAAGGGAGGTCTAGAGAAGAGGGTGAGCTGTGGTGGTCTGCTGTGCCTCAGCCTTCTAAGAACGTCTAGTTTATGCCTCGAGTGTGTGAGGTCTCATAAAGCCTTACAACTCAGAGGAAGTGTGATTTTTGCTATCCCAGGAAAATGGAAAGATTTTATCCTTGTCTTGACTTGGTGCTTGACAAACCTTGACTTCACTGGCCCTCAGCAGGGCTGAAAAGGAAAGCTACCACGCTCTCATTTCCCTGTTTGTAATGTGCAAACAATAATAACAATTAGAAGAATTAATAATTCTGTCACATAAAGAGTGTTTTAATGTTGGCTATAAAAAAAAAAGTCATCAGGGTGCCTGCAGCCTTTATAAAGCCTGAGAAATACTCTTGACCATCTAACCTTGAAAACACCGAAAGAAACTAAGTTTTGGGAGTATCAATAAGATGGCTCTGCTGAGTAAGGATTTTACTTGCAGGCAAGGGCTCAGGACCCAGGCGGCGGCAGGATAGGAAGGATCACAGTTTGTTGGGTTTTTTTCCTCAGTCTGTTATGGTTTCTCATTTTCTGAGAATTTCAGTGACAGGTAGGAATTTGGAAGCTTTTGTGTGCTGATAACAATGGCCGTTAGGATTTGACAAGTGTGAAAGACAGGCATATGTTGTCCCCAGAGATATGCGACACTAACCATCCATGCATCATCTGTGGACGAGTGTTTACATTTTACAACTTTCTGAATCAACTGTCACTTTTTCTCATTCTCTCTCTCCCTTGTTTTTATGAATGAAGTCTGAAGCAAGCCAGACAGAAAGGAAGGCTGCAGCATGTTTTATAGCTTGTGTTTCCTTCTGGTGAGGATGTTACATTTGCTGAAGCAAATTTCTGAAAGAGATGTGGAAGGGTTTTCTGGTCAGGGTTAGGGGATATTTCATTCATGCAGGAAGTTGCAAAAGCTGAACAGAAAGTGTGTATTTTAGAAGTTTCAATTAAAAAAAAAAAAGTAGGCTAGGGGTAAAATTGCAAAATACCAGCTAAGGCTCAGAGGTTGAGTTCACTTCATAGTCCTAGTGAGGTTTAATCTTAGTAGAAATAATGTAATTCCTTTAAATCCAAGACATTGGGATACTTTTCCATCCAATCTTCTAATATAAATTTTTGACAGCATGCATTTCCACAATGCATTTCCATGATAAGTAATAACTGTTTCTTGCATAAACTGTTGAAGTGCCGAAACTTTGGATGGAACATGGGGGATTCTTCAGAGCATGGATGGATGGGACAGATACATCACCTGAGTCTGGGTTTAGGGAGTTTAAACATGGTACTGACAAGCCAATCACCAATGCAGCAAGAAACGGGAATGCTCCTCTGTTGTCCAGGGGAGGATGCACATTCTTATGTGTGAGGGGATTGTGGTACAAATGCCTCTAATACCCCACATACCAGTGCATCGGGGAGTGGAAGCTAATGTGTTTTAGCTTTGTTCTGCTAAGCAGTCAGGTTTTACCATTCATTTGTCCTAGACACAGGGCACGCAGTTTTTCTGCAAGGTAGCCTCAGTGGGCCAGGGGGATGGGATAGGAATGTTGGCACAGGCAGTGAATTACAGGTTACTGAGCCACACGGATTCACATTTTTAGAGATTATAACGTTGGGAAGAGTTCATTCTGGCCATCTAGACCGACCCTCTGTGTCACACAGGTGAACAACGCTCACCCCAAACTTTACACACAAGGCTCACAGTTTCTGTCTGAGCCTCTGTGTAATTTTACAGAGACAAATTCAATCTTGAACTTGCCACGTCTCTAGTTAAAGTTAGACATAGGTATAAAACTGCGCAAGCCTGTTATGCAGGCCAGTTTCAGCCAGTTTAATCTTCTCTTACATTGCTATTCCAAATGGATAAATCCCTAGGTCTGAGCACATGATAGGCAGTAACTGAGTTACTGGAGATGCCCATCATGTGAAACCTGCTAACCGACCACACGCAAGCCTCAAGCTTGACCCAGTGAGAGGTGTGTTAGTTTAAACTGTCTCTACAGTGGATTTAATTTTCATTAGGATCTAAGCTAGCACAATTTACTTTGCAGCTGCATTATGCTAAGGACACATGCATGGTCAGGCATCAACCATTACTGTGGCTTAGCTGACAATCAGTACCTTGATTAACTGCCTGGATTCACTCATGTACCCCAGCCCAAAAGGAGCCAGTGGAAAAGATCTAAATAGCTATATTGTTATCTCATTTAGTTGTCCCTGGACAGGTTTTATAAGCTCAAGGAGGCCTTGGATGCACTTCAGAAGTCAGTTTACTGTGTTATTTGAAAGTGAAGGGCAAACAGAGGCAAAATTTACATTGCGCCGGCAAGAAATGGGACCTCTAACTTAAGCTTTTTTTCATTAGAGAAAGCAGTCTGTGATCTTCAAAGGTCACAGACATTCACAACTGCAGCTCAGCGTCTCATCCAGCAAAGGACCTTCTCCCCAAGCTGAGCCGCCTCCTAAAATCATGAGGGCACTGCTGTGAGGCCTGTAGCTGCTTTGCCTGTGTGATCTCATGCGATCAGAGCCTGGAATGGCATGTAAAGTGACAGGTTGACCCAGCAGATGGTTTCATTAGTACTGCACAGGTCATGACAGCGATGCCCGCAGTAGCCTGTAAGCATATTGAGAACCAAGTGTCAGGAGACATAGGGAAAACAAAGACAAGTTCGCAAAATCAGCAGATTAAAACCTCAGAGGAACAAGTAGGAGAGAAGCTGAATCGTGAATGAAGAACTGTTTTTCTGCTGGTGTGCAGACCTGTCTTTCTAATACACTGGTGTCCAAGTGCTTGACGTGGACTCCAACATTCATTCAAAATTGTGAAATGCTTGGAGGTCTCTGCCTTGTATTTGCCTTTGCCATCATTCCTAAACACTTTGAGGTAGTTTACAAAAGGGATAGTCAACAGATCAGTGTCTCTCAGCTGCCTTGCATCCTAACTGAACCACCATCCCCGAGTCGCAGACCCATGAGCCTGGTTCAAGATGGGGACCATGATGTTTAATGGGTGTTGTATGGAGCAGGGACTGCTCCTAGCTCGGTCCGTGCTCCAGAGGATCCTGGAAATGGTGGGCGGAATGGAGCTTTGAAGGTCATGTAGTCCTTCCTCCCCTAAGTATGTAGGACTATTTCCAAGTGTAGTGAAACACCAGAAGGGAAAAGGAAACAAAGGAAAGGTGGAAAAAACCTCCAATCTTCCCAGGAAAAAAAAAAAAGACCAAAAGACCCTGAGAGCACATTTTGCCATCTATCATAGAGGAAATAAGACGGGGGAAGGAGTAGATTTGGAGAGAAGTAATTCGTTTTCTGTGTAATCCGGGTGTAAAAATAGAAGATTTTTACTCTCATGGGAAGAAAGTTTGGGTTCAGCAGAAATTTGCAATGAATACCCAGTTGCATCAGGAAAAAAAGTTTTAGGCACTGCTGGTTGTCATCCCAGCTCTGCCTACATGCATAGTGGAGCAGACTGGCCCAAAAAGTACAGTCTCCACAAGGTTTTGCTTCCGTTGAATGTGAATGCTATTGATCTGATGAACTTAATTAAACTGTCTGGCTATTTCAGATTGCAAAATTTAGATAAGAAAACGACTGTTCCTCCCAGAGTCAGAAAGAAACCTCTAGCCCTCTTCCTTATTTGCTGTAAGTCGGTTGTCATGCTGCCCAGTTTGTAATACTGAACTGTCTGTACTCAAATTGAAAGTTGCTCAGATCAAAATTGCTGTCTTTCTTGCCCTCTAGATGGCAAACTCACCTTAATTTTGTAACAGGAACAGCCACAGTCGTTAATTTGCAGCACAACTTCAATTTGTAGCTTTGCATCAGCGTGACACAGAGGACAAATCCCAGCAATGATAATGGAAGAGGATGGGAAGGGGAGGGATCAGTGGTGACATACACGAATTTCATAGGGAGATTTCTTGTGAGATGAAATGTGAAATAAACTGACTTTGATTTACCATATACATTTGGGAAGTGCTGGCTGTGCACTACAGCTTAGTGCTGTGGATCTCCAGGAGATACTTCTCCAGGAGTGCTACATAGTTCTGATTAGGTGCTTTGGTTGTGACTGAAGAAAAACCAAAAGAGAAGATTTATTTATTTATCTGTGTATTTATTTATTTATCTATTTATTTAAGAGGTGCCTCAAGCAAGGAGACAGGGCTCACAGTTACTCTGTAGGCACTGAGTTCTCCTGTGCTTCCCCTGACAGCCCATTCCCTGGGTTTTACCTAACGGCCCATCTCTGATTCCATTGCTCCTTTTCACCTCCTGTCTCCCACCAATTATTTTCTTCCCTCTTTTTCAAGCAGAACCCAGCCATTGGGACTCCTTCTTTAACTCCTCCAGCTAGGCATCCGCATTCCCAAACTCCACCTCCCCTCTCTGCCCAGTTGCCATCTCCCCAAAGCATTTAGATCCAAAACATGGTCAGCCCTTGCACAGAGCACTGCAACAAAGTCACAAATGACCATCTCTCAGCAGTGTCTCAATATCGTAGCCCCCAGAAGATGCTGATATTTTCAGTCCTACAAAATACATAAAGTTTGGTGTCCAAGGTCTTAACCATCCCTCCCCTTCCCAGAAGCACAGGGCCTCAGGGGAGTGTGTGGTTTTCCAGGGAGGTATTTATCTGCTTAAAGTGGTTGTCTGCAGTGCAGGCATCTATATCTGAGTGAGTCACCTGGGCTGGCTTGCAATCAGTGGAGAGCTGTCAGCAGAGTTCGGGGAATCTAGGGCACTACCTAAAGTGGTCACCCACATTGGTTAGAAGAGTTGCACTCCCTAAACTGTCCATAAAGAGAGCCTCGACACTTTGCTTAGAAGGAAACTCATATCACAAGCAGAGTTAGGGAAGATAAATCTCATTCTTGGGCCTCTGGTCAGCTGAGATGACATTTTAATTTTATCTATTGGAATTAAGAACATTTCATACTTCCTCTTTGTGCAGGAAGCAGAGGAGTTTTTGACATGGCTAGTAAAACTTAGTCCTTAATTTCTCCTTGAAAGCTTTTAGAAATTAATTCTCAGTCACTGTAGTGGAGGTAAATAACCAAATACATGAGCTCAGCCCTTTGGAAAATAGAGAAAGAAGTCAAATGTGATATTTTCCAAGTCAGAATTGGGTAAGCACCATTTCTTATGTTTAAACCTAGACAGTAATTCGAGCTTTCTGAAGGAAATAGTTCTTCTTTCACTTTTTGTATGACAAGGGAGATGAGGACATCCAGTCCTCAGAGAATGTGCATTCACTATCATATCTAGTATTGCAATACTTTCCTTAGGCAAGCAAAACACCATTTGTCTTTTCTCAGTCACCAGTTCTCAGAATACAGAAAGAACAAGTAATTTCCAGTCTACATAGAGTCAACATGACAAATTGTTCCCTTCCCCACTGAAGTTTTTGCTTGTTTATGTTGATACGTTGGTACCTAAGGAAGGTGCTAGACATGTTCTTAGATGGGTAAATGTTCTAAGGATAATAGAGATTTCAGAGCTGCACATAGCCAGTAGTTTCTCCATTTATTGTTCATTTGCTGTGCTCATTTGCTGGGTTAGGGCAAGTGTCTCCATTGTCAAGCAGATGAGCCAATGATGTTTTATTGGAAAGCCTGGGGTTTTTTATGCTTCATGAAATTTTGTTGGAAAACAGGTGGATAATAAAAGTTAATAAAATTGTTTATGCTACCTTCTCAGTATGTTCCACCCACAGAATGACCACATTCAGATCTATGGAAATACAAACAGAGCTATGATGGACAACAAAGGACCTATTAATGTGATGGCTGGGAAGCCACAATGATATACTAGAGTGCTTCTGTTGAGATGTTGCAAATGAAAAAGGTAAGGTTAGCAGCTGCTGTGGAAAATGTATGTAAAGTCACACCAGCTTACGGCATTTGAGCTTTGGTTATATGAAAGTCTTGATCTACTGTGTGCAGTTCTGAGCTCCACAGTACAAGAAAGACAAGGAACTACTGGAGAGAGTCCAGCAAAGGGCTAGAAAGATGATGAGCCCAGAGAACTTGGAGTCTGCTTCTCTGGAGATGCTCAAAACCTGCCTGGACATGATCCTGTGCATCCTGCTCTAGGTGATCCTGCTTTAGTAGGGGCGGTTGGGCCTTTCCAACCACAATCATTCCATGATTCTGTGAACTATATTGTGATTTTTTAGTTGCAAATTTGACTTAGTAATCACATGGATGGGTGTAGAAGTCTGGATTTGTATTTTAAAAATTTGTTAGGACCCTGACAAGTAGCCTAGCTCTGTACATAAAGAAAGAGATATTAATGAAATAAATTTAGTTGTGTAAAAGTTGTCAGTGTTAGATATCAATTTATTACCCCCACCAGAGTTACACTAATTACATTATTATGAGCACAGTGCAGAAGAGCTTGTATTACTCATGGGAAACTATTATTTTTTATTAACTGTATTTAACAGTGTGGCCATGACACAGTGCCTGTGTTCCAGGGATTATAACTGTGCAGAAGAAAAATACAAAAGTCAGAGGGAGAGGGGCTAAGGCTGTCTTTCCCAGAATTTGTCTTTGTGTATAGAGACTGTAGAACTAAAATTTTCATTAGGGAAAACATTAATTTTGTATGAAAATGTTGAGTTTTCTTTTGGGAACTTGAAAATATACTGGGTGCCTACTGATCTGGGACTCCAGTGAGATGTTCAAATCACATCTGAGCTGGGGAATCAGCCATAGATGAAGGGGTGGACAGGATAGTCCTAGACAAATCAGCTTTCCTAGAGAAAGTGATGGCCCAGTACCTTCACATACAATGTTCTCTGGGAATAAGTGGATCAAGGGGGGAGGGTGGGAGGTGGGGTTTTTTTAACAATTGGTCCCATCTGGCACTAATACTATTCTGAAACCCTGGAGCTTTCTGTGGCACAGAAATTTTACTGACGGTCAATTGTACAGTATAAAACTTGCTCTTTACAGCACCAGTTACTACTGACTGAGAGTGGTACAATGGTTCAAACAAGCTAGCAGGTACGTGGTTTAGCTATCTGTCTCAACTGGTTCAACATGTCTCTGGGAACATGTTTAAATCCAAAATGATTACTGCTATTGCTACCTAAGGATAAACTCGAGTTAGTCTTTTGATGCTTTGTAACTGCATACCATCCCATAGGCTGTTTATTTGACATGTTGTATGGAATTACTGACATTTATTCCCGGTTGACCAATTTGCATTAGTGCCACCTATACCCAGTTGCAGATATGTTTGAACTGACCCTCCACAATTAATCACGCCAATCAACACACCCTGTTTGATCTTCACTCAGTCACATTAACCAGCTGTCAGCTATCGATCCCTTATAGGTAGATGTGCTTGTAGAGGTCCCTGTTATGAAAACCATAAATTCAATCTCAGAATATATTTTGGTAGATACTTGTACTTTACAAATATTCTCAGTTTAATTCTGAACTAAAAAAGGAGAGAAATTCTCACACCACCCTCAACTTAGATTAACAAGCTCTAACACTTGGACTCATCCACCCAGTTGTATTTACTTAATTCAGAAGCCAAACTGAAAGATTTTACCACTCGAGCTGTTATAGTCAAAGGAGAGGGATGGACCTATGCAGGGTGTGCTTTAGCATACTGAATCATACAATCATAGGGGTTGGAAGGGCCCTCGAGAGACCATCGGGTCCAAGCCCCCTGCCAAAGCAGGCTCCCTGGCTCATATTGCACAGATAGGCGTCCAGATGGGTCTTGAATATCTCCAGAGAAAGAGACTCCACACCCCCCCCGGGCAGCCTGTCCCAGTGCTCTGTCACCCTCTCTGTGTAAAAGTTCTTCCACGGGTTTGTGTGGAACTTCCTGTGCTACAACTTGAGGCCATTGCCCCTTGTCCTGCCTCCACAGACCACTGAAAAGGGGCTGGCCATTTCCTCCAGCATGCCATTTTGAAAATCAAATGGCAGGTACATGTATCTTTCTATTGACGAGTCTTCATCTTACACAGAATAATCATGGGCCAAAATGGGTAGGACCGGCCTAAGAAAGGACAGAATGGAAATCTCAGGAAATCTCCATTGACATGTTTCCACATTAAGTCCTAGGTGAAAGTTAAACTTCTTCTGAAGGATGGGGGGAGTCAACTTTGCTGGGAAAGAAGGATCTTGCTTAGGACAGGTTTCAAGTTGCCTGTATTCCACTTCAATCATTAGCCTAAATATAGAGTCTGGTGACATTTCAGATGCCCTGTCTTGTCTCATCTGACCTTCAGCTGCTGTACAAGGGCATAAATTTCCTGTACTTATGTGTCATATCTAGCAGTGTGACCACATCTATTCTTTCAGTTATACAGGAGCATCACAAATGGCATCAGACACCTGGGTTAAAATAACCAGATCTGCTTGGGGCTTCTTATATGACAGTCCCTTATCAGAAAGTTAACAAATCCATCCATCTGAAGAAAAGACCCTGGTATTCACAATCTTTTGGATAGGTGAATTGTGTCTATCCTCCACATCTGCAGGACACGTTGGAGGAGTTACCTCTGCCATAATGTTGAGTGACTGACTGTTCTCTGAGGCTCCTCATACAGTGGTCAGGAAAGGTATCTGCTGATAGATCCAGTTGTTTGGTGGGTTGAATTACCCAGGTCTCAAAGACTGATCAGAAAAATAGGAAAGGAAGAATACGTATTCTTAATCATAGTCTTGTGGGATAAAATTGTTTCAGCTGCATTATTTAAAGTTGGAATGGTCAGAATTTAAACCACATTCTCTCACTTAGAACAAGAAAAAGTACATATTTCTTCTGTTTTCCTTCTTTCTTCTACATTGCTCCTTCTTCCTGTTCCTGCTAAGATCCTTTTGCAGGGAATGTTATCTTTGCAAGGGTGCTGTTGTTTTAATGGTGCTGGAGCCTGTCTTTGACTGTAGGAATGATCAAAATTCAGGGTCTTACTGCTTGTTCCACTTAAAAGGAAAAATACAGGGTTGTGACAGGTTTCTCCTTGTTATGGTCTTCTTATACCAAGGTGAGGATGAGGTCGCTGTTTCTGAAGGACCTGGGTCTCTTTAGCTTGGAGAAGAGGAGACTGATGTTTATATGTTTAATGTTTATAAATATGTAAAGAGCAAGAGTCAGGAGGATGGACCCAGGCTCTTTTCAGGGATATTGAATAATAGAACAAGGGGCAGTGGGTGCAAACTGGAGCATAGGAGGGTTCATGTGAATGTAGTAAGGAAAAACATTTTCACTGTGAGGGTGACAGACTGCCCAGAGAGGTAGTGCAGCCTCCTTCTCTGGAGACATTCAAAACTTGACTAGATGTGTTCCTGTGACCTAATCTAGATCACCCTGCTCTGGCAGGGAGGTTGGACTAGATGATCATTCGAGGTCCATTCCAGTCCCTAACATTCTGTGATTTTTCATGGAATCAAAAAGAGATGCTGATGATGCTCAGAACACTTCACTTTACCTGTCTGCCCAGCTGCCAGCCTGCAAGCACACCTGGATGAAGACTAGACACAGCTGTACAGGCAATGGTTAAGTTGGAAGTGTCAGATTTCTTACAACATATGCCTAAAACCAATAGCTTGAATAGTGCCTGCCTCTGACAATTTGTCTTCTTTCTGTACTAGCCCCTGCTCCCTCTTTTTCTGTATCTTCATTTCATAGTTTTCTCCGGAATGCATCAGCGATGGTGATAGAGCCTCTGGGGTAACATAGTGAAGAAGCAGAAAAAAAAGTCACCAGCAGTAAATGCTTTTGGGAAGAGGAGTGAGAATATGTGAGAGGAACAATTCTGCAGATAGCAAGATCGGTGTAGATGGAGGAAGAGGACGTGCTTCTGGTGTCAGAGCAGAGATCCCCCTGCAGCCCATGGAGAAGATGAAGGTGAGGCAGGCTGTTCCCCTTCAGTCCATGGAGGATGATGGTGGGATAGATATACACCTTCAGCCCATGAGGGACCCCATGCTGGGGCAGATGCAGGCACTTGAGGGAGCCTGTGCTGGAGCAGGCTCCTGGCAGGACCTGTGGACCCACAGAGAGAGGAGCCCATGATGAAGCAGGTTTGCTGGCAGGACTTGTGACCCTGTGGGGAACCTACACTGGAGCAGTCTGGTCTTGAAGGACTGTACCCCATGGAAGGGACCAATGTTGGGGCAGTTTGTGAAGAGCTACAGCCTGTGGGAAGGACTCATGGTAGACAAATTCATGGAGACAGGGATGAAGAGTTCATGTCTCCCATTGGAAGGACCCCACACTGGAGCAGGGAAAGAGTGTGAGGATTCTTCCTCCTCAGGAGGAAGGAGTGTCAGATACAATGCGTGATGAGCTGACCACAACCCTCATGCCCTGTCCTCTGTGCATTTGGAGGGAGTAGAAGGTTGATAAATCATGAGTGAAGTTTAGCCAGAAGAAAGGAGGAGTGGGTGGGGGAAAGATGTTTTAAGATTTGGGTTTATTTTTCCCCATTATATGACTCTGATTTTATTGTTTAATTCAATAAATTAATTTTCCCAAGTTGAGTCTCTTTTCCCCATGGTAGTAATTGGTGAGTAATCTCTCCCTGTCCTTACCTTAACACTTGAGCCTTGAGCCTTTGGTTATATTTTCCCCCGTGCAGCTGAGGAAGGGAGTGATAGAGCGGCTTTAGTGGATACTTGGCCTTCAGCCATGGTCTATCCACCACAAGCAGAAGTGGCAGATTTTTGTATAGGAGCACAAGGGAAGGCCATAGGGATGCTCCCACAGAAAGGCATTTAACCACCTTCCAGTGAAAAGAGAGCATCAAAAAAAAAGAGAAGTTACCTCATCTTGTGGAAAACAAGTCACACAGAAATGTGAAGGTGGATTTGAGAAGACTCTCAATGTGTGTACAAGTGATGTCATTAGTGTATGGAGACTGTCTCTCTAGAAGTGTGACTTTTGTGTACAGACTAGAGAGTGCATGTAAGAGCTACTAAGTTCAGTACATGAAGAGTAAAGAGGTCTGCAAAGCAGAGTGGTGACATTACTGCAATGCCTACCCTCATACCTAAATTCAGAAACTCTGCAGTGTAATGGTCATTATGCAACTTTTCGTTCCAGAATTGGTGCATTTAATGGTCTGGACATGCCTGTGGCTTCCCACCAATGATGGATTAATCTTGCTTTGGTTTAGATGTCCACAGTGTAGAACCATGCATATGAGCCCATCACCCATGGCTTTTTTCACAGCTAATGGAGAGAAATAACAATTCTCAGAACGTGATCCTTGTGATGCATTTTAGATATGTACCTCACTGGGAGATGAATTATGCCCTAGAAGAGCCTGTTTCTCTCCACCGATGATTAAGGAAATCTAGACTGTCAACTCAGAGGTAAACAACTACAAGGAACTTACTGGAGTGCTGTCTGACAGAATATGCAGAAGAAATTAATCTGATGGCTTCAAGCTGTGTGTATTCTCTGCACAGCCACATTCTTCTGGCAATGAACTCCTTTCCATTTCATTGTGATTAATACCACATTTTCTGCAAAGAAAATTTGTCTGGGCCATTTGTTGACCTTTGCAGCCCATCTCTACACTTTGCTATGCATTTTTAATTGGATTCCCTTTGGTCTTACTGAACTTTTCACTTGAAAAGCAGAGTTTTCACTTGACTTACAAGTATAAACTCTTTTTTTGCAAAGTCAAGCCCATTGCTGCAATAACCTTGCTATGATCTTGTTATCAGTTTCAATACACATAATCTGCTAACTAATCCATTTCCTAAACTATTCATTCTCAGCAATCTTGTTTTAGCAGCTTCCAGTTGTCCTTATGATCCTTCCAAAGCATACTGTCAAGTTGTAGTGTCTTTGGAGCCACCACATCCAATATTGGGGAAGATCTCAACCTCTCTACGTTACCTGCAGCAATGCTTGCTTCCAGGCACAATTGGAACAACTGCAATAATTTCTTCTAGTTCTGTACCTCAAAAGAAGGAACTGAATTTCTTGTATCATACTCGCAGAGTTATAAAAGTTCACTGAATCACAGAATCACTAGGTTGGAAAAGATCTTTAAGATCATCGAATCTAACCGTTCCCATCCTCTACTAAACCATATCCCGGAGCACCTCATCTACCAGTCTTTTAGTTACATCCAGGGATGGTGACTCAACCACCTCCCTGGGCAGCCTGTTCCAGTGCTCAACAACCCTTTCAGTGAAGAATTTTTTCCTAATATCTAATCTGAACCTGCCCTGGTACAGCTTGAGGCCATTCGCCCTCGTCCTATCACATGGGCAAAGAGACCAACACCCATCTCTCTACAACCTCCTTTCAGGTAATTGTAGGCAGTGATAAGGTCCCCCCTCAGCTTCCTCTTCTCCAGGCTAAACAACCTCAACCACTCCTCAAAAGGTTTGCTCTCCAGCTCCTTCACCAGCCTGGTCCTTCTCTGAACATGGTCCAGGACCTCAATGTCCTTCTTGTAGCGAGGAGCTCAAAACTGATCACCGTATTCGAGGTGCAGCCTCACCAATGCTGAGTACAGGGGCACAATCTCTTCCTTGGACCTGTTGGCCACACTATTTCTGATACAAGCCAAGATGCCATTGGCCTTCTTGGCCATGTGGGCACACTGCTGGCTCATATTCAGTCAGCAGTCAACCAACACCCACAGTTCTTCTCTACCAGGCAGCTCTCTAGCCACTCTTCCCCAGGCCTGTAGCACTGCACGGGTTTGTTATGTCACAAGTGCAGGATTCTGCTCTTGACCTTGTTGAATGTCATCCAATTGTTTTCAGCCCATCAATCCAGCCTGCCCAGATCCTTCTGAAGAGCCTCCCTGCCCTGAATCAGGTTGATACATCCTCCCAGCTTAGTGTTGCCCACAAACTTACTAAGGGAATATTTGATCCCTTCATCCAGGTCATGATAAAGATATTGAACAGAACTAGACCCAGGACTGAGCCCTGGGGAACATCACTTGTGACTGTCCTCCAGCTAGATTTAGTTCCATTTACCACAACACTTTGGTCCTGGCCATCCAAACTGTTTTTTACCCAGCAGAGTATGCACCTGTCCAAGCCAGTGGTAGCCAGTTTCTTAAGCAGAATGCTGTGAGAAATGGTGTCAAAGGCTTTGTTATGTGTGATGCCTATAGTTACTTTATTTTTGAGGCTCATAGTATCTTGTTGAAAATGGATAGAAACCCCATGTGCCACTAAATACTAGACATACCGGACTGAAAGGATCAAGTTTGTTGAAGATACACTCTAGACCTTAGAATCAGAGGTAAAGAAGGTCTATGAAGTTTCCAATTTTCCTCATTCCTGACAGCCTACATCCATGACAACTTCCCAAAGATGTCTGTTTATCAAACCCCTCTAGGAAAAAAAGTCTGACAGCCATCGACGGTGAGTTAGAGAGAAGAGCAAGGAAATGAGCTTCCAGTAACGTTCTGGATCCACAGGACTGATAAAGGGAGAGGATGAAGGGGTGTGGAGCATGAGAGGGGGACCAGGAAATGTAGAAAGTGCTGATGCCATCTGCTTCATGAAGAATCAGTAGATGTGTGCAGGTAGCATTGAAGGTATGAAATCACTCACTCAACAATTAAAAGAATCTATGGCACTGAAAATTGATCATAACACAAAAAGAAGATTAATCTCACTGAACTATAGCTAAAAAGTCAGATATCTGGCTATGTGATCTCCCTTGTAGTCAGTGAAGAAAGGTAAGTAACATCAGCAGAGTTTAGGATGCCGTATGGTCTTTTCTAGGAGACATTGATATTTTGCCAAGTGCATTTCATCTGGCTTCACTCTTGCAAGACCAAATAATTCCATGATGCCTTGGATATTTATCACTAGATAACAAACCAAATTCTGTTCTTACTGTATAAGCAGTTTCTAAATGGTTTTTTCCTTCAATATAAATGGCACCCTCATGCATTCTTCACCAAACAGACTGACTTTAACTTTATTCAATTAGCAATGAAGAAGCATGGAACATTGGAGACTATGAGCTTTGGTGATTTTATGCACCAATGTTTGGCACTTCATCAGTAAACAAACACTGGTTTCCTATGGACGTAGCTACACACTGGTGGGGGCAGAACCAAAGTCAACAAACATCTTAATTAGCTCAGGTACCGTATCCGTAGGTATTGCATTACAGCCCATGTACTTCAGAGAAAGACGCAGCTTAACTGCAAGGAGACCAGAGCTTTTGCATCAAGGAAGGTCAAAAGTCAAAGGAAATGCCAGGAGAAGCAGTAGTCACCATAAAGGAGCTTAATAAACCCCTCACCTTCTTGTTTACCCTTGATTTCTCATTTATTGTATAATAGAGGCGAATCTAAATGCATAACAGCACAAGAAGCAGCTGGACTATGTTTGCACAAGAAGGCAACTCAGCTGATAATGCAGACAGGAGCTGGGTTAATCAAACCACACTGGTGTTCTGCTCATCAGTGCCCCAAGGGCATGCATGTAGTAGCTGGAATTAAGTCCTCACTTCGCAGGGATGGATAGGATGTCTTTGACAACTCCGGGTCAGAAGGAAAAAAAATGCCACTGATGTTTAAGTGTGTAAATAAAGCCAATGGATGAGATGGATGCAATTGCATGTCTAGTGTGTATCCATAGTTGCTTTAATTGGTTGTGGGTCATAGATAATGCTGGATATTGCTGGACAGCTGCATATCCACTGGGCTGTCTTGCCACCTTCCTGTAGCCACTTGAGCCTGACTTTTGATCACAACTACGATGGTACACTCTCTCTCAATCCATTTAACTCAGATGCAGTTACAACAAGGCCCAGATGTGTAAGGGCAGGGCTTTGAGTAGATGTGGTCAGAGCACAGTTACCTCATTGTGATGCGAGAGTTTGTGGTAGAGGCAGATTGAGCATTGGGCAGCTGCCTTTGCAGGCTTTGTATCAAGGTCCAACTGCCCCCAAGTATCCTTGGCCCTCATCCCGACCTCTGTTCTGAATGTGTGTTATTTGGTGTAATTTGTGGCCCTCATCCTCTGCCACCTCTAACAATGGGAATATGCTGAAACTACCACAGGCAGTTTCTGTGCCACCATCACAGGGACTGCCAGAAGGTGCATCTTAAGTGCCAGCACTTTCAAGTGGTCCTGCCTCTGTGGTGAAGTTGTGTGGTGCAGATCTAAAGCAATGAGCAACCCCAAGTGTGTTTTGTTCTGGCTAGAAAAGGTTAGTTTTTCACCATGTCTCTGGTGATCCTTTCTTTCTTTGTTCCTTATATATTCCCTTCCTGAGTGACCCAGGGGAGTCCTGGTTTGATGGAACATGTATGACACATCCTTATAGAAACCTAAAGCAGGTGAAGAGCAGTACACGGTCTCAGTTAAATCGCAGAATCTCGGAATCACAGGAAGTTAGGATTTGGAAGGGACCTCAAAGATCATCTAGTTCAACCCCCCTGCCAGAGCAACATCACCTAGACTAAACCAGGCGGGTTTTGAACATCTCCAGAGAAGGAGACTCCACAACTACTCTGGGCAGCCTGTCCCAGTGCTCCATCACCCCCACAGTGAAAAAGTTCCTCCTTATATTTACATGGAACTTCCTGTGCTCCAGCTTGCACCCGCTGCCCCTTGTCCTATCACTGGCCATCACTGAAAAGAGCCTGGCTCCATCCTCCTGACTCTCACACTTTACATATTTATAAACATTAATATGGTCACCCCTCAGTCTCCTCCAAGCTAAAGAGGTCCAGCTCCCTCAGCCTTTCCCCTTAAGGAAGGTGTTTCACTCCCTTCATCATCTTGATGTGGTGGACTCTTTCAAGGAGTTCTGTGTCCTTCTTGAACTGAGGGACCCAGAACTGGACACAGTATTGCAGGTGCAGTCTCATCAGGGCAGAGGAGAGGGGGAGAAGGACCTCTCTTGACCTACTAACCACCCCCCTGCTAACGCACCCCAGGATGCCATTAGCCTTTTTAACCATGAGGGCACATTGCTGGCTCATGGTCATACTGCTGTCCTCCAGGACCCCCAGGTTCCTCTCACCTATGCTACTCTCCAACAGGCCAGCCCCCAACCTATGCTGGTACCTGGGGTTGTTCTTCCCTAGATGCAAAACTTGCCCTTGTTAAACCTCATTAAACTTCTCCCCTCCCAACTCTCCAGCCTGTCCAAGTCTTGCTGAATGGCAGCACAGCCCTCCGGTGTGTCAGCCACCCCTCCCAGCTTTGTGTTGTCAGCAAACTTGCTGACTGTGCACTCTATTCCCTCATCCAGGTTATCAATGAATATATTGAATAGCAGAGGTCACAGTACCAACCCCTGAGGGACTCCACTAGATACAGGCCTCCAGCCAGACTCTGTCCCATTGATCAAAACTTCCTTGTTTCTTCCCTTCAATCAGCTCTCAATCCACCTCATTACTCGACCTTCCAGACTACACTTACTTAGTTGAGCCACAAGGATGCTGTGGGAGATGGTGTCAAATGCTTAACTGAGGTCAACGTAGACCATATCTGTTGCCCTGCCGTCATCTTTCCACCTGGTTATATTCTTATAAAAGTCTATTAGATTAGTCAAACATGACTTCCCTTTGGTAAAACCATGTTGACTGCTCCTAACAATCTTATCCTTGATGCGCCTAGAGACAGCACCAAGGATAAGTCATCCCATCACCTTTCCAGGGATGGAAGTAAGGTTGACAAATCTGTAGTTACCTGGGTCCTCCTTCTTGCCCTTTTTGTAGATTGGAGTAACATTGGCTTTCCTCCAGTCCTCAGGCACCTCTCCTGTTTCCCAGGATTTAGCAAAGGTGATGGATAGTGGCCTAGCAATGACTTCCTCCAGGTCCCTCAGCACCCTTGGGTGCATCCTGTTAGGGCCCATGGATTGATGGATGTCCAGATGGCTTAATTCATCCCTGACCCAGTCCTCATCAACTGAGGCAGACTCATCGTTTATCCTGGTGCTCTTCCATCCATTTCTGATGAAGCATTAGACAGTCCCCCTTAGACAACCAGAAAACGCTTGAAAGCTGGGTGTGTGTCTGCCTGTCTGTGGCTCAGATCCCTTGTACACAGCCAAGGCTTCACTCTGACTGGTACCTCCACTAAAGGACTGTAGAGAGAGTCGACATCCCGCTGCAGTGGGTAGAGCAAAGAGCAGAGAAGTGACAGCCATGGTAAGTAATCTGAACGTGGTGTCTTAGGGACTGTGAGGTGCTCAGGAGTCGCATTGACTGATTTTAAACATTTGGCATTTACCAAAAGCATCGCAATGTTTACCTGGGTTAAATGGTTAATTATGGTAGTAAAATAACCCAGTTAGTTATGTGACCATTTCAAATAGCCTGTTATATACTGAATCACACACCTACTCTCAAGTCAGTAATAGTTACTTACATTTAGTGTTCTTTTAATGTATCTCACTGGCATAAGCAGATTCATTCCAGTAATTAAATTTATCCTGGTACACGATCTGTTAGCTATTGCAGAAAAAAGAAAGTTGATATTAAAACTAACTGCAAAGTTTATGTATTATCTGTTAAATGTAGTCACCCAACAATTGGTCTGGGTTTCAGAACTTGGGAGGCTGGTGCTGGCAGGTCATGCCTGACATGGAAAAACGGGAATGGGCAAAATGACTTTTCTTCTGCTTTCTCAAAAGGTTTTAAAAATTGCTAAAGCTGCTGCCAGGTCACCTGTAATAAGTTCCAATTCCCAGAAGCATGTGGGAGAATTTTCAAAGTCAAAAATCAATGGCTATGAAATTACACATTAGTCTAGGGGAGTGTACTTTGCCTGTTTTCGCAGCTAACATTCATCTTCCTATAGTAATAGTGGTGCAGACAATTTGCCACGGTAAAGTTGATCTATAAGTGTTTTAATTAAAGTTCTGACAGCAAATTGAAATCTTATTTTACTTACAGAGCAGGCAGAATTTATCTCCCTCTCACCTGAGAACTTGTGCTTAGAGGAGAACTGACACAAATCTGGGAGGAACATTAGGAAAACACACATGCTCATCAAGCTCTAAGTTAAGACTGTTCTGTCTTCTCTGCTACAAGGCAGACAAGGGGCTGTAAGAACTGGGTTGTTGTGGCTTGGACACTTCTTGTAAATCAGGACTCATCAGCACCTCAGCAGAGGTCTCTGTAAACTCCAAAGTGCTGGTTTGTAGGAGTTCGTGGGGTTTTTTAGCTGACCAACATATAGGCAAGAGATGAAGTGCACTGCCCTTTCCAAGGAAGGCTTGGAGGCTGAATGGGAAAAGGAGATAACTGGAAAGGGAATGTCACATCTGCTCTGAGGAGTCTCTGATATCTTCCCTCATACCAGAATAAGGTGGCAGCAGAAAGGAAGAAGAGGATAATCACAGGGCTTTGACAGGCCTCAAGCAAATGCTCAGAAATTGTTAGAGAGCTGAGGCAAGAGTTTGTTGCAAACATTATTGATTTCTCTGACTCTGGTGTGCTGTGTGCCATAAACCACAAGGCTCAAGAGGCTTAAGACAAAGTAGATGGTTGCCTGGGGTGGAGAATTGGAAATGGCAAAATTACGGTTTTGAGACACGAGTGAGACCCCTCACACCTCAGAGCAGCATCGGTGCCTCTGTAAGATGGGTGTGCTGTGTTGGTGGTGGTGCTGGGGCACCCCAGACATATGCAGGGTGGTATGGCAGGATGGATCAAAACCCCCAGCAGCACTCCCAAGTGCTGATGTACTCATGTCCCAGGACCACCACCCACCTGGCAGCTTTGTTTCTTCCACTGCTTAAAAAAAAGTCTGTGCACATTCAGGGTTGTACCCACAAAGAAGGCAAGGTGTGGGAGACCTTGTGTCCATTAGACCTTCACCTGCAGCAAGGCATGTGCATCATCAGCTGTGGCAGAGGAATGGGTTGAGAATAGAGAGGGGATCTGTCAGGGCATGGAAAGACACAAAAGAGCTCGGTGTACTGAGAAAAAATCAAATAATAAAATGAATAATCAAGTCTTAGAAGCCATAAAGAGGAAAATCATAACTCCTAGGAGCTCAATGAGAGCAAGAGGTGATCTGGTAGAACATAATGTATAATGGTCTGACCTCCTCAACTCAGCTTGACCTGGGATCAGCTGATGTAGCTCAATTTTCTGTGTTCCCAGCTTTCCCTGTGCAAAAGTGAGCACAAAGCATCACAAAGCAGGAATTTCCTCTGAGAGGGGTGCTAATATTTTTATTAAGATTTGATTTGAGAAGTGACCTGAGAATCGGCAAACCATAATGCCATAAAACTTTGTCTTCAAAAATATTTTCTCCAGGTTATATGTCTATATAACTTTTCCTTTTTTTTTTTTTTTTTTCAGTCAGGGCAGAAAACCCCCTGAAAACCACTGAAGAGCATGCTTGATTTTCACAAAGTGTGAGACCATGGAAAAGATCCACACCTCTTTCTTGTGGGTTAACCACTAAGTCTGGCAGTTCCTTTTGGGACTCACAGAGCAGCTTGGTTTTGTAATTATTTATAGAACATTAATTTTAAGTCAGGAAAAACCTAATTGTTTACTATTAGCATAACACTCAATTTGAAATAATTAAGGAGAACTCTGTTTTGCACTAATCTTACTCTAAGTCTGAAATGTATCCCCAAAGTCCATTAAAAGCAAAGAAAAACCCACTGTTAATTAGCAATTTACTCCATTACAATAGCTGGGAGTTTTAACAAGTTCAACCAAGGACTATACAACATTATAAAATAAATCTCCTGGTTTGTCACATTTGAGAGTTACTAATAAAGAGGGTAATTCAGCTTTATAAAAGTGCTTACTTTGTCTGGGGAGGCCTCACAGTATGTCAGCGTTGTATAATTCTCATGATGGTGGATCAGAAGAGAGATATAAATTGTTTAGTTGGGGAAATTAACTGAGGATTGATTCTCTCTGTTTTAATTTAGCATCAGAATGCCAGAAAACTCCTAAAAGCAGATGGGCTATTGATCCGGCAACAGGATAATCAGTGCATCAAAACGAAGGGAGGACAAGAAATGGGAACTCTTGAGACTCTTCAGTGATTGCTGTCTTAGACAGAGAGGTCTTATTCACAGCAAGTGAGGAGTGACAGAGAAAGTGGGGGAGGAGAGGCTGCTTTGGGATAAGCCCTTACCTGTGTACGTGAAGCTGAAAACATACATCCAGCAAGGAGTGAAATGTAAAGTCGAAGACGGAAGATCTTAAATTATAAGAGGATGGGGGAAAGAAAGACCTCCCAATCACTCACTGAGGGCACACAATCCATCAATGTCCATCCATTCTGCAGGGTATTAATTGTCATGTTCATGAAAGGAAATTGAGAGCCCTGCAGGGAAGGGTTCTCAGGAAACCAAGCGTCTTCTGCTATGTGAGGTCCAAGCCCTGGCAGGAGCTTCCATGGCTATTTATTTCTCCATGAAGTCTCTGAAGTAATGGAAATAATTAATGAGCTGGTTGTGTCTCTGGCTCTGGGAGCAGAGTATTTCTGTGTCCATGTCAACCACACATAAATGATGCTATCCGATGGGAGCCTGCATTAAGTCCAGAGTCAGGACGTCTTGACTCCTGGCACAGCAGACAGATAATGTGCAGTGTCCTAAAAGCAGCACGGGTGCATCACTCTCTGAGGAGGAGGATAGGGAGGAGCAGTATAAAATTCTCATGTCCAGCCAGCAGTACTTCATGCAAATCCTGGAGGGAATCCAGGCAGACCTAAAGCAATACTTAGTTTTCCTTGATCTTGGTTGCCTTCCTGACACAGCTTCTCTCTAGCAATATTCGGATAACCCAGAAGGGGCTCTGTCCTGTGCACATCATTTTAACCCTGTAGTCCTAACACAGCACGTGAGAAACAGTTGGGCAAGTCTGCACCCCTTTGACAGATAGTGCACCCTACTACAGGGTGCTTGAGCACACAGAAGGGGGCTGTGGGAGCATGGTCGGGTGAACAAGGGACCAGAATGATGCTGGTCTGTGAACCATGGACTTTGTTGGTGACTCTCAGCAAACCACTGTCCATTTCTGCCTATGTCCATTTCTGCCTATTCCTACTACAGGATGGTAGTTGCTTTTCCCTTAACCCTTGTGTGGCTAGGAAGATATGCTATCACATTGTATGGAACATCTCACAAAAGAAAGCTTGACATTTAGATGTCTCTCAAGAGGAAAGTTAGTATCATTTCACACATTACTGGACATCCTCTAGATCATGGTCTGCTGAAGGCTCTGCATTATACCTGACAGCCTCTTGTGGACGTCCTGGATGCATTAGAGAACTTTACTGTGCAGCAGCTCATGTCCTGTTTGCAGTTGTGGATCCATCAACTGTCATTAGTTCACTTATTTTTATTTCTAAACACTTCGGAGGGGAAAAACATACAAATCAATAATATCAGGAACAAATATTTAATGCCATTTTATGAAGTTGAACTTATTCCAAGGTGTTTACTGATTTGTTGATGCTTTCTTATAGCTTCCAGTAGGTTCCAGTGACTCTCAAATTTTATTCTTCATGGACTTTCTTTTAATAATGATGTATTGATATGACTAAAAACTGGGTTTGTGTTACAAGGTTTTGGTGGTGGGGAGAGATACAGGGGTGGCTTCTGCCGGAAGCTGCCAGAAGCTTACCTTACATCCAATAGAGTCAATATGAGCCAGCTGCAAGACAAACCCACTGCTGGCCAAGGCCGAGCCCATCAGTCTAGGTGGTAGCATCTCTGGAATAGCATAGTTAAGAAGCAGAAAAAGTTGCTGTGCAATAGCAACTGTAGCAGGAGAGTGGAGTAAAAATATGTGAGAGGAACAACTATGCAAACACCAGAGTTGCAGAAGGACGGGGAGGAGGCGCTTCAGGTGCCAGAGCAGACATTCCCCTGCAGCCTATGGAGGATGATGGTGGAAGAGATATCCACCTGTAGCCCATGGACAATCCCATGCTGAAGCAGGTGGAAGCACCTGAAGGAGTCTGTGACCCCATAGGAAGCCTGTGCTGGAGCCAGTTCCTGGCAGGGCCTGTGGTCCCATGGAGACAAGCCCACACTGGGGAAGGTTTTCTGGTGGAACTTGTGACCCCGTGGGGGACCCACGCTGGAGCAGTCTGATCCTGAAGGTCTGCACCCTGTAGAAGGGGCCCACACTGGAGCAGTTCAGGAAGAACTGCAGCCCATGGGAAGGACTCATGTTGGAGAAGTTCATGGAAGACTGTCTCCTGTGGGAGAGACCCCACACTGGAGCAAGGGAAGAGTGTGAGGCATCATCTTCCTGAGGAGGAAGGAGTAGCAGAGACAGTGTGTGATGGACTGACCACAAGCCCATTCCTTGTGCCCCTGTCGGGACTGAAGAAGGGAGGGGTGTGGAAGGTGCTTTTAAGATTTGGTTTTATTTCTTTGTTTTCCTACCCTAATTTTATTGGTAATAAATTAAACTAGTTTCACCTAGTTGAGTCTGTTTTGCCAGTCCAAGTAATTGGTGATTGATCCCTCCCTGTCGCTATCTCAACCCTTGAGCCTTTCTTTAGATTTTGTCTCCCTTGTCCAGCTGAAGAGGGCAGTGACAGTTTCCAGTCAGGGTCGTACCATCACAGACTATTAACTGCTGCCCTGACATTGGCATAAGATACTTCTCACTTACCTTCTTGGAATTGACACAGCGGCTTACACTTGGCTTAGGAAGGTTGCAGAATGTTTTAAGGGTTTTTGGATTCAGGAGCATCCCAACTCCTGAATCCAAAACAGTAATCATGGCATTGCCAGCAACTCTTCCTCTCCTCCCACCAGACACCCAGAGGAGGAGACACAGAAACATGACTAAGGTCTCTGTGGACTATCAGCAAGTGCTCTCCTGACTGCAAAATTCTATGTTTGAACTGGACAGCCATAAACCACGTACAGTTTGTCCTGATTTTGATATTCTGGACCAGTTGCTGTGATATTGCTAGTTCAGAAATGGCTATGTAAAGAACAAGTGGGCAAGGTTGGAGATCCTCCCTGTAATTTTGAGGTTTGCCCCTATCTGAGGCCATTCAGTTTGTGGTATCTGTCATAAGAGGAAGCAACTTCTTATCACAGGGACTCTGGAAAGAGCACTTCCAGACTCTGGAAAGAGCAGAGACTCTGCCTTCCATGGGCTCAAGCTAAATGCTTCTGCCTGAGAGGCACCAAATAGCTCTTTCCTACTTTCCTGTTTAAGTGGCTAGAGCGTAGCTGGTTGTGTTGAAAACAAATCTTGTGCTTGCTGAAGTCTTGTGGACTCGAATCTGTAAGTGAGCCATAGGTAGAGGGAATGCTCAAGGATTCACAGACAAGTGGAAAAGTTTTTTTGATTCATCATTGCTTTACTACAAAAATCTCATAATCTAAGGGTGTTTTTATAAGTTTCACATCTTATATGCCAGTTTCAGAATTTTCAGAGAAATTTTGAGTATTAACAGAAGCTGAATGACCTGAGACCAGAAGAATCCCTACCCTAAACTTCCAACAATTAAAAAAAAAACCCTTTATATTTTGACAGGATTAGAATTGTAATAACTTTGAAGTAGGTTGATAATGCCACAAGGTAGTAAACAAAATATAAACCTCTTCCTTCTGCTTTTTGCTGGTAGCTAATTCAGCAACTGGCCAATCAGCACTGGTTTCTTACATGACAGACTCTTCCCTTTCAACCTGGATATTTACCTTAGCTCTGAAACTTCCACTAGCTTCCAGGGAGATGCTCTTCACAGAGGGTGCTGAAATGTCTATAGATCAAAGTGGTTAATGGGAAAGATAGTTGCTACTTCCTTCATTTTAATAGTAGTGAAGACAAAAGGATGCTGAAAAAGCAACCAGTGGCAGAGACGGGGCTCAAAACAACATTGCACATGTTTCCTTGCTCCTGTTGGTCGTATTTAAATGACCTTGACACAACTGGCTGTCATGAAGTTTAATTTTCAATCATTTTTTGTTGTCAATATAACGTTTGAAGTTGAAACTGCAATGATGATTTTAAATTAAAGGGCTTGTCTTAATAATTATGTGTAATATAATGGATACTTCACGCCCCATACAAAAGCCTTTGCCAGGGAAGGATTCAAAATCCTGTAGGGTGTTAATCCAAGCAGACTAGACAGACAAAGAAATTATTATCCCCTACTTATCAATGGAGATTTGAGGGATTAAACCTCAGTTCCAGAGACCCAGGTATGACCTTGAAGGAACTAAACCCAAATCATCTAAAACCCTGTTCAGTGATATCAGCTACTAACATTATTCCTTTTGTCTTAATAGTCTGAAAACAAACAAACATACATACAAAGCCAAACACTGTACAACTGGTCCAAAACAGTTAAAGAGATGCTTATGGAAGTGTGGTGATATTGCATCAAGTACTTGGATTCATTCCTGAGAGAAAACCCCAGGGAACTGCTGTCACCTCATTTATGGAAGTGAGGAGTTGACTGTTAGGGGTGGGTTTGAGAGATGTGAGGCGCACATTTAATAGCAAGGGGTAAAATTCTTCCTTAGACCAGCTGAGATAGCTAGAAAAAGCAGACAGCATTTTAGGCAGTCAATCCCTTGCGCTGGTCAGCATGTCATAATTAAGAGATAATGGGATCTCTAAGTATTCTTTAATGGCTTTTAAAACAGCACAAGTCATCCCCTACCAGCTAAGCACTTTGTTTCCAGAAATTGCACAGGCTGTTTTCAAACAGTAAGAGAATCCCAGTTCAAGAGAGTCCCTGAATAGAATACTTGGCACTGTGGCAAGGAGCACCTCCACATGAAAACACACACACACGCACACAGAGAAAAGTATTCTGCTTCTCTTGATGCTGTTTATATGGCTCAGTACAGTACTAGTTCAGTGTGATCTGGTTCCTGTGGTGCTATCACCAGTTAAACACAATATCCATTGGAGCAAGCTACCCTAACAAAGAAAACACATCAACATGGGAAAAGGTTATTTGAGCATGATGACAGTTTTTCAGACTCTGCATAGATTTGACTGTCTCATCGCAGCTCTGCAAAGTACCTGTGGGCTGGACATCCCCTCTGAGGACCAGAGAGGTCTCAGGAACCCAAAGGCTGCCACAACAGGTCACATCAAAACTTCCTGAGAAGGACCCTATTCCCTTTCTTGGCCTGGCATGATCACTAGCGGGGCACAAGAGAGAGCTGGAAGCACAAAGCTCAACTACATCATAGTCAAGTAGCCCCTAAAAACTTCTACAGAATCAAGCTACCTCTTCATCAATCTGTATACATGGATATTTCTGGTCTTGGATCCACCCTAGAGTCTTCCTACACGGCACTGCAAGTAGGAACAGATAAACACGCAGAGAGGGTAACTGCATGTGAATTAACATACACTGTCCAAAGAAGAGCATTTCTCTGATGGATACGTAACTGTGAACTTTGCTGTCTTCTAGACAAACCTGAATTAGAGTACATGACCATTCTGCTTGAAGGACAATGTGAGCCCTATGTTACACAATACCAGCAGGAAAGGTTTATGATGGCGAAATCTCTTGTCTCAAGGTCTTGGTGTAAAGTATCATAAACCTGACTCAGCACCTGAGGTTCAGCAAGTTTCACTGGAAAATTTTTCTGTTTTCATTGAAAACAGTTATTAACATGAATACAAACACTGGGTCTTAAATAGCTAATTGAGAAAGGAATACTTAAATTCCTTTAAAATTCCTTTAAAATTCCTTTAAATCAGTTATTAACCTATGAATTGCCAATTTTCATTAATAAATTAAAACCAAAATTTAATAAGAATTACTTAACAATATGTCCTATTTAGAAGGGACTAGGACATGACCTAAAGAGCCTGAGTACTCCAACATCAAAACCCTGAGTTTTTTATGCATCTAAAGGAAGAAAACAAAACATTTCCAGGTAAAAAGCCAACTATGTATCTGTGGGATTCTTGCAACAGTTGTTTTAGGTAGTAAGAACCTCCTAAGATGAGGTTCCTAAGAGGATTACAGCAGCTAAAATGAGCTAAAATAGCTCCTGGTATCTGGTGTTTTTGAATACCCACCATGCCTAAGTCAGCGAGTCATTTCCTAGTTTATTGTGTTCAGCTCTTCAGTGTTCAGTGGCTTATGAAAATTTATGTGACATGTTCACAAAGCAAATAAAAATACTTCAGTTGGCTTAATGCATCTAACATACAAAGTTTATAGCAGTTCTTTCATTAAGTAGAATTATGAATTTGCAAATATTGAAGTAAGAAACTGAGTTTGATTGCTAAATCATCATGCATCATTCAGTCTGGTTCTTTTAAAGATGTCCTGTAAAACAATGTAGAACATTTATGGTGTGCTGCTAACATCACAGGCCAGTGTTGCACCTGACACTGTAGTCAACTCTTTAATTATACCTCTATCACCATCAAGTGTCAGGCTTTGAGAGAAAACATTCTAATGAAAGTTGGAGGAAGACTGGTGCACCTATAGAAAACGTCATCTTCAAAAGAACAGCACACCTTGTGGAAAAGCCATTCCTGTCAGTTCTGCTTGTTCCTATGGTCCCTTATTTGCAGTTCCAAAATAAGGCTGCTTTAGTGCAAATGAACTATCAGCTCTTACTTTATCCATGGGACAAGATTTACCACTTCTGACTAATGCTTTTCAGCACCAGCCTTCACTGCTACACTCTTCCAGAGGTGAGGAAGGCCATGAGGAAGAGCATAGAGTTTGGCATGTAGATTAATCCTGGTTTGGTTGAAGCTGGGACCTCTCAAAAAAACCCAAGCCAAACCAAACCAACCCTGAAGATCAACACATTTCAAGAAACAGAAGTTCTGCAATGTAGTACATTTACTTTGTAAATGCAAATTACTTTTAAAAGACAAATACACTAATGGAGTTCCCATTCCTTGATTATCTTTTTCTGGGCAAATCAGAAACTAAAGGGGTTTGGTTTTTTTTTTAATCATCGTCTTAAGCAAGGAATGTCTTGTGGGGGATGCTTGTTAAAATCTTGGCAGTGTATCACTGCAATGCACCTTTCCAAACAAAACCACAGAACTTACAACTGCTTCATGGTGTTTAATGTGTAACAAGGAGTTCTGCTGCTATTGTAAAAATACCAGCTGACTTTTAACAGGACCATTAATTGATACTGTATCTTATTAGTACTCTTGTTTAAATGGCAGTAAAATGTTAAACATTCTTGAATGTATTAATAAGGAAGGGCAATTAGACATGCTTGTTTCAGGAATCTTGATATATTAATAAATCTTGAGTTAATTACAGTGCCAGGCACTGAGATTTATCTCTCAGAGGCTGCAATCAGTACATTTCAAAAAAGGGCTCTTATCACAGTTAAGTATGTGCGTGTGAGAATGGTTCGCTGGCATAGTAAATCTGGCAGGAATGCTTGTGAGGGATGACAACTCTATAGTTTATTCTCTTCATTATCTATCATTAATTTTTTCAAAGTTTAGATGAGATCAAGTTAACACCATGATATGAACAGCTCCAGAGGTGTAGGGTGAGGTTTGGCCATCTATTTTTAATTCAGATCCCTCAGTACCATTCATAACTATAGGATTTTGATCAGAACTAGTTCATGTTAGACAATAGTTAAGTGACACTGTACATAAACCAAAGCCATTTCCCACCTCCAGTTCCATCTCACTCCTCCTCTGAGGTAGAAGAGCAGACAGATTACACTCATGGCTGAATACAGATCCAAACTACTGTCTGCTTCCTTGGTGGAAACACTTGGTCTAGGACTGGATCCATTAATATTGGAGGTTTTTGCTTAAATCTTGGCATGCACATGGTGATTCACCTTTCATTTAGCACTGTTTTTTACTAAGTATGTGTATTTTTATACACAGGCCTTTGATACAATACCCCCTCCGTAACATTCTGCAAACGTTTGTGGTGCAGTTTTTATGTCTGCCTGGCTGAACATCTGGCCTGCTGTAATTGGTGACAATGTTCTAGTTGATTTTTAAAGGTGCTTATTGATTTAATCTATACATTTATGGGTATCTTATATCCAGGAGTAATGCTTAGTAGCCTTTCTAGTTTTACAACTCTTTCACTCTCTTTGAAATGCTGAATTATCCTTTTGAACTTTGCCTGTACTGACCAAGACACAGTGGGACTATTCTGCGCAGTATAGTAAATAATATGTGGATCATTTACTTTTTGTTTATCTGTTCAGTAACACCCCACTCTCCTTGTGATCCCCATGAAATTCTCCAGAACTCATTGCTTTTCAGACCTTGGTTTCTGAGGTGGAATTCAAATAAAACTTGATGGAAATGCAGAGAGGAGAGAATACTGGCTCCAGTGGTAGGACACAAGATGCCTGGACTCCATACCACCATTCCTCAAACTCAAAAGCAAGAGAAGTAACATTTCAAAAAGATGTCTGTGGTTAGTAACTCAACAGTTTAAACAGTATACTTCTAAAATGATGCAAACTGGAAATGATCCCATCCTGAGCAGAACTGAGCGTATAACATTCAATTGAAGGATATTATTCTGCTGTGGTCATGCAATTTAAATCATACACATTACACCATCTTTTCATACTAAAAATAATTTTTTGACTGATGAACCGTGGATTTGAAACTGAAGAATAGTACAAGGGGCAGAAGGTAAACAGGAACCTTTCTGTTAAAACTATGTGAAAAGGAACTGGAAGACTTTTATTAACAGAACTCAAGACCCAGTGAAAACAGGTAAGCTCTATTCATTGAGAATAAACATGGCAAAAATTGACCCACAAACGTTCACATGGAGATCACATTTTATTCTGTTCTTTAGTAGGCAATTGGAACATCAACGCAAAACCTTAAGTGAGTCTTTCTGTCAACCATTTACCAGAAAGATAAGGCCCTTAAAAGAACTCTTATGAGAGAAAACCTTATGAAACACAATCAAAAGAAAGGTTGAAAATCTAGTTTCAATTTTAAATAGCGACCATTTCCATCTGTTCCTTTCAACTAGGTAGGTATTTGTGTTTGCAATTAATAAAGCCAGTGGATGGACACTATATTTTGCTTTTCGTTAGCTATTGTTTTACCTGGATAATTTTTCATTGGTGCCTCCAAGCTGGAGATTCTCTTTGCTGGATTCCTGCAATAACTGACAGTCAAGTCAGATAATAAACTATAGGTCTGTGTTAGCTATTATGAAAGAAGGGCCAATTGTTTCTGAAGCCAGTGGAGAGATTTCTACTTTCCCTCTCACTCTTTGAACACAATGACATCGCTTCAGTTTCACAACAGTCTCCCTGAAGCCGAGGATCTGTCCCAAGAAGTTTACCTTGCAGAGGGGTGGATGAAGGATGATGATTATGACTCCAAATTCTAATCATTATATCCTAGCCTAGCAGAATGACAACAGTGTGGATAGCAAAAGGGTCATTTCTGAAATGAGAAAGGTAGTGCTGTTTGTATTGTGTGGGGTTTTATGATTAGAGAAGCAAATCTAAGCAATTTGTAAGGAAGTTAATTGCTTTACAAATGTGCTCAGATTTGCTTGTCTGCAGAGCTGTGCACCAGAAGATGTTTACCCAGGTCTTGCTTGGATTAATGGTGAGAGGCCAGGCAATCAGCACAATGTTGGTGCAGTGCAGAGCTGTGGCAGGGTTCCCTGGGCTCTCCCCGAGTGGTTGGCTGGGAGTGTGTTGTGCAATACTACCTCATGCAGAGACGTTAGAGTCCAATTTAAGTAGTGCTTAGTTTCTGTGAGCAATAACATCCCCTGTTCCACTGACATTCTAAAAGTGGGGATCAGGAAACATTTCCTTCATTTTGGGGCAGGATACCACATCCTCAGTGCTGTATTTGCCCTGCTTAAGGTAGGGATTCCCTCTCCTGCTCTATTTATGATCTTTTGTCTTGCTGGCTGTCTGGCTAGCATACTCAGTCTCTGCTGTCCTGGGCACAGAAACAACCAGATCCCTTGAGTTGAACAAGTAGGAGTTAGCCTGTAGTTCATCAGGTATCCCCATGTTCTGTATCAACTTGTTCCTATCTGCTTGTGTGGGTACCTGTTTAAACACTGTTTGGGAGGAAAAGTGAGAATAGTCATGATGGAGGTTACCATCCAACCCTGTGTTTAAAAGTCACTGTCCCCTGTTGGAAGCAGACCTCTGCATACCCTGGTGCCTCAACATCACTCACAAAGCAATAGGTTGAGCTTCTCCATGAACCTATCCAGGCATCGTGGCAGCCTTCTCACTCCTAACCAAGAAAGTATGCACAATGCTAGCACACAGCTGGTGGAGCTTACTTGTAAGGCTAAGATGCACCTTCATACATATTTGTCAGAGGGTCTGGTGATCTGTCGTTGAGGAGAACAGAAACAACAGTATCAGGATTGATTGTTCAGCAGAAAGTGATTGGTGCCTCTCAGAGATTTTCTTCTTCCAATTGAATTGGGTAAATGCCAACACCTCTGTCCTCAGAACTCATATTGACCCCAACAACCTTACAGATAAGGTTGATCTGTAATGGCAACATCAGCTCTGACTCTCCCACTCTGTCATTTGTCCTGATCTGAAATATTTTACCCCTTTGTCTCTATCCACTTTTATTAAAAAAAGGATGGAAAAAGTTTAAAATTATCCTTTTCAGTCCAAATGGTGAATAACAATGTCTTAGCTGAAAAGTGGAGGAAGAAGAAAAACCGTCTTCTTTACCCAGTGCCAGAATTACCTTCTCTCAGAGCTGGAATTTCTCTGAACATCTCATAATGTTCACACTCCTCTTGTAAATAACAATTAATTTTAAAACAGAAAGGATTGAGCACCTATTTTCTTTATATAACCCCTCTTCCCTTGTCTAATGCTCCCTTCAGCCTGGCCACTGAGGTACTGGCTCCCTGGAACAGCTTTCCAAAGCTATGACTATGTCTTTCCTAGCTGTATGCCTGGTTTCCATGCCAGATCTGACAAGTCACCATTTCAGATGAACCATCCTGCTGATAATAGAGCAACAAAAGTGAAACATCAATAACTACATGGGTGGGAGAAAAAAAAAAGTCACATGTTCATGCTTCAGCACCTCTCTTAAACTTTTGCTTTCTTCACATCCATTATGTCTTTGTGCTGGTGGTCTCAAAATTTGTCTCAATTTCTGTAACTTTTGAAGTGACATTGTTGCCCAGGCAATTTTCTGCTTGTTTGGGAGATATTCCCAGGCAAGTTGCTGCTTCTTTCACCTAAAGTTAAGGTGTCAGTGAATCCAAGGCAGTGCTTTTTATTTTATACCCAAGGGAAGAGGATATGGTGGACGAGAGACTTAACATGAGCCAGCAGTGTGCTCTTGCAGCTCGCAAGGCCAATGGGATCCTGGGCTCCATTAGAAGAGGGGTGGCCAGCAGGGACAGGGAGGTGATTGTCCCTCTCTACTCTGCCCTTGTGAGGCCCCATCTGGAGTACTGTGTCCAGATCTGGGGCCCCCAATACAAGAAAGATGTGGAACTGTTGGAGAGGGTTCAGAGGAGGGCCACAAGGATGATTAGAGGGCTGGAGCACCTGCCCTACAAAGAAAGGCTGAGGGAGCTGGGCTTGTTCAGCCTGGAGAAGAGAAGGCTGCTGGGGGACCTCATTGCAGCCTTCCAGTACCTCAAGGGAACTTATAAGCAGGAGGGGATTAAACTTTTTAAAAGGGTAGATAATGGCAGGACAAGGGGGAATGGACTAAAGCTAAAGGAGGGAAGCTTTAGATTAGATATTAGGGGGAAGTTTTTTACAGAAAGAGTGGTGAGGTGCTGGAACAGGCTGCCCAGAGAAGTAGTGGATGCCCCGTCCCTGGAAGTGTTCAAGGCCAGGTTGGATGGGGCCCTGGGCAACCTTGTGTAGATCCAGAGCTGGAGGTTGGTGGCCCTGCCTGTGGCAGGGGGGTTGGAGCTCTATGATCCATGGGGTCCCTTCCAACCCAGACCATTCTATGATTCTATGATCAACAGAGTGCTGTCAGGTCCTCTGGATGGTGTTGCCAAAATAAGAATAGCATGGCCATCCCAGATCCCATCTCCCACTTACGAAACTGCCATCCTCACAGGGATATCACACTCCTCTTCCCATGACTCTGGCTGGGTCCTACCATCCTTTGATCCTGTGTAATGCTTTGTGTGTTCAAATAATATTGCACTGTTAATATGCTAATAATATATTAGAAGTAATAATGTAATAATAAAAGTAATCATGCCATTGTTTTTGCTTGTCCCTAAGATGATATAAAAGGGTTAAAATTAAGAGCTTCAGAAAAAGATGAGTTTATTAAGAGGGGCCATCCCTGTGGCACTGGTGAAGAAGTGGAAAAGGAAGGTGATGATGGATTTGCATGAAGAAAGGAACCACATAACCAGGAAGAGGACTTGCTGCTGCCTGCAGTGAGAGCTGTATGACCACAGATCTACAAGGGACTTACACTACTTGTGTATGGCATATGCTGCCCACATTCCACATCTGAAGTTGAGGTTTGGGATGAAATCTGTGCCAGCTCCCCTGAGCCCCACATCCTCTCACCCTGATTACTAGAGTAAGGACCTGTCAATGAGAGGGCCACGGTGATTTCAGTCGGTGGTGGTGTTTCAGTCGGTGTGTGGTGTTCTGTTGTGCTGCTCTGTGGTATTGGACTCAGATGGTGGGAGAAGCAGAGCTGTCACACTGCTGGTCATGAAGTCCTCTTGTCTGGCTCTGAAGGGCAGTGCCAAACAGCCATCACAGTTTCCCTTTCTGCATTTGACACATGGTGTACAACATGCCAGATGGAGCTGAAAGGATATTTTCTTTATAAAGCCTCAGTAAATCTATTCTCTAGGAGCTGTGTACATCCAGCTTGGAGTCTGCAAGGGGAAATGCAGACCTTCTTCCCTCAGGTGTTGCAGGTGTGCCACATCTGGCTGTCAGGCTGAAATATGGGACACTCACATATGTGTGTGACTGCTTACAAGTGTTTTCTGCAGGCATCTTCTCAAGTACACCCGTGAACAGAGCTGAGAAGCTTTCTGCCGTGGTGAAGCCCTAATATCTGCATCCTCTTAGGAAAACTGGATCGCGATGAGGGAAGTTTTCCCCATAAACTGACACTGAGAGTTATAGCATGTGATAGACAGCAGCATACTTGTTAAAGGATAAACAGATTAAAAGCTGGTGGAAACTGGTGTCTCCCATGCATTAAGGGTCTTGTACCCACTTCCACAGGGTCACACTGGTCCTGCTTGGAAGCAACTTTAGAATTCCACAATGATCACATATAATTGCAACAAATGAAGTCATTAGTATCCTTAAACCCACAGTGGACACTGGCAAGCAGACAGATGTTTGATGCAGTAAAAGTTAAGCTGCCTCTTGTCATCTTTCTGGCTGTGAAAGGTTTCTTTCTCCATATTCTGTGGGAGAGCCATCTGAGGTCTCCACATAAAACCAGACTGAAATGTAATCTCTGCCCTAGATAGCCATCAGCAGGAAGGTCTCCAGACAAATTAACTAGGTTAAAGAAGGAGAACATTCACCTTAAAATCAAATTCACCATACACTTTTGGTCCTGCCAATAAGTTGGCTGGCTTGAAACAGTAGTCAGGAGCAGAAGAATCTAGATTTATTTTGAGACATCTGGAGTTTTTTGTTCTTTATTTGGGTCATGTTTCAAAATTCACAGTCACTAAAATTCAGACCTATAGATGTGATCCATGTAAATGGCTTTGTACCACATATGGAGAATGAGGACCAATCCCATGCATGGGAATCAGTTGCAGACACTATCCTTTCCTGCAAAAATCATCAAACATAATGCTGTTATCAACAGATTTAATCCTCATTTTATACCACGCAAGTATTGCCCGCTACTTCTTAGGGCTGGATTTCTTTTCAAATGAGGACACTGCCATTATTAGCTGCCTGGTAGCCAGTCAAGACAAAAAAGGGATATTGATGTTTTTCTATGATGCAGGAGATAATAGTTGCCTAGGTGTTTAGATTAGTCCTAAATCATCAATACTTATGCATGAAAAATTTTATGTGATTTAGCATATGAGGAAAAAATACAGTTCTTGAATTCATGGATTTTTTTTCCTTTGAAAAATTACCAGCTAAGCATGTTTGCCCTGGTGTGCTAAGTATGAGGCAATGGCATCTGCAGGATCATGTCCTTTTCCTTCCCTGGATGGCCAAGCTGTAAATGTAAGGCTTTGCTCTGTGGGGCAAAATTCACCTGAAGTTTAGAGCAGAGAAAGGATTGACACCAAGTGCTGAATTTTAACATCACATTATTTCAAGCTGCTTAGAGGTAGCGTTTTGATTCAAGGCTATGGCTGATCTCATTGCTATTGAAAAGAAGGCAGACTTTGAGGGTAAGCATCTTTTTAAAAGATATTGTAACAGTGTTATCAATATTCATACTGAGAATTTATGACAAGTTTCTAAACCTTTAAGAGTTATTTACTTTCTGGATTCTGCTGTTAAAACCCTCTGCAAATTGCTACAGATCTTTTAAAACCCCCAGCCTCTTATTGGTGATTTTTATATTGGCAGCAGTCAAATTCCCTGTGCTATAAGGCTTCTGGGCATTACAAGTTAATGGCTGAAACTGAGTAGCAGTAAAAGAATGATTAATGGAAAAATCTCATGTCTCCCTATTGAAGCTGACTCAAGAGCTATGCTCATATAGCAGCAGTTACAGTATTTCTCAGCTTTGAAATCTCCAGACAATGAAAAATGGCATCTTATGTATTTCTAAGATGGATAGTTCCCTTAATACTGACTCCATTATCGGAGAAAATTGTGCTTTAAATAAGGATAAATATTGACACATTTTATTATGAAAAATAAACTCATATTTGAGTCAACATGCCACAACTATCTTCTTTAGTGAATTATTATTTAATCATTATTTAAATTTTATGTTTATTTACAAAAAAAAAAAAAAGAGGCACTTCAAAAGCATGGAGTTTAAGAAGCCAAAGCAGCACAGGAGTGACAAGAACCTAAACATTTAAAAAGCCCAGAAAGAGTGACACAACTGGGAAAAATACTGAGAGAGGGGTTTTAATGAGAAGGAATCCTGACACGTTAATACCTCTGAAAACATGTGCCATTAGCTTTGGGTTTAAAATGTTTCATGTAGGCAGTTTCAAAAGTTATCTGGGTGAGGTTCCCAGGAAACCAGACTTTGAGTCTTGTCAAAACCAGTCACACTTTGAAGGGCCATAGTTGGGTGAGCATCGTGTAGTTTTATCAAAAGATACCGTGGCCCTAGTGACCGCTCTGACATGAGGTTAGTGATCGTGGTGATCAGTCCCACACCTGGCTGAAGACAAAACCAGTTTCTGGTGTGGTGCTATTCATGGGTCCTGGATCCAAGTCCAAGATTGCGGAACAAGGTCACTCAAATTTGGGAGACACTGTATTATATTGATCCTATAAACTAGACCCTAAGGTACCGGATTTCTCTTCTTTCCCAGAAAAAAGAGTGTATTGTTATTTTATTGATTTTATTTAATTTTAATTTTTATTTTATTTTATTTTATTGCTAGCACTGGAATTGGGCTTAAAATATTTATTTCCACCAGACAAAAAGCTTCACAGGTTTGAAAACAAATCCCTGTTTATATAGAAAATGACTCTCAATCCCTTGGTGTTTTGTGTGCAGAAAGTGGACAATAGGTACTGTGCCCATGTCCTCTAGATTAAGGCACTCAGGGTAGAGGAGTTCACTGCTCTTGTGATTGCTGGGCAGATCACAGATCTGAACTGGCTTTTTGTAGGTTACTGATTTGTTCTCAAACTACTTTCAGTCTCTCAGTCTTCGAGCAGAAATAGGACCCTTGTCCTGATATTCATCGATAGATCTTTCTCTGGAACTAGCACATCTCTCTAAAAAGATTTTGCTTCTCAGACAGGTGCTGTCATTTGGACAGCATCCTTTCTCTCCTCAATCTATAAAAAAGAAGTTTAATTAAAGACATGTTCAGTTTCTTGGAGAATTCAAGTGTTCATTCCTAGCTGGCAGCATCCTCACTCTCAGGGGAGATGATTGTCAAGAGGAATAAATGGCAGCTACAGAGTGAAAGGTGAGCTTCCATGTAAGGAGCACTTGCCTCTGAAAGGCTTTGAATATCAACACACAGACCTGGAACCTGATTCTCTTTAGCAGTGAGAGGACCACAATATTTTGGTTTTGGGACATGTCAAGATCTACAGCATTTCCTCAACAAATTGCAACAGAAACCTGGTCGAAGAAATGGACTCTGCTATGAGGTTCAGGTGAATATCCACTTGGCAGTATCAACTCTTGTAATTGCCACAGCCTCCAGTAAAATTAATTTGTAAGCCATTGACTTTGTAAAGGCCACATGTCTACAATTACCTTTTTTTTTTCCCTTTGTGCCAACTTACATTCCTTCAAGAAAAAACTATCGCTAAGCAAAGGGCACCTGTCTAAAATTACTAAGGCTCAAGTAAGAGATTTGCAGATCAACTTTGCTGCCCTTTTCCCCTTGAAGTAAAACTATATGCTTTGCCTACTGAGAACAAGAGAACATGCCCTTGCCTTGATTTGTGAACTTTAAAAAATGCTGGAAAAAAAATATCTGGGGGAACTAGAAAAAAACCAAACCCAACAACTGGCCTTTGGCTGCAAATGTTTTATTTTTCCTGTTTTCTTAAAAAGCAAATGAAGATGCCATAAACGTATCTGTCTTTCTTTATCCCTGTAGTTCTTTATGTTTCCTCAAAATAATTATTGCATGAGTTATTTACACCACTTATTGATTTACACTTTAGGCAAAATGAATATATTTCTAAAAGGAAAGGGAAAAAAAAAGACAAAACATTCACACTTGAATTTATTTATTTCAGTTATATTTAGACCTAGTTAGAAAAGAGAATTTATGACCTACATGAAAATGTAGAATATCTGTATTTCATCTTGATCTTCACTCAGTATAAAAAGACTAACTATCACTGATGGGATAAAATGCTGATTTAGAAATATCTAAACATTCTTTATTTTGACATTGAAGTTGAATACAATTTTCTGCTGTGAAATGCCATCTGCTCACCTTCGCGCTCTGTGTGTCTTTTCTTGTGTGACTTTCAACTGAAAAAAAGACAGGCTGTGTAATGCATTTTTCCACTGAAAATAATAATTTTATTTAAACTGTTTCCATCAAAATACTGAATCGCCAAATGATGCTCATTAGGAACCTGATTACAGCTTTCAAGCTGATTTCCTACAAGTGGTGTATGAAACCCAGGAAAGAGTCTGCTCGGGTGGGAATGACCCGGTCTTTGCTCACATCTCAGCCCTGTACCATTGCCAGTCTGTGGTATACCTCTGCAAACTCTGTGGTATCTCATGTGCTGGATGTCAACAAACGTATGTCACAGCTCGCACTGTGGTCACCATATTTGCTGCAGTGTTAAAGTACCAAAGGACAAGAACAGTGATACAAGGCCAATGAAAATAGTTTTGTGTTCTGGATTGCCACAATAGGTTTTTCAACATATTAGGAGAGATCATAAAAACAAAAAAAGAACTTACTTGAATAGTTGGCATTATAAAACTGATGACAAAATACCATTTCCTGCTACCGATAAACCCAGTCTTAAAAGTAAGGAAGTGCTTTGTGTTTTCACAGTGGATCTCTCATGATACAGGTGGACTCAGTGTCACCTCTTCCCTGGTGCACAAACTGCGAAAGAGCTAGTTGCTGAAATCTTCTGTAATGGAAGAGATCCTCAGGTAATAACGGCACCATTTTTACTACAGTGTGTTTTGCAGTAGTAAACATTATTATGACTCTGCTTTGTTCCCACAATAATACCAGCACAAATTGCTGTGCATTATTGTACATTACAAATCACTTTCCCAATAAAAATATATTTGCAATTGGAAAGATCGGGGAGGAGGGGCGGGCAATGCAAGAATGCACACACCTTAGTTGTTCTTAGCATATCTTAACCATTGCCACTCTGTGCTGTGCATGAAAATGGAATGTGTTGTAAGTAAGTGTGCAGCATTGCTCCACAGTTTAGAGATTGTCCAGTCTGGTGACATCCTTCAGACCTGAGATAACAACTCCAGCTGCTGCATTCAGCTGAACTCTATTGCAAGATTTCTGGTCCAGTTTAAAGTGTTAAATTCCCTTGGGCTGGAGAGAGCTGTGGGTTGGTATCTCCCTCTCCTCTGCTAAGACAATTTCCCTCGCAGTGCAAAATAGTGCAGCTTTATCCACATCAGCTGTTCTTCTAACCGACTATTCCATGAAAGCAAGCAAAGTGCTTGAAAATCCAGAAGCTCCTTTTCTTCCCTTCCATCATTAACCTGAAGGAAGATTTTAGCTCTAGTTGAGACAAAAACAGTCTCATTTTTTATCAGACCACAAGGCTTCTGTGGATCATTTTCTAGAAGTATATGTACATGTTGCTCTTGCAAAGTGTGTGCATCGGGTGCTGGTGTAGATACTTATACCTGTTGGTTTTGGATGCATAAGTCAAGGATATGCACTTGGAAAGCTTCCAAATTTCATACAAATACAAATTCTCCAAGGAACATAGCGCGACATCAGATATATAAAAGTGGTTTGAGAACAGTCTTGTCACCTGGGTTCAAAACAAACCAGACCAAAATAAAACAGCTTTGCAGGTTGCTTTCTTTTCCCTTCATGCTCCCTACAACTCTGTGCAAAGTAACCAAAGGACCAAAACCAGGCTACAGCCACTGACATGAGGGATGGCTCAAAGTGTATCAATCAGTGGAGCTAGGAAGCATTTCTCTCTCATGAAGTAATGTGTGCTGATAATCCTAGATACCCTTCAGCAGGAAAACCAGCTTTTTACACGGCTCAATTTTCTGTTTTGAATGAGATTTGCTGAGCGCCTGGGTTACTGTGAACCATGGGAGACATTTTCAAAGGCTCCTCAGGTGCCAATGAGCTCAAAGTGAGAGAAACTTGGTGGTTCCTCGATCCTTGAGCTGCTTCTGATATGTTCTCACTAAAAAAGGAAAAAAAGGAAAAAAAAAAGAAAAAAAAAGAAAATAGAAATCCCTAAAAGCATGAGAAACAAATCTGAGCACTTACATGGGACAAATGATATGTGCTACGGGGACAAGAGGTGCAACAACAGAAACTAGGTCAGTGTTTCAAAGCACAGACTGAAAGTGTAACTTTTTTTTCTTTTTTTTTTTTTTAAATGACCTTTAGAAGTGGAAATTGTAGGTAATTAAATAGTACTATTAAAATAAGATACAAAGGTTCTGCCCATGTACAGTGGCAGTCCTTGCAATGCTGGCAGCAGCAGACTGTGCCTGAACCCTTTGATTCCCAGAGAGCCCTGTCTCCGCTTACGATACTCTGCAGTAAATGTTGCAGGTCCATGACCAGTTTTCATTGCATTTCTGTGCTCTTGGATGTCACTCCATTTTCTGTGCATTAGCTCAGCTTTACAGATTTGAGCATCGGCGCCTGGTGTGGTTATGACTCTGACCTGGCACACTTACCCACGTTGAGCGGGTTGCACCCAGGAGGAGTCAGTAGCTGATCCAGCAGTTGCCTGCTGTTTATAGGAACTGCTTTCGATCCCACAGTAAATTGCCAGAAAGCTGCTTTCATGACAGACCGCATTCCTTTCCCCCTCATCGCTCCCCTCTCCACACGGCATAGCTGGATTTCCAATTATGGTTGAACACTGATGTGTCTTTTATCCCCCTTTTATTTTTGTTTCTAACCTCAGAAGCCATTGCCAACCTGCTCTTCTCTTAACTAACCGTATTCTTCCCTCATCAACATGAACAAGTGCGGCACCATTGAGCCCTGTGTAAATAGCCACAGTGACATCTGAAACAACAGAAATGTTAGTATTCACTTGATGGGGGGTTTTTAACAACATGCTTGGAGATGTCAAGGTTTTGCTTTACATCTGCAGCAAATTCACTATGTGATCTGTTGATGGGTTGCAGATGGCATCACGAGCCACTGCTTACAACAGAAGTAACAACCCTGGTCACATTTTACCACATTAAACAATTTACTTGGGTGGTAATTACATAGCAATTAACTTTGCTGCCTCACAAATGCTATGTGAGCAGTCTGGCTTTTTTAGTTTTTTTCTTCTCTGTCAGCTTCAGTCTTTTATCTATGGCTGGATACCAGTGTTCCTGCCAGAACAAGCTATTAGGAAATGAGGGCCAGCCATGATCTCTTTGGGAAATAATGTCTGTTTCTCTGGGCAGGACTGAGGGACAAGCTACCACAGTAGTATTTTAACTACCACTGGATTAATGTGACCACTTAAAAGACGGGCTCTGTCTTGATTGAAATATTTGATGTCTAGTCAAAATCTAATGGCCAAGCTTCTTCCTCAGTCTCTGCACAGACTCGTACCTCAACAGGGTGACTCACGCCAGCTATCTAGTGGTAAGGTGAATTTCTTGAGCTGAACATGAGATGTGTGAATAAGATGCTACTTTTAGATAACCATATATTGGGTGAAATGAGCCCTGTTCTACATGGTTGCAGTATTAAAAAGTCTAAAGTGTATAGAGGTTGAAAAGAGAAAGTCTGTACAATGAGAAAGGGTTTGACTTTGCAGCCTTAAAGAAGGATATTTGCGTACAGGTGATAAGACAAAGTGGTTATCTGATATTCTTAGGCTCTATGATCAAGAAACTTACACAGAAAACCTTTATTTGGAACTGGGACATTCTGTCGTGCTCTGTGGTAGGTTTCTGAACACTTGACATGAAGACTGGGCATCTTTCCAAAAGATGAGCTGTAGTGCATATAAATGATGTACATATTAATGTACTGGGTACTGTGTGGACATATTTCTGTTGGATGCCCATTGTAATATTTCTGAAACAAAATATAGGAATAATTTACTACACATTTTTTGTCTACAAGTTTTGCTGTGGGTTTGTTTTTGGTTTTTTTTAACCCCACAGCTTGATGTCCTCACAATATGATTACAGACAGATGCCTTTGGATGCATATACTGTCCAGTGTTAATCCAACTACAAGATCTGGTCCTTAGGCTGCAAACCTTTAGGCATGACATATCTTTGGGTTTTTTTATAACTAAAATTATTAATAGCCACCTTTAAAGAAGAAAGGTGACCTCAGAGGGAGGCACTGCATGAGGACAGAAGGGATCCAACTTTCATTCTTCCAGGGGTTCCCTTGTTGACTTTGATTCACTCAGGCTTAGCACTGTCAATGCTTTTAATATTCCTTTTGAAATCAGTAGAAGACTGATTCATAGCTGAGGTTCAGGCCATATAGGCTGCATATACACTTTTAAGACTATTAGAGTTTAACAATTCCATCACTACTTGCTTGACATCTACACTCAACAGTGAACTACTATGACTGTCTGCTATCCAGAGCTGCCAGACATTTGCTCCCTAATCAGTCCAGAGACAATTAGTCTCAGACCCAAGTCTGGCACCTTCAGCAGGAGGTCTGAATATGATATTTTTCTTTTTTTCTGATTTTTTCCCCCATTCCTCTCCCCTTTCTACAGGGACTGCAATTACATTGTGTGTAGCCAATTGCAGCCAAGTGCTACTTCAGCATAGCTAGAAGCCAACTACACAGGGCAGTCACAGTTGAGAAATGTCTTTAAAAGCCTTTGTCATTTTGAGCAAAATTACTGAACATTGTGGAATTTGCCACATTGTACGGAATAAATTGATAAATTTTGCAGGATGGAGGAAAGGTTGCATCTGCAGAAGACAGGAGTTTAAAGTCCATTAAAAGTCAGTAGCAATGTTGTTTTATAATCTCCTCATGTAGCTTTTACTATCTCTGCCCATCTGTTATGACAGAACTTCTCCATGTTCCCAACAAAACCTTCAACAAGATATTTTTCTAGTGCCATAAAATTAATATAATCTAAGCTCTGATTACAGTAGGGTTGTGGGTTTTTTACCTGTGTTTAGATAATTACTATGCCAAAAACTGCTGTGCTGACTGCTTGGAAAACTAAACAACTTCAATTTTTCTCTGTTTCTAATATTTAGCAACTGCCATTTAGCTCTGTGGCATCTGGAAAAGAGCAGTCCAGCAAAAGCTGTTAATGTTATTTTGATGATATGTTTTCATCCCTGACTATCTTGCTTGCTGTACCAGCTGCTGGCTGCACTAAAATGCAACTTCTAACAGTTTTTAGAGTTGCTGCTATTATTATTATTATTATTATTTTCCTAGAGTGACACACACAGCAAAAAAAAGTTTTATAATAGACAAGTTAATCTGCGGTGGAACTTCTGTTGTAGCTTATTTCTTCCAAAATTACAAGAAGCTTCTTGGATTTATGCCAGATACAGGTCTGGAAAGAGAATAATATTGTTAAGACTACTGCTAAGCTACCTGAGCCATCAATACTGGTGGAGATCAGGGTTTTTCCTAGTTTATATACAGGACTGGCCAGGAATTTTTAATTTTTTTTTTTCTGTGTGGAAATAACTGTGTTACAGAAAATCCAGTTCTGTCAAAAGGGACCTTGCTGTAGAATCATAGAATCTAGAGTATACTGAGTTGGAAGGGACCCATAAGGATCATACCTTAGTTACAGATTGGATAAATTAAATGGAAATTACTTGTTAAATTGAACTGAAAATTTAAATCTTTGATCATTTTGAGATTCATCCATGTTTGCTAAAGACTGTGGACTTTTAATAGCTGTTATCTGTGTTTAAAAGACAGGTAGATGAGGTACTTAGGGATATGGTTTAGCATAGGACAGAAACAGTTGGACTTGATGATCTTAAAGGTCTTTTCCAACCTAGTGATTCTGTGATTCTGTGATCTGATAAATACTTATTGCTACTTTCCTTCTCTTTGCAGACCAGTATTTCCTTACAGGATAGCATAGATATCCAAATGTACAGTGAATTGAGGTTTGTGTTGTCTTAAAGTAGTCTGGACTTGTACTGCCTATCTAACTTCACTTAGGTTTTATACAATAAAGCCCAAGAAATTTCCTCATCTTCCAGATGCTCATGTGGTCTTCATTAATTTAGTGCAAGGTCATACCCCTATCTTTCTTCTCAACGTCCACGAGAGGCAGCAAGTTGCTAGCAATTTTGGTTTATATATATGAGAATTGAAGGCCAGTTTACACACTTGCTCTCTGTACAGGAGTGTGAAGAGGAATAAACAGCAAGCTATGCTGCATGCTCAGCTAGCTGCTGAGATGATTGTGAAGACAGTAAGAAGCAGTTTAGGCTTAAACCCTGTATTTTCAAAGTAGCTGCCTGAATAATAGGGATGCAAATTATTATTTCACACCAGCCAAGTTAGCTCTTCATGGAGACAGGAGCTTCAAATCTAACCTCTGCTTGATTTGGAGCAGGCTCAAATGTTCAAGCATCCCTTCTCCAAAGCAAGTGAAAATAATAGTCCTTCTTCTGGAAGAGTTCCACTTTATCTAGAATCACTCTTCACCCCAGCAGGGTCTGGACCTTACTAATTCAATTAATCACTCTGTTGTGGGTTTGCATGGCAAGGTTTGGGAGAGGAGGGGGAGCTGCAGGGGCCAGCTTCTGTGAGAATATGCTAGAAGTGTTCCCTTGGTCTGATAGAGTCAATACCAGCCAGCCCAAGATGGACCTGCCACTGACCAAGGCCAAGCCCATCAGCAACTGTGGTAGTGACATTGGGATAACATAGTTAAGAAGGGAAAGAAAGCAACTAGTGGCATATTTTTGAAGCCAGAGAAAGGAGTGAGATGATGTGAGAAATTTGGAGACCCCAAGGTCAGGGAGGAAGGAGGGGGGAGAAGGTGCTTCAAGTGCCAGAGCAGAGATTTTTTGCAGCCTGTGGAGAAGACCATGGTGAAGCAGGGTGTCCCCCTGCAGCCCATGGGGGATGATGGTGGAGCAGATATCCACCTGCAGCCCATGGAAGACCCATGCTGGAACAAGTGCAGATACCTGAAGGATGCTGTGACCCCATTGGAAGCCTGCATGGGAGCCAACTCCTGACAGGTCCTTCAGCCCATGTAGAGAGGAGCCCACACTGGAGCAGGTTTGCTGGCAGGACTTGTGACCCTGTCAAGGAGCCACACTGGAGCAGTCTGTTCCTGAAGGTCTGCACTTCATGGAATGGACTGACATTGGGGCAGTTTGTGAAGAGCTACAGCCTGTGGGAAGGACTTACATTGGAGAGGTCTCCTGTGGGAGGTACCCCACTCTGTAACAGGAGAAGAGTGTGAGGAGTCCTCCCCTGAGAATGAAGGAGCAGCAGAGACAACTCGTGATGAACTGACCACAACCCCCATTCACTGTCTCCCTGTGCCGCTCAGGGGGAGAAGTTAGAGATACGGGGAAAAAAGTTGAGCCCAGGGAGAAAGGAGGGGTGGGGAGATGTATTTTAAGGTTTGGGTTTATTTTTTCATTATCCTACTCTGTTTTGATTGGATGATAAATTAGATTTGTTTTATTGTTGTTGAGTCTGTTTTGCCCATGATGGTAATTGCCAAGTGATCTCTCCCTGTCCTTGTCTTGACCCACGAGATTGTCATATTTTCCTCCCCTGCCCAGCTGAGGAGGGGAGTGACATAGTAGCTTTGGTAGGCACCTGGCCTCCACCCAGGGTCAACTCACCAGAGACTGTTAGGATGCCTTCCTCTTACTCCCTGTGACCTCCTGAATACTTTCTGACATTATACAAAATTGTACAGTTGCAGGAAGAGCTGGTGACTGAAGAACTCTCCTAGGGCTGTGCCATGATACCATGTTCCTGTTCAGAAGAGTGAAAAGCCGTGTTTCTCCTGGAGTGGAGATAGGCTGCCATAACTGGGCCATGGTGGATAGAAATGGCTCCAGCCCCACTGTCAGACTAATCACCACCTTGGGCCTCAGAGATGTGGTGACAGAGAGTAGTCTACAAACTGTGAATGCAGATGAAGTTCTGCAGATTGCCAGGTCACTTTGCACACCACTAGAAAAAAACTCCACAGCTGCCAGACTTTCTTAAAAAAATAAAAGGCACCTTCAGGGAAGGCAGAAACTGAATGGCAGGCTTGATATTTCTGGGACATTGAAATGTTAGACTTCTTCATCCAATGGCCTGAAGTGAACCTGAAATTTTTATCTAAATTACTTTTGAAGTCAGTTGGTTTCTCATGTTGCTGGTTAACACCTTAAATGAAAAGGAATCTAACACTGTACTTGTCTATGGTCTTTTTGAAAACAGTCCAGAATGCAACTGTCCTATGACTGTACACTAAGAAACTTTCTCTTCTGCTGTGGTCTAACCACCTTATGTGGCTAAGATAAAATATAGGTGTGACTGCTAAGGTGTCATTTCAGAGATGGGGCCATAGAGCCATCCATAGTGCAGGACAACCTGAGCTGCTTCCTGCAGTGATGACACCAATGCTACACAAAAGGTGTACAGAATTTGACTCTCCTTGATTCCTATCTGCTAAAGGTGCAAAATCTTTAATCCTGATGTAGCTTCAGAGCAGGTAGCTGAAACAGAGTATCACCAAACTTCTCATGAAGCTTCCATTTCAGACAGATCCTCTCTACTTCAGAAAACCTGTGAGAATACTCTGCAGGGAAATAGAAGAGAGTGAAGAGATTCATGGGAACCACATGAGGAGACAGATAGGCAAGGAAAAGCATCATTCTTTGGTTTTCATGCTGCAGTCACCCAGTTTAGCTTTGTCCTCTAAAATCACTGGATCATAAATCATAGGATAATTCAAGTTGGAATGGACGTCCTCAAAGGGTCATCTGGTCCTATTATATGTGTTTTATACCTCATTCAGAAATTATCCTGATCCAACTGTGGCACTCTGTGAAATAGCATCCTTGCTATTATATGTCCCATTATATCTACATTGCAGTGATTTTTGTCTCTCCGAACTGAGACATAATCCTGAGGATTTTCCTGTTGTGATGAAGCAAATACAGCCTCGATATTCCTAGAACATTAGACATTAAAGTAGCATTGAGTAGTCTTTCAGATGTAAAAAAACATGGTCACAGGATTCTGCGTGAGAAGGGAGGGGAGGGGCAATAAGGGTTTTCACATCCGTGTTATGCACGCTCCCTATTGTATACCTGTCCAGAGGAAGAAAGTTATGCATGGATGACTGCTTATTAGCTCCAGTTCAGCAGCAAAACCCCCTGCGTGTGAACTGTAAACACAGACTACGTCTGTTGGCCTTAATCTGAATTTTCTTTGTGATGCTTCCTTTTACATCTGTGTAATTTATACCTAATATCTTTGCATGATCTGTGTATGCATAACAGGATACACCTCAGAGATAGAACAACCATGGAATGCTAACCATCTGGTAGAAGGTGTTACATGTCTATGTGCATGCCTGAATGTTTTGTAAGTACAGGTTGCTGTCTAAGTGTATCTAAGCAATTTAATTCACCTCTCTACTATAGAACTGAGGGTACTTTACAGATCAATCACTTTACATTCACGTTGTTTAAAACGGAATAAAGTCAAACAATGTAATATAGAAAATTATGCAGCACTGGGCAAAGATTGACAGTCTGGCTGCACTCCTTAAATTCATTAAGAGGCTGCAGTTACAGGATTCAAAAATGTAATTAGGACAAACTCTCAGAGGAGTCAACGGGAGTTGAACTGCATACAGGGTTAAAATAAAGGTCTGCCTTGCTCAGCATCCTTATCCCGGCCGTTTTGTACTCAGTGTAGGACAAGCAAGATATTCTTGAGACTGTACGAGAGTTTCCCTTGTATGAAGGGAATCATTCACTGGCTCGGTCTTTTATGTGGTGGTTTGCCCAGGAAGGGGGTTGAGTCACCATCCCTGGATGTGTTTAAAAGATGGGTAGATGAGGTACTTAGAGATATGATTTGGTAAAGGAGAGGTATGGTTGGACTTAATGATCTTAAAGGTCTCTTCCAACCTAGTCATTCTGTGTTTCTGTGTGCTGAAGGAATCAATACAGGTCGTTTGGGGGAAAGGCATAAAAGGAAATAAAGGGAGGTGCCCTGGAATTCTCCTTTTGTTCTCCTTCACCCACTTGCTTAGTTTTCAAGCAGTGTCCTTTATTCTTTTACTGAAAAAAAAAAGGAAAATAAAACACAAGAACAACAGAAGCAGCATCTCAGAAAGGGCCACTCCAAAGTGTATCAGCACAGCTATTTCATTTCATCCGCACATTCCTTCTCAAAGCTCTCCTTGCCTGCTAGTTGCCAAGACCATTGGTTCTCTGTTCTCACACTTCTGTCTCTTGACCGATATTGTTCTCTGCCCTTTGAGACACAGGGCCGTTGTTTTACCCAGTTTGTACCATGCCTCAGATGAGGCAATACCTAGACGAGGCATCTCCTAAGGACCTTTCTTCTTTTCTTGTCTTCCCTTGACAATTCAACTACTCTGAGAGGCTCTGAAGTTGAAAGTACCCTCCTGAAACTTCCTGGACATGGTTCCTTCCATCCTGAATCACTCGCTGATTTTGTGGACTTGACAGGACTGAGTTCAGTGAGAACGAGAACCAATTAGTTATATTCGCCCTGGTTTCTGCACCTTGGGAACAATCACTTCAGCTTGTGATAAAGCACAGTCTCATCACATTGTTCCAGAGTCACCCATGTGGTTGCTTACATCTGCCTAATTTAACATAGGGTTGGGTTCAGTTGGACAGACGCTGACACCAGCTGTATTTAGTTCTCACAGCCTTGGCAGGTGCAGTAATTCGATGAGGTTAACCACCAGTTAAAGGGATGCAGAAACCACTTCTCATGTTTCAAGCTATTGTATTTTGTGCGGTAGGAAATGTCCCTTCTATCTATATGGTTATTGATCATATCATTAAAACGTAACAGTGGCTGGAAACTAGAGCTATGCGAAAGTATCAGCAGTTTAATTTCCCAGAGATATTATCAAGAAATATCACCTCCTGTGCCCTCTCTGTCAGGTTTGTATTCAGATGAACCCAATATTTATAAATTTTAAAAGAAAATGCACAGCAACTGGTATATATTGAATTTTCCTTTTTTTTTTTTCTTTCTTTTTTTTAGGCACAAATTTAATGAAGGAACATTCAAAACTACAGACCAATCAGAGTCAACTTGGAACCCAGCTAGGGTAACTACTGGTTTTGCAAATGTTGGCCTAAGTTTTGGATTTGGAATGAAGTAAAAAACCCAACCCAAAGAGATCCATTCCATCATATTAATAGCAAGAGAGTGCAAGGAATTGTGACCACAAACACTGTATATTTCATCCCATTTGTCTCTACTGGATATTTCTTCTTTTAAGAGCAGCCTTTGAGTCTTATGCTTGATCAGTCCTTTACAATTGATTCTGAAACATGTAAAATTCTTACTGGAGTTGATATTTGGTGGAAAGGAGCCTAATCCACAGCCCACCACACCGTTGGGAAAGCTTTTGTCATTGGTTCAAAGCCTCTGGAGGTGGTATATTGAGATCACTGCATAAGCTCACCATTTAGCTACCTGATCATGGGTGTTTCACTAGCAGCATGAACTCCATCAGATGGCCTCACCTCCTTTTTTCTACTCCTGCTAGGAGAGAACTACCATATTGCCTCTGGGCATAGAGCTTTTTGCTTCAGTGCCTTATGTGCTACAGATGTAGAGCATCATTCATGTGGTGTGACCAACAGCCTTTTGGCTGGATTCATAAGTTCCATAGTGTTCAGCTTTCCAAAGTTATCTTATGTCTGATTTATATTTAATTGTCTTTTTTGCAGATATTTGCCATCTTCAATTTCTGAAGTTATGATTAAACAGGTTAATATATTTCTAAAGTCTATTAATTGCTAATTAACCCAGCATGGGAAGAGTCCTTGTGAAATGTATGCTCTGTGTCCCTGTACATACCAAAGCTCTCACAGGATTCAGATAGTCTGCTCACTAAAACCAGTTCTATGAATCTTCATTAAGCCAGAAATTATAGACACTAGCACAGCTCTAATTCTGGCTTTCCACATCTGTATCTGAGATTTTGCATAGCAAATATACCACTTCATTTCCAAATAATTTACAAAGGGTGTATTTTTCCTCACTGAGAAGTTGCATTGTAACAGCAATCAGCAATTCAGGGCTTTCAATTAAACATTGTGCCATTTAAATGGCAATAAAAATGAAATGGTAGAACAGAATGGGAAGGAATCTAAAAACAGGTGCAATTACAGTCATTTTTATTTCAGACTCTTAAATTTTAATGCCTTTTACAGGCACATGAATAAATGAATTATGCAGGATTCACAACTGTTGGGAATTAATTCACACTGTTCCAGAAAGCTCTAGTTCAGGAGAGGTATCAAAGGGAATAATAGGTTCTGAAGGTGCCAGCTGTTTGCCATAGGTCTTCCAGTGAATCCAGGTACATGCTAGCAAATTGCAGCACCTACTGCGTGGCTAGGGATCAGAGGGAGTGATCCCACTATATCCTGACAAAATCACTTCCTACCAATATCAGTGAGAGATAGCTGACTTCTTAATTTCTCTCCATGGAGAACTGTGGTGTTTCTTCATAGAATAGAATCATAGAATCATAGAATACATTAGGTTGGAAGTGACCTCTAAAGGTCATCTAGTCCATCCCCCCTGCAGTAAACAGAGACACCGTTAACTAGATCAGATTGCTCAGAGCTCCATCAAGCCTGACCCTGAATATCTCCAGGGATGGGGCCTCCACCACCCCTCTGAGCAACCTGTTCCTAATATAAGGAATTCTTCCCCTCATGCTCAAGTACTATTGACAACATAAATTGCTTTCTCCCATACTTGTGACCATGATAACTGTCATTGTTAGCCCAGTTGACTCTCATGAAGATACATACATTGATTTACAGAGATATTCACACTGATTATCTGTAACTTGGGACCATTTTTTAGGCTCTTTGTGGGCTGCAAATTTCCTTCCACTCAAGGCCATTTACACCTAATGGGATTTACACTTGCTAGGTGTAATTCTGGAGCTGAGACAGTTGTGGTCAATGGATGTTTGAATGTTCCTCTGAGAATCTTACTTAGATGTCTGAAGTTTGATCACATGGATACTCCCCTATCTCTCTGAAGCAAAGGACACAGCTGAAATCACAGCTCCAGACAGAAACACATATTTGATTAAAACAAGCACCTCATTTATCTTCCGGAGTTCTAGTATATCCATGGAAGAACTGGAATAAAGCCTGAACTGGGTTATTTTATGTTTTTTAGGCAGGGATCCAACCCATTACAAATTTTAGGGAACATCAGCTGCTGATCTGAATCATGCCAAGCCCTTTTTGCCATGTTTTGCATACCCTGCATTCTCACCAGTCAATAGAAATGGAAGAAGCTGAGAAGTTCACATGGGATTTTCCACACCTTGCAAAACTGGGAACTTATTATGTCATTGCTCCCTACCAGCTTCTGTAAACAGCTGCAAATGTCCAGTTTGCCTTTCTCCAGCATTTCTCCGAAGAGAGCCAGGGTTGTCAAAGGAAAAAAAAAATCTTCAGATGTGTTTGTGTTGTGTACAGTGTATTTGGGTATCTTAGGTGTGAAATAGGTTAAATGGACACAAGAGTTTGCAGTATGAGTCTCGTACCAGACATGAGATCCTGCTCGGTGTCTCTTGCTCTTCAGCCATCACCCTCCAATTTCAATGTACCCCCATATGCATCTGAAGGTTGCTTCACAGTGAGTGTCTGGCACAGTGAACATGAGCAAGGCCATAGCACACCCCATTACATTTTTTCCTGGCTGAAAAAGTGTGAGAAGAGGGGACACAGACTCGCATATGTAAATGCAGCTCGTACATACAGCTGATGGATTCAGTATCTGGTCATCTTGATCTATGCTGAAAGGTTGTCATGGCTTAATCCCAGATGGCAGCTCAGCACCACACAGCTGCTCACTCAGTCCCCCCACAATGGGATGGGAGAGAGAATCGGAAGGGTAAAAGTGAGTAAACTCATGGGTTGAGATAAAGAATATTTAATAGGTAAGGCAAAAACTGTGCACACAAGCAAAGCAAAGCAAAGCAGGGATTCATTCCCCACTTCCAACTGGCAGGCAGGTGTTCAGCCACCTCCAGGACAGTAGGGTTCTAATGGTCTCTTCAGAAGACAGACACCATTACTCCCAATGTCATCCCTTTCCTTCTTCTTCCCCCAGATTTACATGCTGAGAATGACGTCATTCAGTATGGAATATCCCTTTGCCCAATTGGGGTCAGGTATCCTGTCTGTGTCCCCTCCCATCTCCTTGTGTAGCCTTCTTGCTGATGGACTGGGCTGAAGAGCAGAAAAGGCCTTGGCTCTGTGTAAGCCCTGCTCAGCAGGAATAAAAACATTCCTGTGTTATCAGCACTGTTTTCTGCACAAATACAAATGCAGCACCACGATAGCTAGAAAAAATACTAGTGGAGAAAATGAAGTCTATCCCACCCAAAATCAGCACAAAGATTCATACAGGAACAAATAGGAACAGAAACAAGAAATTTGCTGTTCAGCTTTACCTACAACCATTTCTAAGTTAGCAGCATTTTGGTTTCATTATCTTGATTATGGGCTCTGGAAAATGCAGCAGAAAAAAAACCTCCCCTCCCTTTCCCTGCCCAAGTTCCTGCAGCAGGTAAGGAGCTGTAGATGAGCTGTGGTCACAGCACTGCCTTTCTTTGTGTTACCATATTTTTTTAAACCTTCATCCTTATTCTTCAGGGCATTACACTGACATCACTGCCACTCCCATCAACTGAATGGGAACTGTCTGTCCTCCGTCTGCACCAAAGACAGCAGTTTTGGGGAGGAATGACAATATGAGGTTATTAAAATTACTAAGAGTATCAGGTTGTAAGTTTGCTAACAGCAGTGTAACTTCACTGCCTTTTTCCATGGTGCTGTGTAGTTTATTCAGATCTGAGAATATCTTTGATTCAGGGGCTTGGAACACACATGGAGTTCACACAATTTGTCTTTGAATTAAACTTGTTGCTGCATCTCAGATGGAGAACTGAGATAGCACCAAGAGGAACAAAGAGTCCTCCCAGTACTTCCCTCCCTTCCACTCCCTGTAGTGAGATCAAAGATCCCTGAAATGCAACAATAGTTTATAGAGGAGGGAAAGACAAATTTTCACCCCCTTCTATTGAGGCCTTTCCCTGGTTGCAGGGTGCTTTCTGAGTGCAGCCTGTGAGATCTGTAGTGTAGGGTGCTCACAGAAGAGTCCCAGACTCTTTGATCCCAAACTATTCTGACTTGACTTTTTTAATAGCCTTGTAGTCTGCATTTGGATCCCCAGTCACAGTGCCATGCACAACGTTAAAGGGGGGGCTGGCAGATGCCTCAGGAGTTGTACTCCCACTGATAAGCATTTAATTAAAGTAAATATAAACAAGGAAGTTTTTCTTCAGTTACAAAGGATTAATGGCAGCCAGGGAGGCTTGTTGGTCATCCACTGAGATGTATCTTCTGTTACTGCAATGGGATCTCCTGCAAGCTATTCTGCCCCTCTACCAGCTGATGTGCAGCACCTTTCTCCTTTATGTACAAAAGGGGATAAAAAGGGGATAAAAGCGAAACCCTACTTTTCTCCAGAAGGCAAGCTGCTCATCCCTATCACCTCACTGTCACTCTCATCTTGGAGTTAAGCTCCTTTAACAAAGGCATAACAATTTCTAGCTCAGACTTTCTCTTCCAGAACCATCAGCTCCTCCCAGATACCCATCATCCCTGTCCAGGAAGAGGAGAGCTCTGCTAGTTCCTACACATCTGAGTGATATATCCAACCTACCCCAAATACCCTGTGGGAACCCATCACTCAACACCTCTATCAGGGTAGGTCAAGAAGAACCCATTGCTCTTTGATCTTTCACCTGTGGACAGGACTGGATCCCCTCTGGGTTGATAGCTTCACAGGGAAAGAAAAGTGGTCTGAAGAGAGATTGAAGACCTGCTTTTGGAAGACAGATCAGCTCCAGGATCTGACCATGTATTTTCAGTGAAAGCATTTCAAATGTGAGACTCTAATAAGTGTGTATTTTAATTACCAAGGTAGAGATTTTGTGAGACAACACCTGTGAAAGTCCTTCAGCTCGACTGTATTCTGGTGTTTTTCTCACAAGGAAAAAAGAGGTTTTTCTACCCTAAGAGTTTCACATAGGAAGATTGTGCTGGAGCCACTTAGGAGAGATTTCTTTTTTTATAACTGTGTCCTCACACATCTCACCTGCTGTCAGAGACATATTGTTTCTTCCAGGACATCCGAGTTACTTAGATATTATTTGTGTAATTTTATCTGCCTTCCTGATAACAGTAATTTTAAAATATCAAAAATTCTAGAAGAACAAAGCGTATGAAAATATTAATGTATAAAAATCTGATACACTTGCTTGGTAGCTCACTGACCAGTGGTGGCACATGAGCCTCAGTAACACAATCTGTGAAATGACTGCAAAAATATAAAAATGAAACAAACAGATCATTCCCACAGCTGCAAACAAAATGGGACAAATAAGCCCACTTTCAGTGTTCAGCCTGATCTTTATTTGCTTTTAAATGACTTGCCACTGGGGCAGCACTATATAAAATTGTCCAAAGACTTCTTGAAAAAGGTGTTGAGTTTTGATTCAAAACAGTTGGAAAAACACATGTCTAAATGAAAGTGTGCTCAGAGGACCAGCTGTTGAGGTGACTGTGCCACTTGATGTCTTGGAGCATATAGTAGGAAAACTGTCTCAGAACTGGCAAAGAAACAAACTCAGGACTGATCTTCAAACCAGGAGTCAGCGTGCCAAATGTGATGGTGGGCAAAAACCTGTATGTGAAGCTACAGTCAGAATGGAGAAGTAACAAAGACCTATAAATGCAAGTATTTCTTGAAACATTCTGCGGCAATGGCCACCTTACTAAGGGAAGCATCAGAAAACAGACCAATTCGGGGAAGAGCAAAAAGAATGTGATCTCAGAGATATGACACAGTTTAATTAAGCAGTTATAAAACTCCACTGATTTCTATAAGAAGTCAAGTAAATGATCACTTACCAAAAATGTGCCATTCAACATAAGATGAAAATGTATTACTGGAGGCTATGTGCAAACAGAAAAGAAGAAAGAGAGAAGAAATCCTTCTTTTATGGTTTTTGAAGGTAACAGGAGACATTGAGAAAATACTTGATAATGAAATGCTATCAAGCTGTTGACTAGTCTCAAAGGAAAATCTCTGAAAAACCACGGTGGGAATATTTATGGAGACTTGCAAGAAACAGCTGAAGGATTAGGCCACCCACTTCTGGCTCCTTAGATGTCTTTAAGCACTTATCTTCTGTTCCATTCAGGGAATGTTGGTGTTTATCTTCTGGAACTAGGTGACATATAGGAAAGTACCCTAACGCCCTTCTATTTGCAGCTAGGTTCTGTATTTTCACCCAAATGTTTTTGGGGTCTCTCTTCATTCAAACTATTCAAATGCATGTACAAGATCCTCCTGGTCCCTCTTTGAAAAGCTCATGGAGGTCTGCTCCTGACATGCACCGATGCGTCGATATGCATGTGTGGTCGAGAAGGGACAGGGAAGAAGCATGGTACAGCCATCCCTTTTAGGTTTGCAGAAAATCAGTGCTAGTAACTACAGGGACAAATGGCGGTGATGTCCAGGCATTAAAATCAGAAAGTCACCATATCGCTGGTTCAGCTGTGCTCTGCACACTGAGGAGCTGGGAGTGCCAGCTCTGAGACACAGAGGCAGTGAGAGATGGAGGAATACAGCTGATGTAGTATGAAATAACCAGATGTGGAATTTTAAGGCATGAACAGGTGTGGACATCTCTGAAAGCACTTTTGTCTGAGTAAATGCCCTGCAGAGCCCAGAGATCAAAGTTGGGCTCTGGTGGTGGAAGAGAAATTTGTCTTTTGAAGAACTGGAGGAAAAGCTCATTTTGCTAGCAGACGATAAGTAGATAAATGCTAGCTGGGAGGGTTCAGGGCTGAGAAAATCAGAAGAGTGGAAAGTTTGCCAGGATTAAAAGCATCATCCTCTGCATGTTTCCTCATTACGTTCTTTCACTGGGCTGGCTCTGATCCAGTAGAAGCTTGGATTTTGCTCATGGTTACATAAAGGAAAGCACTCTTTGTCATACATGCATCCACACACATATAGGTGTATAACCCCTGTATTTAAAACTTGTCCTACTTGGAAGTGAAGAATTGTAACTGGATGTGTTTGTGAGGCATCATACTTTCCTTCATCTCCGTCCAATTTCTGTCTGTGACATGACATTTGTGTGTCTGCTACTATAAACAAATATAAAATAAAAATATCTGGTGGAAGGAAAACAATGGGCTTCATTTAACTCCCAGAGCCTCTTTGTTTTTCCTTCTGGCCACATGCATGGGCTCTGCTACTATCCTGCTTTCTACCAACTCAGTTCTCTGTAGTTCACTTCTTGCTCAGACAAGGCTTACAAATTTACACAGATTTTTCTGCACATGCATTCATTGGTGACTTCTGCAGGAAGGAAAGCTTGACTGTTGCATAGCATATTAAAGCTTCACATTTAATCCCATTATTGTTACTACTGTGATAGTGTAGCATGGCTGTGGTCTTAAGCACTGCACAAGCACAGAGGGTAAAGCAGTCCCTGCCTAGAACATCTTGAAGACAGACAAAAATCAGCAACCACAATAACAACAACAAAACAATAAAAAATAGAATCAGCAGATATTTTTTTTCTCCTCCTTTGCCTTCCGCTAAACAACCCTCTCATCCCTGTACAGCAGTGAAGACACATACTCCACCCTGCTTTGTCCATGAAGAATGTGGCCCCTGGAAGAAAGGGGCCTCAATCCATGTCTGTGTTGCACAGTGATACAGAGGGGAAAGAGCGAATTGGCAAGCCTCTGACTGACCTGTCTCACTGATGTGGGTCATGAACATGCAGGGGCTCTAGCAGATGGCAACTCTCAGATGCAGGTCCCCCAAGAAGTCCTGTCCATGCATTCCATCGACACAGAGTGCACACAAATGAGGCTACACTGCTGCCACTTTGAAGTCTGTCAGTTATCAGTTATCACAAGTACAGTGTCATGCAGCTCCATTTTGGAAAAGAGAAAAAGAAAAAAAATGGAAGAGGAATCCCCATCCCACTCTCTTCCAGGCCTGCTCATCCCCTGCTTGAGTAAGTCCCAGGGCAGAGCTGGGAGCTCCCAGCTCTCATCCCTCTGTCATGAAAAGAACAGATGAGGGATGGACAAGCACTGACACATCTGACCAGAAACTGGTCTCCTGTGTATATGGGAGGGCCAGTAATCTGAAGGGAACTTCCATCTCTTAGATGGGAGGCAGAGAGTCATTGCACTCCCTCCTAGAAATAGATGAGAGTAATATGATACAGAGACAGGAAATATAGTCTGAATTTGAGGAAGCCAGAGCTTGGTTACTGATGTTCATAGTGCATTGAGCATAGTTTTGCAGTCCTTGTGTTGCCATTTTCCAGCATGCCACAGAGTTTTGCACTGACAGTTTTTAAACTGCATCAAAGAAGCTGTCAGAGGTGAAGCTACATGTTTTGACAGCTGAAGGATGCTTTAGACACCTGGGGAGTCCTTGGGAGTCAGTTTGCAGATCTAGGATAAGCACATTAAGTGAATGTATTGGCAAAGTAGCAAAGTTATTAAGAATGGTGGGATTTAAACTGTCATCAGGAAGCCATCACTATCCTGGCTTGCACTCAATGCTTGCTTAGCAGGTTACCTGTGCACTGTACATGCTGTTTCTCAGTAGCTGGTGAATTCCACAGTGGTGAAGTCCCATAATATCACAGGGAGCTTGTAGACGGCCTGCTTCACCAATGCTTTCAGGAATGACCACTCCAGCCTGGATTTTATACCCTTCAGAAGGTTGAAGTTGGAAGCATCCAATTTTGTGTTATGCCTCAGTCGGTCTTTTTCCCCATTCTTTCCTGACTACCCTGAAATTCTGGTTTGCAAAGGCTGCATGTAATAAACCAAGATGACTGAAAGCAGTTGAAGATATCATCTCACTGTATTTGAAAATTTAGCACAAATTTTCCACCAACCTTGTTTTGCTGGACTTTGACAGACCAGGTTTCTACCTGAAATACGTGACATTTGTTGCACAGATGTAAGAAATCCATCTGTGACAACACATATGCAGAGAACCCAAACTCACATTCTGAGCAATCCATCATTTTTGTAATACTTTTCCTTTCCTTGCTTTCCCGTGGAGATGATTAATTAATTTCAAAACTCGTTTCTTCATCTTGGGAGCTAATGCAAAGCTTGTTTGGAAGTAGCTCTAACCAAGATATGTGAGGGCATTTGTAGCTAAGCCAAGAGCTCAGCTCCAGCCAACTTGGAGGTCTAGAGGCAGAAGAGAGAGTTTAAATCCTGTCACCTAGGGATGAGAAGTACACAAGGGAAGACGTTTTCAAACTCACTGTGTCAAACATGTGCTTGTGCATATTCACACGTTTATTAGCAATGGGCTATAATAAAAGAATTTGGGATGATACTAGGCTCAATGTGGCCCATTGTGTGAAGACTCTACATGTTGTTTTACTAGCCATAATAAGGTCCCCTAGGGATCCTCCTTCCATGTGAGGGAGAGAAAAGCAAGGGGAAAAGGTGTGGTCTGTATGTGTGGCTGCTCTAGCTTTTAAGTCTGGATTTGCATTCATTAAATCCTTTCCTTGCCTCCACATTGATGCAAAGCCATGTAGATCTCTTGTACCTCAGGTAGCAAAAGATACTGAGGCCATCTCTCTTATTGCTAAATAAGACCATGGTTTAGATTTAGAGCTGCTTAAGGTCAGATTTCAAAAGAAATTGAGGACTAGGGTGTCTCGCTGGACAAAATGTCCAGCATACAAGTAGACAAAGCCATTATGTGTTGGGTGGGTAACTGGCTGATGGGTTGTGCCCAGAGCTTGATAGTAAATGGGGTTACATCTGCCTGGCAGCCAGTCACTAGTGGGGTTTCCCAGGGTTCCAGTTTAGGTCTGGTTTTTGGTGGTTTTTTTTTTAAATTTTCATAAATGACCTGGACTCAGGACTAAAAGGTGTTTTAAGTAAGTTTGCAGATGACACCAAATTGGTAGGATCTGTTGACTCTGCTGAGGGTGGAGAAGCCTTGCAGAGAGACCTGGACAGATTAGAGAGCTAGAAAATCACCAACAGCATGAAGAACAAGTGCTGGATTCTGCACCTCTGAAAGGGCAAGCCTGGCTACACATACAGACTGGGGGATCAAACACTGGAGGCCAGCCATGCTGAGAGGGGTTTGAGGGTCTCGGTCAACAGGAAGTTAAACATGAGCCAGCAGTGGGCCCATGTAGCCAGGATGGCCAACTGTACCCTGGAGTGCATCAAGCATGGCATGTCCAGCCAGTCCAGGGATGGGATTGTCCCACTCTACAGTGCGCTGGTGTCACCTCACCTCGAGCACTGTGTGCAGTTTTGGGTGCCACTGTACAAGAGGGACACAAAACTATTGCCAAGTGCCCAGAGGAGAACAACGAGGATGGGGAAAGGTCTGGAGGGGAAGTCTTACAAGGAGAGGCTGAAGTCCCTTGGCTTGAACAGCCTTGAGAAGAGGAGACTGAGGGGAGACCTCATTGTGGTCCATGGCTTTCTGACAAAGGGGAGCGAAGGGGCAGGTGCTGATCTCCTCTCTTTGGCTGCCAGTGATAGAACCCAAGGGAACAGTATGAAACTGTGACAGGATATTAGGAAGAGGTTCTTTACTGAGAGGATGGTCAGGCTCCCCAGGAAAGTGGTCACAGCACTGAGCTCAACTGACTCAAGAAGCGTCTGGACGACGCACTCAGTTCCACACTCTGACTTGGCTAGTCCTGTGTGGATCCAGGAGTTGGACTTGATGATCCTTATGGGTCCCTTCCAACTCAGGATATTCTATGATTCTATGACCTTAGAAGAAATGTGCTGCAGTGCTTGACATTTAGAAGCCAGGTCTCTGTAGTGGGATTCAGAAACTGAGAGGATCTTTGCTCCTTACAAAGAGCTGGGGAGCTCTGGGGAGCTCTGGTGTCTCCATTCTGTTGCCTGGACAGGGAGGATGTGCAGCTTCAGGTACTGAGGAAACACTGAGGACATCAGTGTGGGTGAAGTCCAGTCCCTCCAGATGCACCACTCTGGATACCAGGGAAAATCCAAAAGAATTATTGTACTCACTTGATTTGGTACCCGAGTTGATTTTCTCCAAGTGAGGCCTGACCATACACTGCAGTGGGTTGACATGGAACTGTGCATAGGTCATATGTGGAGATACACCCAGCCACAGCTTGCAGTCTCCTGTACTTTGTCACATAAAAGCTAGAGGATTAACTGCAGTCAGAGATGGAAAACCCCTCTTAGCTGCTGAACCCCAGCCCCCTGCAGTATGGGATTATCTTCTTGGTAGATCCTGCTGTAGCTCAGTCAATAGGGGAAACAGAAAACCAAGTGAAATGAGATATTTGGATTCATGGAACTCAATTTGGAAGCTGCACTTTTATGAACATCTGGTAATAGTGCCTCCCACACATAAATGTCAAATGCAGGACCCTCCATGTCCCTTTGGTCAGGATCTTCCCTTTCTGCTGCAACACTTTAACCAAGGAAGAATTTAGAGCATTTTCTCCTTCCCAGCAGGTTAGAAACTGGCGGGCTTCTAAGGGAGGAGAAAAAAAAAAAGAAAAAGAAAAAGAAAAGATTTGTTTCCCACTACTGTATTTTTACTTTCTGGTCAGAAGGGACCATTTTATATCTTCTCATTCATTAAAAGTCCTCACACATTTTCCTGGTCTTTGTGTCAGAAATAGATTTATCTTTCCATATTATATTCTAAAATTTCAATTGAGCCTGGAAGTTAATGTCTTTCTGTAAGTAACTGTAGGTCAGAGTTTTTAATTCACTACATAGCAATTATTTATTTAACTGGAGCTTTTTGAAAGGTCTAAATCAGAAAGCCCAGCTGGAGGCCCATGGCTTGGCTGTAGCCTGCGGATAAATCCCTGCAGAGGAGACAGGGACATCTGTTTTGGCAGTGAATATGCTGCCAGAATTGTGGCTTGCTCCACTGCCAACCCTTGGTGTACACATGAGGCCAGCCACTATGACTGGTGTGTGGACTTGGGAGAACACAAGCACCCCTGCATGTGAGCTAAACCTGGCAATTAGCTCTGGAACAAATGTCTGTTTTGGCCTTCAAAAGAGAGCCATGAGACTAGGATTTGGGTCCTATGGTTGTCAATATCAGATGATCCAAGTCAAGTTATTTGGCATCCCAGATATGATGAAAATTTAACAACTGTTGGCATGTGTATTATATTGAAAACCAAAGATGGAGTCTGATATTTAGGCTACAAGGTATTGAACCTAAGTGGTTTCATCATAACTAACCTCAGGGCCGATACCCCTCCTGCCTTGTTTTGTCCTGTCCACGTGTGTAGCGTATCTACAAGATTTCCACCTCAGCACAGGAACAGCAGAAGACTATTGGGATACACAGAGAGTTGGCCGCAGACCCAAATTCACTGAAATCAGTGCTAATTGCTTTCCATGGGTTTTGGTTTAAATCTGCTGAAGATAAATATTGTTCAAGGGGAAAAAAATGAAACCAGTTATTTTTTCTCAAAGGAGAACAATAAACCCATGTCAACGAAAGCAGCCACAGGAGCAAGGGTTCCTAACTTGGTGCTAGTACAGTGATCCCTGACTATGCAGGGTTGCAGTTCCCAGTCTTTTCCTTCTTTTCCCCACCACAAGTGCTGTAAGACCCTAACAAACTGTCTTGTGAGGTCCTTACTGCAATTCCATATGACCAAACTGTTCACAAGGATTTAGCTTCACATCTAATATTTCTCCTCCCGTTACACAAGACTACCTGTGCAGTGCCTCTGGTTGCTTCGTGGAGGATGTTATATGAATGGCAATACAGGCCTCCACTGGAAATACATAACACCCATTAAGGAGGTCCTGTGTATGAAAAAGGTAAGACATTGTAAAGGATAAAAGATTAACATTCTTACTAATGAATTTATGCAGAGAAAACCCAGTTGAAATGGCTGCAAACCAACTTATTCAACAATCAGCATCTTCCGCATTTTTTATCACTTGTCTTAAAACCGTGTCCAGTGGTCCCCAAGAAGGGGGAGTACCTAATTACAGATTGCCCTTGATTTATAAAACTTAGGCTTTTAAATTTTGGTTGTACACAGTATATAAAAAAAGAAAACACTAGAGAGGTCTAGTAAGATAACCTTGCTGAAACTTTCTAACTTAAAAATTGGGAATCATGTCGGCATTCCTCATTTCTCTGTTCATGAACAGGGCTCTTCAGAATCCCCTTAGCCACTGTTATTTATCAGTGCGGGGGAACCTCATTGCAGCCTTCCAGTACCTCAAGGGAACTTATAAGCAGGAGGGGATTAAACTTTTTAAAAGGGTAGATAATGGCAGGACAAGGGGGAATGGACTAAAGCTAAAGGAGGGAAGGTTTAGATTAGATATTAGGGGGAAGTTTTTTACAGAAAGAGTGGTGAGGTGCTGGAACAGGCTGCCCAGAGAAGTAGTGGATGCCCCGTCCCTGGAAGTGTTCAAGGCCAGGTTGGATGGGGCCCTGGGCAACCTTGTGTAGATCCAGACCTGGAGGTTGGTGGCCCTGCCTGTGGCAGGGGGGTTGGAGCTCTATGATCCATGGGGTCCCTTCCAACCCAGACCATTCTATGATTCTATGATTCCCTCTTCCCATTCCCCAGGATTGGCTGTAGCTGTGTAAAAACTGGCTTAGAAGGAAGATATGTTTCTCCTGTACCTTTCTCCCAAGCAATACACACATTTGTCTAAACCTCCCTACTAACTATATACTAAATTGAGTAAAAAAATTAATGCTTGCTCTCCTCTGTTAATTCCAAGGGATTTACTGGCTGATGCAGCTTCATTTCTTTATGGGGAGTATCTGTAAGACACAATCCTGGCACACCGTTAAGAAACGCCTGTTGCCTAATCATTCTTCAACCAGCAGTCCTCCAGCTTACCTGACATTTCTCATCTGTCATTGCTACTTGCAAAAACCTGGACCAGAACACACAATTGAGTGTCACTAAATGTTACTGCAAAGGATTATATTTTTAGACAAGAAATTAAGCAGAGTTTGCTGGCTAAATTCAAGGAGCTCTGCTATAATATTTTATTCAACATTTCAACAGCTCATTTCTTTGCCTTCCGTAAGAACACTGCAAGAAACTTTAGTGATTCTCTGGCAGAAAACCCAACCCAGGCCTGCAGTAGAGGACACAGTTCATCCCTGTTCATTCCATTCAATTTAACAATGCAACTGTGTTCTGCCACAGAACATTTCCAAACCTGCTTCCAGCTTCCAATTACTTCATGGCAACACTGAGTGGATATTTTAATGATGGCCAGTACAGCCAATGACATGCCTTCAAAAACTTTGTCAGCAAAGCACATACTGATTTTTTTTAAATCACCTTTAACTAATAATCATCAGGAGAAGTAATTTTGTTGTGATGTAGTTTGTATATTTTCTGGTCTATATGTACTGTCTCCTAGTTTAGACTGTCATCTGTTTGGAATCTGGACCATCTATTGTATGTAGCCATAGAACAAGGGACAATGGTTTTAAACTAGAAAAGGTGAGATTTAGGTTGTGTATTAGGAAAAAATTATTCAATATTAGGGTGGTGGATCACTGGAACAGGTTGTCTAGAGAAGTAGTGGAGGCCACATCCCTGGAGATATTTAAGGTCAGGTATGATGGGGCTCTGAGTGACCTGATCTAGTGAAGATGTCCCTGCTGTAGGGGGCTTGGACTAGATGACCTTTAAAGGTCCCTTCCAACCTAATGCATTCAATGATTCTACGATTTATTCCCTACCATAGCATGGTCATGATCAAGACCAGGATGCTTAGGTACATTTGCTTATTTAAGTAGGAACAACTAAAAATTTGTTTCGTGTTCCTGGGACATCCTAAAAGAGAATAGAAGAATATTAAAGAATTCCTCATGGATGCCAGTGGAAAAAATCAATCCTTTAAAAAGCACATTAAAAGGCATCCTCTTAAACACAGTCAGAAGTTGCCTGACAGTCAACCATTCCCTTTAAATGCCTACGGCAAAAATACCAATCGTATCATATATATAAAATCTTACAAGCATATAGCCATATAAGCTTTGACTCTATCATTATCACACAACTTTCACAAGGGACACAATCATTTTTGTAGACAGGCTTGTATGAAACAGCACTGAGATGTGCTGACCTACACTTGATGTTGGTTCCTTGGCATCACAAAGAGTCCCCAAATGGTTTACCCTTATGTGCAGTGTGGTGCCTCTGTAACACATCAGTGTCAAGGCTTAAACATATCTGCCTGTTAGGTTAAAGTTTCATAAATTTAAGATCACAATCTGCTAATGGAAAAATATTAGATATTATTAACCATAAATAGTGGAACTGATCAGAACTAACAATATTTTTATGGAACATAATTTTGGTAAACTCATAACTTCCTGCTATCATTTGGATAACACACTATCTTTCTCATTCCTTTTCAAACTATAAGTAGCCAGGGGATTATTTATTCAGGTAAATTGAAGATGTGAAGAAATGACAGTGTAAAATGCTAGACTCTCATTGGAAAGGAAAAGATGTGGTCAGACTCACAGGAGTAGATGAAGTTCCTGGACTACAGATGTTCCACTGAATACAGAGAAACAACTGGGTGGTTAAACATTTGTTGCTAATTTTTTAATTTATGTTGGAGCTTACACTGGCCTTTTGCAGCTAAGAGCTGTACATGTTCCAAACAGCTGATGAACAAAGGATAAGATAGAAAACACATACAGATAGAATAAGAGCCTGAGGCAGTGCAAATTACAGAACCTAGACATAAGTGACTTCGTACCATTTCAGTGGCAAATTCTTAAAACATTAAATAACAGAATAGTAGCAAGATCCCATCTCTTCCTTCTTCTCCCAGCATTAGTTTTGAAGATCTGTATATCTCTGCTTTTCATCCCAACAGAATCATAGAATCGCCTGAGTTGGAAGAGACCCTTTAGATCATTGAGTCCAACCATAGTCTAACCCTGACTAGTCCACCTCTAGATCATGTCCTTAAAGACTTCATCTACATGCCTTTTAAATACCTCCACCACCTCCCTGGGCAGCCTATTCCAATGCCTGACGATCCTTTCGATAAAGAAATCCTTTCTGACATCTAACTTAAGTCTCCCCCCAGTGCAATTTCAAGCCATTTGACAGAGTATGAAGACCTGTAGAAAGATGCTTATTTAGAACATCATCAATTTTATAATTTCCACAGAAGAATCAAAGTTGGCAAGAGTTCTATATGAAGATCCTGCCTGGACTGCCAAAATGCTTTCTGGCAGAGATGATCTGATGGCACAGTTTAAATCTAACCTGTGATATGACCTTGTCAGCCCTACAAGAGAACCAGGTTGGAGGATGGGTAATAGAATGTATGGACAACTACAACAGTAATTGCATAACTAAGTGACCCTTTGGCACAGAGAATAGACAGTAAGTATAAAAGTCTGTAAAATCATAAGTAGTGCTTGTTTACTGCCACTTGCAGAACAATAGAATGTCATGTGAAATTATCAGGAAGCAAACCCAGAGACAACTCTTCACACAGCATGTTTTTAAGCTGTAGGACTACTCCCCACAGGATGTGGGGGATCTGGGTTCAGGAAGGAACTGGACCAGTTCATGAAGGAAAAAATCCATTGAGGGCTATTAAGTACAAAAATTAGAAGTCTGGTTTAGAACATCACTGAATTACAAATTATTGGCAGCTGGGATAGTATTCTGGGAAAGTATCCCTAAATGCTTTCCCTTGCTTTTCCATAGGGATCTAACTCAGGGCTAGACTGACCTTTGGTGTAAGATGTTGTAGATCCTTTTGTGTACTTTCGTCGCAGAATTAGTTTAGACTCAAAGGAAAAAGTACCCAGTTGTACAATGATTGTAAAACTATACATTTCAGGATGTCTCTCATATTTTGCTTCAGAAAGCTAGTGAAGCCTCTAGGCAGCCTCCTGCATACATTTAGCTCCTGATGCCAAACTTAAAGCTCATGTTCAAGCAAAACTAGGACCTAAATTCCGGTTTCAAACACACAGGTGAAAGGGTCTGTGATGGGTAGCATCATTCTCAATGTGGATGCTTCCAAAACTGTATTGTATTCAGTTACATATACATTAAAATATTTACCAAGAATTATTTAGTATTTTAAGGTACTTGTTTCTGCCCTACTTTTTTTTTTTTTTGAAACTTAGAAAGCTATTTTAAACAATGAACTTGGAAGATAATGTGGTTAATGGTTGGGTTTTGTCAATGTCCTTGACAAATCTTCTCAGGTGAAAAAGCATCAGTGGGTTTCTCTTCTTTAACTGAAAACTCAACCATGAAACCCAGTGCAATTCATCATCAAACAGATTTCTCACACCTGTTCGGAGAAGGTAAAAACCACCAAGGAGCCATCTGGGTGTCAGAAGCAGCATCTGGAGTTGTGGGGACTGCTGATTCACCACCCAACTAGGAAGCAGAGTTGTTATTTTTCCCCCAGGCTACTAACCTATGTTCCACCACTCCTTTCTTGTGCAGCTGAGAGATTAGTCTATCTATATGTATCAGGAAGAGGGCTGCACAATGTGCAATGACCTGGGTGCAATGTTGCTAACTAAAGATGAAGGTGAACAGGTTGTTATAGCT
>VZTU01001600.1:470624-499273 GCA_013400835.1 Zapornia atra
GGGGGGTTGGACCCGATGATCTCTAGAGGTCCCTTCCAACCCCTACGATTCTGTGATTCTGTGAAAGGCAGACAAGTAGTCCAAAATCATAGAATCATAGAATAGTTAGGGTTGGAAGGGACCTTAAAGATGATCAGGTTCCAACCCCCCTGTCATAGGCAGGGAGACCTCTCGCTGGAAATGTTACAAAGATCATAATTTCCAGTGAAAATAGAAGCTTGAAGTGCTGCAGCGTCTGTAAAATGAGTTCAATAGTGAGTACTTGTACAGTTGCTGAAGCCAGGGCTATTTTTTTTGCCATTTGCTGAAATGGCATTCATGTCCTTCCAGGGGAGCGGTGTGTTTCAAGCAATGCTGCCAACAAGTATTCCCTTCTTGCACAGCATCACTGTAAGTCAAGTTTGTCTGACGTTTCATACTATAAGCTTCTGATTTCAGCCCTTTAGCTTTGTGAAGGGTAAGAAATTTTATTTAAGTTTCTCTCTGATTCGGGAAATCCTTTCTGTAAGTATGTCTGAGAAGGATTTATTTATAAGTTTCTACAAAAATGGGTTGTTACCCTCATGAAAAAGATTAGGAGGAAAATATGCAGTTTTACCCCTACTGAACCATGTTTTATGGAAACCATGTTTTGAAGTGAGTGTTTCAAATTTGGCAGTTTGTGGGCTTTGTTAGTGATAGATCTCTTGCTGCTGTCATAATGGAAATCCCAGCATAAGTAGCTAAACTATAAATAATGAAAAGTCTTAGTGAACCAATGATATGGTTTTTATTTTTGGGCAGGTGACTTTCCAAAGCCTCTCTCCTCATTGCGGTCATGCTAAGCTGGTGCAGTTGGAGCTGAATACAACTTCTCCTCCAGAATCCAGTGATCCTTTGTCCTGTGGTCCAATACCCAAATACTGGTGTGGTGAAGGAGGGGTGTCTTCCTTTGCCTTCAGATGGGATAAAACCAGGCCAACAGATCAAAGATAGCAACATACTGGTACAAGAAATGTCTCTAGATGTACCAATGCCACTCAGGCAGTGAATGAATATGGCTGATGAGTCAGTTTTCTTTGTTTGGTTGGGTTTTATTTTTTTGGGTTTTATTATTTCATAGCCAGGAATTCGGCTATTCCTCTCTGTATTTCTTATTGTTCTTCTTATTGATGATGAAGTATTGCAGTGTGTCATCACTGTTCCCAGCTGTGAAGAGACCTGTAGTGCTTTTTCCTGTTGTGTAAATGACCCAGGGGATCTTCAGATAAATGACCTGATTAGTCCTGAAATTTATTCGAAGAGCCAATAGGGCTCATTCAGGGGCTGCTAATCAAGAGTAACACTAACAGGAAAGAAGGCTGAAATGATGATTAGATCAGTGTTGTGGTCTAGTTTCCCTTACTGTCCAGGAGAGAACTCTCCTCTGAGTGCCTCATAAAAATCTTCTACCACTTGGGCTTCGTGTTCACAGAAACCAGGTGAGAAGCTAAAGGATGCGGTGCAGAAAACTGATGATTCTTTGCTGTGCCATCTCAGCTTAGAGTTGAGGCATGGACAAGATCTGTGTATGGATCACAGATGTGTTCCTGGGTTTGAATGAAACCAATACTTCTGAAATTGAAACTTTTTCACAGACTGGGAGAGATGGTGTATAAAAGAATAGCTGGACAACAGGAGGATAATAAATCATGATGCCTGTCGTCTCTCTTTCTACCTGTAGAGGGAGAATAACAGCTTCTTCTCCAAACAGCTGCTTAATGAAGCAAAGTTTGAAGCATTGGTTCATTTGGTATTTACTTTTGGTGTTCAGAGGATATCAGTCTGCAACTCGGGATACTCCTTCTAACAGGCATCACAAAAATAGTGTTCTGATATCTAGGAAGAAATCAGATAAAAGCCAGAAAAGCTATATTTGGACCGGTGTTGGAAGATGGTATGCTAAACAGAGCATGAAAACAGATACAAATCAATGAGGTCAAAGGAGGAAAATGCAAGATGTGGATTCAATGAATATAATTGCTTTTTCATAGTAAAAAGGGCACATAGAAAAAAGTGTGTTGTTCTGTAATTAAAGGCTATTTTATAATGTGTACACATAAGGTTTAACTGAAGTTGTATATTCATCCTTAATGATATATTTCCTAACAAATGATTACTTGGTCTTGATTACTAGCTCTTGCCACCTTAATGCTCTTTGAAACCAAAGGGTTGTATTTAATGTATTTATGCACTCCAAAACATGCATATATAAATCACCTAGCCCTCTGTATACAGACCATGTACAGATAGGAAGTATTCATGACCTATAAATAATAAAAAGGTTCATAATCAAATATATTTCAGTGTTTTAAAAGAGATTAAATAGTGCTTGAAACCTACAAAATATTGTGAACCAGAAATAAAGATGTGTATGATCAAAGAAAATTATGCCAATGAGAGTTCAAATAGCTGATGACTTTCAGTCAGGAAGGAAGGCAAAAAGATTGTGAATAAACAAGTTTAATTACCAATGTGATAATGGTACATTAATAGCACAGAAAACCAAATAACATACTGGAAATTATTTTCTAATTTAAATTTTTTTATCCTATTGTTTACTTACTTGTATGTAACACTGAAGGTGTGTGGTTATCAACAGGATATGGACACATGCCTAAAATCAATCATGTATTTAAGTGTTTTTCTTCATCCTTGAGACAGTGCAAATATGAACACACAACTATTTAGTCATGGAGAACAAGGGGGGAGCAGCACTACTGCTCACCAAAGTTGGGTTTCAAATGAGTCAAAGGGAAGACCAGTGATGAACACTTCGCGGGAACAATTATTTTCAAGCTTATTCTTCTTCCACAAAATTGATGAAAAACAAACATGCCAAGGAAAGATACATTTAGACATACTATGGAAGCATCAGAAGTAAAATTAAGTTTTAAATGTAGAAGACGTGAAATGTAAAACCCCTATCTGTAGAGTAAGTCCACAGTATCTTGTACTAAGAAGATTATGTGGGGATTAGTTCCAGCATAAATGCCATAGGAAAATATATGACAACAGGTGTTTTTAAATTACTGTAACAAGGTGGAACCTTCTCTCACAGCCAAAACTTCTGGCAACAAAAGAAACTGGGTTTTAAGGATAAGAAGCTGCAGACAGCTGGAACAAAGAGAAATCTATTGACTACAAGTGGAAGTCTCTTCCACATATTTATCATAGACCTGAGTGTTTTCCAATAACTCAGCCAAGTATGCTAAGAGAAAAAACAAACCCAGTTTATTTCTGTTGAAAAAATCCCCCCTATTGTGTTGAAAGTTCTCCTAGCAGCACATTTCTAAACAGCTTTCCTGAGATTACTTAACATTTCCATGTTTTCTGGCAACGAGTCAAAAACAAAAAAGGAAAGGAAGCCTTCAGATCATAGAACCATAAAATAGTTTGTGTTGGAAGGCACCTTAAAGATCATCTTGCTCCAACCCCCCTGCCATGGGCAGGGACACCCTCCACTAGACCAGGTTGTCCAAAGCCACATCCAACCTGGCCTTGAACACTGCCAGGGAGGGGGCAGCCACAGCTTCTCTGTGCCAGGACCTCACCTCCTTCATAGTAAAAAATTTCTTCCTAATATCCAATCTAAATCTACCCTCTATCAGTTTATAGCCATTAACCCTCATCCTTTCAATAAGTCCATGTAAAAAACTCTTGTAAAATAATCTAAGCTCTGTGTTGAGTTTAAGAATTTTGGTGTGCATGCAGCATCTTAAATCTGACTTCAGAGATAAACAGCATTCTGTAAGGCAAAGATGCATGCAAGACCTACTGTCTCACTAGATTACTGACCTTAAGACATTTTCTAAGCCACTTGCCCACAGAGGAGAGGGGTGACTTGTGTGATGGCTTTCCCACACAGAAAGACAGGGTCTGACTCCAGATGGCCCAGTACAAAGTGAACTCTGAAGTCCCCATTCTTGAACCTGTAATGAGACTCCATCTTTGAACAACCACTGTGCTTCTGGAAAAAAAGAAACAGAAATACATTTTGAAGTTATTTTTGTTGACAATTCCAACTCAATTGGCAACTTTAATTTTTAAAATGTGAGTTAGAGCCAAGCATTGCAGTGAACGAGGGGAGGGAAGGGCAAGTAAGTTGGTGTATAGCCAAGGTTGCATCCTGATACGGAAGTAGAATAATGGAGTCAAAGGTGGATCCAAAATCACTCATACACTACCTATGACTGCACTAGTACAGCACACAAACTTCTCAATTCCACACTTCCCTGAACTTAGAGACTAGGGAAAAAAAAAAGAAAGCTTTTTTCTTCTAAGTTACATTAATTTAAAGTTTTCTATAGCATATTTGAACCAGGATTGATTTTAGCTTATTTTAGGTGTCTATAGCATGGATATTTACATCTGAGCTAGTTCTGAGCTACTTGCTTAGCTCCTGTTAAAGCTCATTAAGATGTAAATAAGTTTGTTGATGACACAAAACTGTGAGACCCCTAACACAACAGAGGGCTGTGTTGCCATTCAGCAAGACTTAGACAGGCTGGAGAGTTGGGCGGAGAGAAGTTTAATGAGATTTAACAAGGGCAAGTGTAGGGTCTTGCATCTAGGGAAGAACAACCCTGGGTATCTGTATAGTTTGGGGACTGGCCTGCTGAAGAGCATTGCAGGTGAGAGGAACCTGGGGGTCCTGGAGGACAGCAGAATGACCGTGAGCCAGCAGTGTGCACTTCACTCATGGCTAAGAACAACAATGGCATCCTGGGGTGTGGTTAGTCGGTCAAGAGAGGTTCTTCTCCCCCTCTACTCTGTCCTGGTGAGACTGCACCTGGAATATTGTGTCCAGTTCTGGGCCCCTCAGTTCAAGAAGTTCACAGAACTCCTTGAAAGAGTCCAGCACAGGGCCACCAAGACGACTGAGGGAGTTGAACTCCTTCCTTATGAGGAAAGGCTGAGGGAGCTGGGCCTCTGCAGCTTGGAGAAGAGGAGACTGAGGGGTGACCTTATTAATGTTTATAAATATGGGTGAAAGTCAGGAGGATGGCCCAGGCTCTTCTCAGTGATGGCTAATGATAGGACTAAGGGCAATGGGTGCAAGCTGGAGCAAAGGAAGTTCTATGTGGATATAAGGAGAAACTTTTTCACTATAACTTTAACAGAGCACTGGGACAGGCTGCCCAGAGAGGTTGTGGAGTGTCCTTCCCTGGAGACATTCAAACCCCACCTGGATGCGTTCCTATGTGATTTAGTCTAGGTGATGCTGCCCTGACAGGGGGGTTGGCCTAGATGATCTTTCGAGGTCCCTTCCAACTCCTAACATTCTGTGATTCTGCGATTTGCCAATGGAGGCTGATTGGTATCCAGCTGACCTCACAGTAACACCTATTTAAGGTAACTTCATGCATGCCAGTGGTAGGCTCTCTACTGACTATAAAGGGAGCCAAGATAATTTTCTCATCCGTGAATACCTACACTGGAGACAATCACATTTAGTCAGAAGAATCCTACAGTAACGTCACATTTTCTTTCTTACTTCAAGAAGAACTCTTGACTTGTCTTGTATGGTGCATGAGATGCCACATGCCAGGTTATGTGGTAGTGAATGAGGAATTGCATTATTGCCCTGTATGAGTATTCACACGGACACGTGCTGAATAACCCCCAGATGCTCTAAGTTTCATGGATGAGAAGAATCTATGATGCTGAGCTGCTCCCTAGGAATGTGCCTTCCAGCACACCATCTCTGAACCCCCATCGGTGCGGGGATGCGTAAGCTGTTGGTGGTGCCTCTCTAACTGTTTTCTTCAGTTTGCAGTAAATATGAAAGGTGACAGTGTGGGCAGAAGGACCTGGTGGCCAAAACAGGCAAACCTCTCTTTTACATCATGGGGCTTAACGTGGGTCATGTTGGATGGTGTAATAATAATATAAGAAAAGCTACACTCTAGCGTTATCTTATCACTACTTCTGAAAGACCTGTCAGTTACTTTGGAAGAAAAGAGGGAAGTACCTATAGCATGCAGCAGGGAGAGGTTGTCCACAATAAACTGAAATGTGCCCACTTATTTGGGCTGCACTGATGAACACCAAGTTCTGTATCACTGCTAAAGGATTAACTTTAAAGAAGTAGTCTAATCCTTGTGAATTACAATGTCCACTTTTCTCAGTTGAAGAGCAGAGTAGGCCATCTGTACCAAAGATGTCTTAAGGACAGACTCCAAATGTTGTTTCCAATGCATATTTATGCTCATATGGCTCAAACTGCAGAAAATGGTAGTTCAGAACGTTTTAGTAGGAGCTAAGTTTATCAACGTTCTCCAGCATCTTCTCAGCTAACCTATATTCAACTGAGGCATCTCCTACCACCTTAATTGAGTGATGACACAGGAATAGAAGTCCTTTAGTATAAAACATAGCAGGAAAAGATCTCCACAAGTTTCCATGCTGCTGCACATTGCTGGAGCTGTAAGAGCAATCATGCAGTGGAGCACACCCCACATTTAGAACAATAGCTTAGAGAAAATTGTTTCAGCAGAGCTGAAGTAGAGCACAGATACAGGTGTCTGTTTTGGAGGTATTTATTAGAGCAGAGCTGAAATTAGCCTAAGGCTGACAGAGCTTTGCTGAACCCAGAAGAGCCAACTGATTTACACTGTTCGAGTGTCTGTCTCTCTACTTTTATTACACTTCCAATGTTTGTGTTTATACATGTGGGTTCTTTTGATTTTTAACGCCTTTTGGCATCACTAACCTCCTGCAGTTGAATAGTTAAATACCCTCCCCCCAATGCACTTAATAGTATAAGTGGTGTTTGCAGGGTTTTTAAGAGCACATGCCAAGCAAAAACATTTCCAACACCACAAGAAAGTGAGTTCTTATGGTCTCTTGGATGGGAATGTGTGCGGGGGCCTTGCATGGTGGCACTGCAGTCTGCAAATCCTGGCACCATTTGGTTTTGCATGTGCCTAGGAATGCCTGCCCTTCCTCTGCATTCAATTTTCCTGTCTCCAGCTTTATTTAGTCAGATGTTTCTCTTGTGCATCCAGTCAAACTCAACCACAAAAATGAGTAGTTGCTGTTTATAAAATCAGCACATTGTTATGTAATCCAGATGACAGGAGAAGTGTGAAATGCTGTTAAATACTTGACTATAACCACAGTTCAGTTAGATCTAGACAGTTAAAGTGTAGTGGCGTCTAGGTTTCCTGAAGAGCTGACTCTAGAAGTGGGAGGCCCATTTCACCTTCAGGGTGTAGGAAACAGAACAGCTCTCATAGAAGTCTACACACTCATTCTGACTTTTCACTGTTTTTTATGAAGAATTCAGGTCCACCAGTGTAATAAAAATATTAGATAAATTCATAATTACAGTGTCTTACATAGTTTAATCTTACAGAACACGTGAGACATACATCAGGAAAATAGTTGAAAATAGAGTTCTTGCAAAGCATTGAAGTTTTAACCTGCAATTGATATAGTATCATAATGACATACAAAGGATATCAGATATCAGAAGAACAGTAATGTTGTCCTTAACAAGTATTCAAGCACAGCAATGTTCTAGAACTTTCTCCTAGAAATAATAATCTTCTGGGAAATTCCAGAATATTTTTATTCACTGAGAGAAATTATGATCACAATGATAACACAGCAGCTTTGTTAACAAAAATGCATTTGAATAGAATGCTTATATCTCCTTACTCTAACAGGAACAAAATATCAACTTGTGAGCTCTAACCACTGGGTTTTAGGTTTGGCATTCTTACCAGCTGTTAAGTGTGTATGTTTTATTGTTCATAACTGGGCTTTTTCTTCAGTGGGATTAGTATTGACCAGATGAAATTTTGTTCTTTCTTTACAAATGTGATTTCTTTACCTTATGGTGCCTTAAAAACTAGTCACTGTATTCGATTCTATAACCGAATAACATAGTCAAGTTTGAAAATGAACCAAAAAACACATAGAAAAGAGTTGGGTAATAACCTTCATGTCATCTTGCATTGTTTCATAAGACTGAGCACCATGCTACTCAGCGGAAGGTGCAACCTGCTATAACCCACTATGACCTAATTAAACTTACACTTGGCAACATTTATACCTACTGCAATGTGTTCGTATGAATTAAATATTGTCTATTAATTAACTACACACCCAGACATATTTCCTTTTCTGCCAAAGTATTATTCAAAGGAAAAAGAGCAGAATTCAGCACACTAGATTTCTTCATAAAATAAAGTTATACCATTATCTTGAGCATCACGCTCAGAAACACAGGGAAGAGAAATACCTCCCCCCACTTTCTCATCAGAATTGGTGTATCTTCAACCATAAGCACAGGAATTCTGTATAAAACAACGAAATACTTTATAAATTATAAGGACCTTGGGGTTTGGGAAAAGAAAACCATGGTACTGTCAGACATTATTTCATTTCCCTGTCCAAATGTGTGGACTTCCTAGAAGCAAAACCCATTTGCTTCCTTTCTGTCTCTACCACATTTGTGTCACAGTTTTGGAAGAGGCTATGAGTGTGGTCCAAGTATTCAGACTCTGTCTTCAGTCTCTGGAAGTGTTGCTTGGATCACTATCAGAGACAGTTACGCTGACTTCAGTTTTACCAACACTCAGTGAATTCTTACCTGGATTTTCTCAGATTAGTTGAAGTCATCTGTGATGAGAAACAGAAGCATCTTTGTTTCTACTGCCTGCTGCTCATCAGTCTTTAGAAAATCCGATTACTAAACTCTCAGGTGTGATGTGGCAAAAGCACAATTTGTCACAGAGTCAGTTTCTACAAGATAAGGGCCTTTGCATCTCTTTTACCTTACTCTGCCTAGTCCTGCTACCTCCCCAGCTCTGAGTTTCCATCAGTTCTTGGGGCTTTTCAGGTTATTGTTAAGGCAAAAGACAAGAAAATTTTAGCTCTTTAGTTGCAATTTCCACAATCCCTGTGCAGGGTGACAAACTACTTATTACGATGTGCAATTTCTGTCCATTTTTCCTTTCTTTCCCATAGACCCTAGTAGCAAGATCACCATTATATGCATTGCAAAGATACAGAGTTTAGGTACAGAGAGGTCCCATTAGAAAGATACCACTCCTTAGATCATTAAGAGGGATTACAATGGCTGTGCTGCCATTCTAAGAGATCTCGACAGACTGGAGAACTGGGTGAAGAGAAACCTGATGAAATTCAACAAGGGCAAATTCAAGATTCTTCATCTATGGAAGAATAACCCCAGGCAGCAGTACAGGTTGGTGGTTGACCTGCTGAGAAGCAGCTCTGTGCAGAAGGACCTGTAAGTCCTGGTGGACACCAAGTTCTCCATGAGCCAGCAGTGTGTCCTTCTGACCAAGGGGATCAATGGTATCCTGGTGTTCATTAAGAAGAGTATGGCCAACAGGTTGAGGGACACTGTCCACCCCCCTCTACTCTGTCTGCCCTGGTGAGGCTACATCTGGAGTACTGTGTCCAGTTCTGGGCTTCCCAGTTCAAGTAAGACAGGGACCTATTGGAGAGAGCTACCAGGATGGTGAGGGGACAGGAACATCTCTCTCATGAGCACAGGCTGAGAGAGATGGGTCTGTTTAGCCACAAGAAGGCTGAGAGGGGATCTCATTGCTGCCTATAAATATCTAAAAAGTGGATGTCTAGTGGATGTCTTCTCAATGGTACCCAGTGACAAGACAAGGGGCAATGGGCACAAATGGGAGCACAGGAAGTTCCATCTCAACATGAGGAAAACCTTCTTTACATTGAGGGTGATGGACCATTGGAACAGGCTGCCCAGAGAGGTTGTGGAGTCTCCTTCTCTGAAGATATTCAAGACCAGCCTGGACAAAATACTGTGCACACTGCTCTAGGTGATCCTGCTTTAGCAGAAGAGATGGACTCAATGATCTCCAGAAGTCCTTGCTGTTCTGTGATTCCATGAATCTGTGACCTTCCTTCTGTCCACAGCAGCCATTTTTTAATAGAAGAGCTAAATGCTAAAATCTATACTGAATAAGTGCTGGAGCTTTTTAGTTAGAAAATGAGCAAAAATCGACTCAGATATAGCAGTGAAGAAAGTGCAAGATGCCAGTGCCCAGGAACTATTAATTGGCAAGCTGACAGCTGCACAGGTATCAGCCACCCACTCTCTTTTGCTTCCTCCAACTCTCATCCAGGGAAACTAGTTCCCTTCATATATGGAGGATCTTCTTTCCTTGTGATATCTGAACCCAGTCCACTTCAAGGACAATTGTCTCCAATACACTAAATGCTTAGCAAAGCGGTGTGCTTCATGCAACAGAAAGCATGGGCTGCTTGCTTCTGAAAGTGGTCAGGATCTGTTTTAATAATCACCAGCACATGCTGCAGGTTGTGTTCAATCTGTCTGCTGTCATGATTCTTCTTCCAGTTGTGACTCCAAGAAACTCCTCTTCTTCCCCGTGCTGATTGCTTCAGTGAGATGGAGCAGCAAGACAGGTCAAAGAGATCTATCCGTGGGACAATGCCTTATACCAATGCTGGCTGGCACTCTGAACCCTTTGCCATGAGGCAAACCTAATCCCCATGGGCCACCCACACATCTGTTTTCTTTGGGACAGATACCCTGATACTCCTGTGGCTGCCTCCAGCCCTCAGGCTCTCTGGCCAAACTGCTTTTTCCAGGAACTGCTTTTAGAGATAGATGGGATCAAATGTTATCTCAAATCTAATTTTTTGGGGTAAGTGTATTATCAGGCCATGCGTTGTGAACAGGGGTTACTTTCATTTGAATGTTAAAATAAAAACCCGCAAATATTTTATAGAAGAAAGTTCTGGCATACAATTCCCCCAACAAATTATTACTTAATATTTTGAGTAAATGAGTAGATCATATTTATGAAACAGACCTTTTAAAGGTAGGAAATTAGGGACCTGCATGAATTTGTGTCACAGCCTCCATTTTATGAGCTACATTTTACAGTTCGCAGTATTAAATGAAAATAGAGCACTCTGTTTCATCAGTTACTCATATCCAGCTGCTACGAAAATAATATGTTTGATATAATTCATTTGACATTTGATGGGTTTAAGGTTCCTCTGACAAGATATAATCAACTCATTATGGAGAAACAGAAGCCTTCCTTGTTACAAATAAATTATTCCTAGTCATGATTGAATTACTGTGTATTCAATGAAACTGGGATGGTGGGGCTTCCAGTGGAAGTGGGTATTTTATCATCAGGTCTGTGTGATAAAAGCCAACTCAAGTCACTTTATGTTTTCTCTCTTCAGTGCTCTGATTAATGAGTGGCATTACTTTTCTAAACCAACAAATTAGGTCTTTCCTCTCCATTTTTTCACATTAAAGCTGTTAGATCAAAGTATAAAAAAGATGTCTTTCCTTTTCATGCACAAATACTGGAACAACAGCTTGGACAGGGTTATTTTACTTTATTTCTTTAGTTTGTTTTTAAAAATCTCACACGGTCTTTGTGAAGCAAGACTAGCTTTATGGTTGGTGTGTGAATTGACTGTTTTAAATCAAAACCTGTGATTAATTTAATTTTGGTGTTAATATCAAATCTCTTGCAAGCTCTCTTCTGCACCATTACATCGGAGGAACAAGACAAAGTAGTATCATTATGGTGGCATCTCTGCAGGGAGCTGAGGTAGTGCAGCCATCCAGAACTACAGAGCAATGCTGAATGCGCTCGGGTTCGAGGGTACAGCATGGGTTGCCCAATCCCGCAAGCTCAGCGTCCATGATTTCAGAGGAATTTATACATACAAAACCTTTTTACAGTTTTTACAGCCTGTGAAATAGATCAAAATATGTATGGTAGAGACATAAAAACAGCAATAAAAATAAGCCTGGGATGACAAGTTTGGGGAGCAGACTAATACATGAGGTGGAACCCTGCAAATTCTACTGAAAGACCTGGTTGCCCACTTCAGAAGGTTCTAATTATAACACTGCTTGTTAGACATTAGAAAAAAAACCCTCTTGGGCCATTTTGAAGCAAAGGCACATAAATTACCCAGCAGCTACTGACTGTTTCTCTGTATTCCCAGAAATATTATCTCTCACAGGAGCCCCTTATTATTTCTGTGTATCTGAAACATAAAAAAAAGATTTCTCATATAGTCAAAAGGAAGAAGAGCAGACCCAAGGTCTATGCACTATCATCTCTTTTATTCTCCCTTGTTCATATTTAGAAGAAAAGTGGCTATTTCTTTGTTCTTTTCCATTATTATAGGATAAAATGTATCATTTATGTCTGTATCTCCCCAGCTCATTAAAAAAATAGCCTATACTGTGCTTAGTTAATGTTACCATGCAGGGTCACCCTAAGTCCAAACAGATCAAAGTAAACTGAAAATGAACTACTGACACCACTAACGCTGAAGAAAACTGGAATGATGCAATACACAAAAAGTCACTTTAAGTCTCACTAATTCCACATGTGCAAGTCCTGACTCTGCTCTGTATATTATCTTATTGCCAGTTACAAGCAGTGCAATTCACCATGACACAGAGGGATTTAAAAATTAGCCTCCAGCTATTCCACTAAGTACCATTCACTAAAACGTGATGATCACTCACGGGAAAGTTTGCAAGATCTTGCAAACTGCCTATTGAGACTGAATGGTAAAGTAATATACTCTCATGAGTCCCTGCTGCTTTTCAAAGTGTAGCTCTGTAACCCTTGGCAAGAGTCAGAGTAATCTCATGTTGCCATACTTTTAACTCTCTTAGGTGGCTTTGAAAACCCCAGCATCCAATGTCTCCATCATGCTGACAGGTTTTAGTCTGCAGTTTCTTCTTGAGGGCTGGCATTCGTTGTGATTTTTTTCAGCTCTATTGCTCAAGCTAACTGACATCTTCTATTTGGTCTTTGTTTCCTCTTGCATTTTCTCCCTGTGTTTCCTGAGCTGTGAGTCACATTTCTTACCTATATCACAAATGTATTTAAGGTATATTTTTTGCTGTGGGTCAGCTGCTGATGCTTACTTTTCAGAGGGATATGAAATCAAATCAGGGAAGAGACCTATACGCATCGTAAATATACAGATTACCTAACACAATAGGATTGTTTTCCCCATTTCTGCAAAATAAGATAACCTTTACTATGTGAAAATGCATGACTGCATGGGGAACATAAGCTTTAATATACGTGTAGCTAACCAGGATTTCTGCAGTTCATGCTTTTGCTTCTGCTACGTTTTGTAGCCAGACGTGACAACTGTCTCTCTCACTGAGCTAACTAGATCTAATAGCAAATTTCTCAGATTCAGGCCCCTCTAGCACAGGTTTTTTCAAAATCTACTTTTCCTAGTTCAACAGAGCTCATTCTTGGCCATCATGTAACTGAACTGCTCACACCCATATACATCTTCCATATATCTTGCTAGTACAGGATAACAACCATAATAGAGCCGATCAAAGGTATTTAGGTGTGACTGGGAAGTGGGAATCTGCATTTTATTGTGGTAGTTTCTGGCTTCTACAGCAACTACCAAGGAGCTTTAATTTAGTTATCAACCACAGCATTTGCCAGTGAAATGAATAAATCTCCTGCATGGCTGGTAGAGGATTTCAGAGCAAGACCTCTGTGGATACTCTTTCCTTTCAGTGGAAGAATGTCCAGGCCAGTGGTGGGAGGGAGGCAGAGCTCATGGGGAAAGAAAAAGCCACAGAATTGGGCAGGGCAGCAGAATTCATGGAAGGGGTATCTGCTGGTGATGGTAAAGAAGTTTGTAGAAAAAACTTGGGGTAAAACTAGAACTAAAGACTCTCTTCCCACCATCATCTCTCCATAGTGATCTGCCATCACAGGAAAGTTGAGTCTGCAGGAAAAGAAGAAATAATCTTGGCAGCCAGTGCTGGAAATAGAGGAAATGTAAGATACAAGGAGTTTAAAACTGCTACATTGCATGAGTCTGTCTCACTTGTCTGCAGGGAGAAGTGCTGCCTGGGGTAACTCCTTTTGTTACCATGGGAATAGAAACAAGTGATTTAGCAGCACAGTAACCAGTCAGATTGGGTTAATCTGTGCGTATTTCACAGAAACATATTTTCTCAGCTTCATGATCTGAGTTGTCATAAACATTAATGTGTTTATTTTGCAATTTCTAACAAAAATAAATTAATAACACACCTTTAAAATATTTGGCATCAGCATTTGAACAATTATTTTTCAGAGGCTGAACCTTAAAAGTCCTTTTTTTTTAAAGAAAAAAAATGCAAAGCAAGGCTGGTAGATTGATACAGATTTCTAACTGCGACTTGCTGAAATCTATTGCATAGACAAGCTGATGCCAATAGCAAAGCTATTTCCTCTGATCAGCAATAAAAAAATGATTAGGGATTGGCAAATGGATTCAATAAGATAATTTAAACAATCATTACTTTATAAATGATCTTTTAACTGTCCTCAGTAACTGCAGAATGTGATTAGCTTAGTGTCCTTCAATCAAGGCTTACTCTGCTTTCCCCACTTGAGACCTGAGCAGATTTTTTTTCTCACATCAGAAATTACCTGCAATTACAGAGCCTCACACTCTTATTTCCTGAATTAATCTTCCACTGTGGAAACAGGTTATAATTGAAACAGTGGGTGTGTTTAAAGTTCTTAAAACTCCATTTTGAGACAAAAAGAAAAAAAAATACACTAGCTGAAATTCATAGATTTCAATTGTATGTAAGGGAATCGCTACTGGGATCAGGCTGTCTATGCAATAGCTTTCAGCAAGGGCAGTTTTAAAGACTGGGGAGCTGAAAAATTAAGTTTTGGGATTGTCCATTTAAGACAAAATCCTTTCTAGCATCTAGGGAGAATATAAAACAATTTTTAAATGCCTTTCTAATGATATTATGGATGAAAAATCTGGATAACCAACCTGGATGACAAAATGGATTCAGGATGGCAAAATCATGAACTGGTTAAAACTTCAACTCAAATTTCATAGAACAAAAGCCACCCAAGAGCTACAAAACATAAATGTAGGATCTCTAATTTTGAAAGTCTTTAAACCACAGACTTCAGAAAAGAAGTTCTTTTGGACAAATATTACCCTAGTTATAATTCGATATATGTAATCTGCTATTAGCTTAGCAAAATGGTTAGCTAAGAAGTTAAGTATTTTCTTCTGGATCCTCTCTTTGGTATAAACAAACACCAATGTTTTGATCTTCTGGCTGACGGTAATCGATAATTCTGGCTCATATTAAACAAAGTGCTAATCAATCATGTAACAACTTAGCATTTCACTGGTTTATCTTAAGGTACATCTTTGCGTGCAGTGCTTTAATTTCCAATGTCAGTCAGCCTTGAGCAGTACACAGAGAAAACGCCAAAATTTCTCTTAATAGTCTGTCCAAGCGGAGGATCTCCCTGGCTGATAAACCCTTGCTACCTGCCTTGTCTGGCTTTAAGTCCCATCCCTTAGGTAAAACTGCTTCTGCCTTTTATGAAGAGTGAAAGGGTGCTTGCAACTTACATTTACTTCTGAAGGAAGCATGTTTTGTTCAGTCTGTCACTGTCAGTTTTAAATGCTGATTTTTTTTTCATTTGGTAGTGTTAAAACAAGCATCTGGGTAGGGTTACTTATAGGTAGGTTTTAACATATGCTGAAACTTAAGCTCAGATCTTCTGTTGGGTGGCAGCAGCAAATACTGCAAGACTTGAGAAAATAGTGAAACGGTCAGTTTTAGAGTCAAATATCCTGCTGACTACCAGGAATAAATTTAAAAGTGAGATTTAGGAGGTGTTTTACATCTATCTCATAACTCTGTGTGATTTCTCCAATCCAAAGAAAAACAGAATGGCATTCAGGTGCCTGAGCTATGCTATACATCTTATGCCACAGGCATTGCCATGGCTTGTTTGTGTCTTCTAATAGTAGTGGGCTTGAAATTATTTTTTAAATATATTGCAGAACAGTTTTTGTTGAAATGGACACCCTTTTCAGATAGTTTCAATTTCAGTGAAAAGTCCTCTAAGAAAACTTGGAAATTAAACTCAGATCTCCCGCTCCCCCCAAAAAAAAATATTCAGGGTATTTTTACAGTTGGGAAAACTCCTAACATTTTTTTTACATTTTTAGTTTTAGCTTTTTTCTATTTTAAGTTATTTAATTACAGCGTCTTAGTAATGGCAGATGATCTTACTTTTACTTTATTTCACAATCACTAAGGAATAGCGACGTATGTGTTAATATTTGTCTTTCCAGATCAAACTCCATTTTAGTAAATTGTAAAAAGCTCCACACACAGAATATAAACAAAAGGGACATGGGAAAAAAATTTGTTTCCACTTTGAACAATCGTAATTAAATAGAAATTTCCTCTTGTGATATTGTAACGAATGAGTATTAATAACACTACTTGAATAAAATTCTAGATTTATCATTTCATGCAATTAAAATATTCTAATTGTCATGAACATGTTTTAAAACTGGATGAAAACATGTCATTATGAAAGAATTTCTTTAGAAAACTGGAAATTCTCATTTTTCACCAGTTTCACTTTGTGAGCTCTTATCCAGCATCAGTTATATATCTAAATCTCCTATCTGACACGTAACTTATTTAAAACATAACTCTGAGGGATAAGCTTATGAGATACACATCTCATTTCTGAGATGGCCCTAGTGGGACTGCAATTAAGGAATCATGTTCCAACCCAGTTCAATAATGGCAAATAAAGGCTTGAAAACCAAAGAAAACATTAGTTGAACATATTTTAGTGTTGTGTATTATTAAATAAAGTTGTTTATATTTTGCTCCTGCCTCTCAGGCATTCCATGAAGCCCCGACACAATGGTTGGAACATCGCTTTTATTAACACCTTCCTCAGGCAGAAGGCTGTAAATATTTTGCATCATGGGAAGTGTATTGTGAAGAACTTTGGTGAAAAAAATACTTACTGGGATATTTCAAGTTGTGTGCTGTACTTATATTCATTGTTTTTTGGCAATAGCATCTTACTAACACCTCTGAATGCCTTCAGGTCCCATGAGTAATTTGCCAATGGAATTCATGTTGCTTCCATCAATAGCAGTATCCCAAGACCATCTAGGACTGCAGTTAAAGCAGCCTGGAGACTTGTTTGGCTGACTGATGTTGGGTCATCTTGATCTGTAGGGACAGTCCCAGTTCTCAGGTCATTTTGCTTTCCACCACATCCATTTTCTCCCTGTAATTCTGACTCCCTAGACATTCAACCCCTTACCAAGAACAGCCAGAGGAAATCCCCTGAAGGAAAAGACTTTTGGCTTTACATCCCCTTTGTGTTGCTGCCAGGGTGCTATGTAGAGCTGGGCATAGTGTGCCCACTGTGGTATTCTGCTGTAGGAGTGGGCACAGCTGCAAAATGCTTCCCAACCAGTTGCTTTTGACATTTATTTGTTTCTTGTCTGGCTCCCAAGGAAGCAGAAAGCAGCTTTTGGAACTGTCCAGAATTTGTCCGCTTGAAAAAAAAAAAAAAGAAAAAAAAGAACCACCAAGGGAATTAGGCAGACAAAAGATTTCACTATCTTTGTCCTTATGTTCCTTCCCAACAATAGAGACAGTTGAGAGAGGCACAGAGAAAAGCTTTATGTGTCAAAGAAATGCAATTTTTTTCAAATAGTTTTGCATAGGATTTTTTTTTTTCTTCTGTGAAAATAGTAAGAGATTGAAAAATATTTCACCATTTGGGAAAGATCCTCTCAAGAATACTTTACCAATGAAATTAGTGGATTTTCCATCCTAGCTAAAAGTGTAGCATTTAACTTTTGAAGGATTAACAATGCCATTTCCCTTCATAATTTTCAAGAAATGTGAGGAAACTGGCACTGTTTAGCTCCCTGAGATTTCTAATGTAGAACTGTATCACGCTGTTTAATGAAACATGTAATAAAACTGATGCATATAACTAGAGGAAAACCTGAGCATTCAATGAGAATTGTTCCAGAATCTTTGGAGTTAACCATCTGTATTTCCTAAAGGCTTTTCTCACAAATGTTATACCCTGTGCGCCTGATGTGACCAGCCAAAGAGCTGCTTATTGATCCAGAAGACTCATTACAAGTTGTACAATGTGAACTTAGCATCACCGGTCATGCTATTAGTGTAATTATCTTATTTCATTAGCGATAATGCCATTTTGCATTACAGTATATTGGCTCACTTAAAAAGTAATAAAGATTTGCAATTAGGAGATGTATTTGTTAACTTCAGAGCATGCCTCTGAACTTCGTCATGCTAAGCACCAGCATCTGCTCTGCACAGCAGCAATACTGAAGTCTGTGTAGTTCTGGGGGTGGTCATCCTACGCACACAATGGTGTACTGCTATTTAAATAAGCTTAAGGCACTGCTGTCCATGCCTGGTTTCCTGGAGGTTAGGTTTTAGGGCCCTGAAAAGTAGTTTATTTCTAATTAATATGCCTCTAACTATGGGTCAGAACCCACTGAGAAGTAATTTTCCTCCCAACATCATGGTTTTGTATTGGGATCTGACCTTTCGCAGTACAATGGTTGTTGAGCAAGATGGAAACACCCAAAAATGTAGTGTACGTGAGTATCTCACACAGGGATTGCCCCTTCTTTTCACACACCGACTTCAAGTCAAGCAAAATGGAAATTTATGTGGAGACTAGAAACACTGGTCATCTGCCTGGGTGATGAAATGTTACCTGGAGGCTATGCCTGACGTGTTTTGTTTCAGTGGCTGGATCCTCAATATTTGTTAGCCTTAGTAGGTAACCTCCTTTCTCAGACAAGTCGAGGGTAGCAGGTATTTTCCACTCCTCCTTGTCCTACTTGTTTGTCCTCACATCAGCATATTCAGCAAGGAAGCAAGCTCTGGGATGTCTCCACCTCTCATACCTTTGCTTTCCAAGCTTTTAGTCAGTGAGCAGAAGGTTCTTTTACAGGAGATGCTTTCGCAAGGAGAAGTCAGCATTAGGGACCTGCAACACTTGGACTTCCCATAACAGGTCACAAAGCACATTCAGGTTTGGCACCAGGATTGTTAAATATGTGAATACATCGAATAGGTTTTCATACATTTGATTAACCCATATGCATTTTAACACTGCACAAGCTGATCGGTGTTTTTCGGTGAAGCAAAAAGCTGAAGCATTTTGAGAATAAACTGAGAAACTGTTCAGAAGAAAAACTAAAAACATATTCTACCACTATCTTATCCTTGCTCTCAGTTACGAAAACACATCATAGCCCTTCCCTGCCATAGATAAGAATCAACTTTTCTTAACTTTACTTTAGAGAAAAGGTTTTTTAGGGTGGACAAAATCTGGGTTGTCCTTTGTAGCTACAAAAAATAAGTAATTCACATTTTAAGTAGTCCCTGTGGTCTCTATTTCTTCTAACTAGTTAGTATTAATGGAATCTGCTGTCGTAGATCTTTTTTATTTGCTCTTAATAATGACATGAATAAATAATGTTTCAAATGACTTATTTCTGATCAGCCCTTGGAAATACACTAACACCAGCATGTTATTTACTTTCACTGGGCTTTTGTTCCTCAAGCATTACCATGAAGACCACAGTTAGTAGACTGGGTTATCTCAGTTTGCTAGTTTGGTCATTCCCAGGCATATGGCATGGCACATGAATGATGCAAGAATAGCCATCTCCAGTGCCAGTACTGAATTCTGTCTTGTCCATTGTCCAAGAATGCTAAAGCCAGGTCTTTTAGAATGAAATATAAGTAGGTTCATTATATATAATTAGTAAATCATATGCAATTGTAAAGCCAGTCTGAGGCTGGAACAGTATTTAATAACTGAATAACATCTGAAAGTTGCTTTTTACCCTAGCAGAACTATGAATCATTTCTATAGTCACAGAAACATTGAATTCTACTCTTTTGTCGCTATGATAGGTAAGTACAAATCTTGTACATAAGAAATTGAGAGACTCAGAAGTGGAAAATAGTTTATTAAAGTTAATATGTGATAAATGTTTTAAACGTGCTAAAAACTTGAGCAATGATGACTTGGGGACTTACTTCTTGTATTAATGTTCAAAAGAACATTTAGCCATTTCATGGAAACTTAAATTCTTAAAATGAATGGGCATTGTTATCCTACTGTAAAGCCATAGGTCTTGCATGTCCCTTAGCAGTTGGTAGTACAGGCCTTTAGTGCAAACAGATGCTACTCTTCCCTGGCAGACGAATGCAGTAAACTCATGTTGTAACTTCTTGACTCCAGGACACAAGTCAAGAAGCATGCAAAGTATTTCCAGTGAAACATGAAATAAGAAACCTGAAATTCTGAATCTTTTTCTTATCCAAAATTGTCACCTTATCATGTTCTTGTCATGCGCAGAAATTGTCCTCACTGTGAGAACATGCAGGATAAACACCAGAAATCATCATGCTTTTGACACATACAGACAAGCACACTCAGAAAATGGTCTCAGTTCTGCGCAGACAGTCAATCATTTCATTCTGAAGTCCAGACTGTATCAGAGTACTAGCAAGCGCACTGTCAGAAACAATCTCACATAGTCAAAGTGATGGATTAGCAAATTTCATCACTCTTTTCTAAAGCTGTGTTTTTATGAATTGTGCATTGTGGTATTTGATTTGATGTTATGAAAGATGGACTTGATAAATGCCTTGTTTGTGTGTATTTATTTTTCCACTATAGCTCTAGCTGGAACATGGATAATGATTTCTTTAGAGCACCAGTGAAGACAGCACTGTTGAGGATAACTAACAGTATGATATACATGCAAAGTGTCTAATGTTTTTTGGAGGGTAACAGCTGCTCATTTCAAGATCAATCTTAGGTATCAGGAGTGTCAATTTCTACTTTCTAATCTGCTCAGTCATGCCGCTAGACTGTAAAACCAAAGGCTTTATTGTAGAATTACTCCTAGAGAACCATTTAATAATCATCTGATCTCTGAAATAGATACAAACTCACCATATCCTCTGGAGAAGCAGGTAAAGGTCACACACTGAAACTGCTTGCTAGTACACACAACCAGACATGATGGCTATCGCTAGCTTAAATATACTTATAATGACTACTCAAATCTTACTGAACCATCAAAACTGTGTAAAATACTATCATTAGAATATGGTCAGGAACTTATTGCAAGTAACCCTGTTGAAATTAATAGCAGATATTACAAAAGTATAACACTATTTTGTATTTTCCTGAAAAATTGTATGGCATCTTTGCCCCTAGGATATCTCTGTATTCAAAGGAAAGAGTCAAAGTCCCCAAGAAAATTACGCAAAGCAAGAACCTTCTTTGGTAGTTTGAATACCTCCTTGAGGAGCCCTTCCCTCTGGGGAAGATAGTGGTGGGTCATGAATACTTGACTAGGTGTCTTGCAAAGACATGGTACTGTGTGCAGGACTCGCAGAAGCCCAGCTAGTGCTTTGTCAGCCCACACACTTGCTTTCCGGTGCTAACTTCTCTCCTGAGCTGACATAAAACTTCTTAGTGAAATCAAAGCTGTATTTTGCTGTTGAAGGGATGATAGTTCAGACCTGGCCAAAAGATCCAGGCTTTTTTTCCCCATTGACCCTACAAGAACATGTCAGGGTGGAGAGGGCTGAGACTGAGAGGTGCCACCCCACATTTCACATATCACAGAGATACTACCGCTTCAGCTAAGTATTCTCCGCCTCACTTCCCTGCCTCCTGACATGTGTGGTGTGGTCAAGGAGATCATGTTTCTTGGTTTTGCCAGTCCTGTTTGCCAACATGCTTTCCTTTAAGACCTGTGCCCTTCTGTTTTATAAAGACAACAGAAGAAATATTCCAATGGATTAGTACAGCCATGCCTGAAATGACCTCGCTAGCAATGAGGGCCCCTTCCTTTACAGGTTGTCCATTGGTTAGGAAGAGGTTATTACTCAAAGAAAAAGATTCATCTGACTAAAGGCTCATGATGTTGATTTTTGGACATTCTTTCCTGTGAGCTTTGATTAAGAGAAACTACAGCCATCCAATAAAAGGAAAGAAAATAATAAAAGAAGAGACTATAAGAGATAAAAGACTAATGTAAAGCACATGCAGGAAACATGTCAGAAACTTTGGTGTCCTGCTGTGGGGAAGCAGGCTCTGTTTGGAGAGGCAGTGCACTAGGGAGAGTAGGAAGTTTCCTTCTGAGTATCTCTGTCTTGTGGGAGAATAACCTAAAATCTGTGTAAACAGTGAAAGGAGGGGGGCACGGTGGAAAGGGCAAAGTGGGGCAAGACAACCAAAACAAAGGGCCAGATGAGAGCGTAATCGTTAGCTGACACTTGAAGGAGATGTGTGCTAGTGCTCTGCCCCTGAACATTAAGTACACTGCAACTCTTTTCATTGTCCGAGGTTTCCAAAGGATTCCTGAGCAAACAACCACGGGTAGTTCAACATCCTAATTATAGCCTGCTCACCATCCATTTCTGAAGTGTTGCTAAGTTCCCTGGCACGACGGTCATTGGAGCATGCTTCCCAGAAGTCTTGGGCTCCCTGCCATGGTAACATACTTGATTTATGTCAAGCTTCTACCAGGGGATCTAGGGGAGACTCGATTGTGCCGCTGATGATGATTTTTTTCCTTCAGACCCAGGAGCCGGGTGCCGTCCTTGTCCTGTTTGTTGCCATAGGTGTCCGAGCAAAGGTCTCGAAGTCAGCTGCTCCCTCAAGTGCTCTCCAGGCAAGCCAAATCTACTTCCCTGTGGGATTAAGAGATTTTCCTTCTTCTGGTTGGTTCACTTGGTCAAATGAAAGATTTGTTAGAAAGGACTTATTTTTAATTAGGTAACTGGGGCAATTAAAGCCGCTATGCACAAACCACATAATTTTAAAATTATTTTGTTTAAAGAGAAAAGTAGAAACGTGTGGCCAAAACACCTCACAGCTCCCTAGAGTGCAAGCCTCTGGCCTCAGTCCATGGAGGGAATGGGACTGAGCCTCTCCACACTGGCAGTGGTGCGATTAGGATCAGTGAGTTTTGGCCCTATGTGCAGTGCAGCCCCTATGTTTTCTGTGTGCCACACAGGCAACCTATTGAAAAGGTTTACATCTCGAATGAGGCTGGTTGAGGCAGGGTTTCTGCTTTCTGCATATGGAGTATCCCTTACGTTTCCACTGCGTCAAGATTATTTGTTTCTAGGAGGCATGGAAACATATTTGACAAATAGTGCAGGCAAATAATACAGCTTGAAAGTTTCTTGGCTGGAAGCTCCAGAGTGGGACTGTAACCCATTATAGTTTCTTTTCTATTCTGAGAAGCCCCAACAATCCTTAATCTTGCTTCATAAATAAGAACTGTTACTTGCCAGTAAATAAAATTGATTTTCAAGTTGTGACTATCAGGATTTTAGTAACCATACCATACCTTATTTATGAACACAACATGGGCTAAATGCTTCACTGCAAAGGGTGTGCATAGAATAAGTATCTGAAATGTGAATGAACTGTGATTGCAAAGTGCCATCAACCTCAAGACCAAGTGGTCTTCTGAGTTAAGCACCATTCCATAGTTTGCTTCTGCACTCCACAAGTGGATGTGGGAACTGCATTGATGATGTAAGAATAAGAAAACAGACAAAACCTCTTGGTAGTGGTTGTGTAGTTGAGCTCAATAGTAAGAGCTAGTCATGACAGACTGTGAAATGCCAAGAGGCAAGGAGGTTCAAATTCATGTTTTTCTCTCTCAGAAATGGACACTGGTAATATCCCCAACAGAAAGCACAGGATATGAGAGTGGCCAGGTTTTTAAAAGTCACAAATAACTTTGGATTCTACTTTGGGAATATCTGACAGCCTGATTTGGAGAAGGGAAATATTAAATGCTTACCGGAAAGCCAAACCCAAGATAATCCAGCCAAACCTGAATAAGTATCTGGTGAATTTATTGCACAGCTGGCAACAGTCTGCCCTAGCAAATGGAAAATTTCCAAAATCTTTATCTCCAGTCTCACCCAAATATTTCCTCCAGGACGTGGTATAAAGATGGACTTTTCCACAAAACTGACACCATGAAAGATTCAGTCTGATCAGAGAAGGTGCTACTAAAGGGTAATTAATTTCAGCATACTAGATTCTTATCCTTGGATAAGATCAACAAAACTTACCCTATCTTCTTTGACTTCATACAGAGAAAGGAAAAGTTTCGATCAGAATAAACCTCAATAATTAACTCTGAGCATTTAATCAAATGTTATATGTATGCATGTGTTAGAGACACACATGGTTTGCATGTCTCTGAATGGTACTTAAAATCAGCATTGGCACCTCCATCACCAGCAGAAGGCTGTGCCCAGCACTCTTCTGTGAAAATTAAGATGAGACCAGCTGATCACAGTAACCTGAACATGTGAACAAACCTAAGAAGTGAACAAGAGCTATGTTAAAGACCAGTGCTTGAATGAAAAGTAAAATGTACTTTTCTTGGCTTAGAATCATAGAATCACAGAGTAACCTGAATTGGAAGGGACCCATAAGGATCATCAAGTCCAACTCCTGGCTCCACACAGGACCGGCCATGTCAGAGCATGTGGCTAAGTGCTTCAGACGCTTCTTGAACTCAGTCAAGCTCAGTCCTGTGACCAATTCCCTGGTGCTGTGACCAATTCCCTGGTCCCCTCTTCCTAACATCCAACCTAAACCTCCCCTGTCTCAGCTTCATACCTTTCCCTCAGGTTCTATCACTGGTCACCAAAGAGAGGAGATCAGTGCCTGCCCTTCATCAGGAAGCTACGGACTATGATGAGGTCTCCCCTCAGCCTCCTTACTTTCTGTAACTGGGCAGCTGCTGAATAGCAGAATGCATTTGAATTGTGTAAGGATTATGGTATGTTGTTTAAAAGGATTGCAAATTAAATTATTAACAGGGTATTACATTATCAGCATTGTGAGTGGTGACAGCTTTTCAAATGCCACTGAGGCACCAGGTATACACTGCTGCTGAAGGGAGAGACACCAACAATCATCTGCCTGTTTCAGTATGACATCTCCTTTCTTGAATGTGTCATTTGAAATGTTAACCTAGGATTGTTTGGCTGAATATCCTTAAAATGAAAATCAACTGAGCTCAAGTAATAATATAATCTGAAGGTTGGTGAATGGAAAAAAAAAACATTTTGCTATAGGAATTCCATATCTTTATGTCTAAACAAATTGCTCAAGACATGAAATGCTTCAGAATGTTAGGGGAATCTACAGCAGGATGTATTTTAAGGCTGTTAGTGGTTGACCTCTGGCATTTACAGAGAATTAATATTTTTCCTCTGACAGATCAATCTCTCTTTAGTGAACTTTTGTTCTCAGAAAGATGTTGAAAACCCCATTTTGGTGCCTTTCGTCATCAGCTGGTCCATACAAATATTTATCAGTGCCCTGTGGCCACCCACCCCAGAAGTAACCTAATAGAAAGAAAGTAATGGAAGTACTGTCCCCAGTCTGACCACCATGATGCTCTAATCTCATGCCTTGCATTTGTGGAATCATGATAGCTACATCTCTGTAAGTGTTTTGTCAGCCCACCTAAACCAAGATTTCTGAATTTTCAGTTATGTCATGTTATTTTGTGAGATCTTAGAGGATATATATAAGTTTTCTCTGCCGAGTTAAGGCTAGTAAAATTGTCCAAAGAACAACTGAGGATAGGAACACCTTTTTCCATGCTATGTATTTTGGCACCAAATTGTTCTTGGTAAGTGAAGGTTAATGCAGAAGAATGATCCCACGGTTGATGGAGAGAGCCAAAGCATGCCTTTATGAGATTTCCCAGTTCTTCTGAAGATCCTAACTATAGAGTTGCCTTTAACCACAGTTAAATTTCAGCTAGGAGAGATTAGTTACACTTGAAAAATGGCCACCCAGGTAAGGGTTAGATAAAAGCTTTGTCACAAAAAGATTTTCTGTTAGGGTGGACCTGATTTTGCTGGGCTGGCTTTTGCACATCAGTTAAAATGTGGGATGGATGAGGTCAAGTGGAGAAAGTCAAAATGCTGTTCTCCTCTTTTGGTGAGCTAGATGACCTCTGTGAGCTGCTAGTAGTTGCTGAAGTAGGAGCTGCCTCAGGGCTGGATTTGAAGACCTGAAGTCAAGGCCATGAATAGTAAAGGATGAGAAAAATTGATTTCTTAGTCTTCAAAAATTTGAAAAAAACAGGAAAAAGTCCTTTTGGTGATTTATTCAATCTGATGTGCAAGAGAGAAAAATATTTATATCAGAGCATCAGTCATCCAAGTTATGAGTCATGTGAGTAGCAATTTATTCATGTTAATTCAGTGAATACATCAGCTTCAAAGAGATCACTCACATGACTCCAGATTTGGAGGATCAGGTCTTATGGATGTAATAGCTTGAACAGGGAGAGAACGAAGAACTGTCTTTTCTAATATTCCCTTCTTGTATAATTTATTTACATTTTTTATAAACATTGATTAGAACAGATGTTCCTAATAAGATTTTCAAATCTGATCTGAATACGTTTTTCTATTATTTTGCCCTTGAGAAGCTAGAAAAGAGGGGAAAAAGATTCCCTACTCCTCAATTTCCTTTAAAGAAAAAGAGAGGTTTTACTTATTGCATGAACAAAAAGAAAATATATTTGTGGGTAGATGTCATGTATGTTCTTTGGCTGAACTACCTTTTAGTCAGAAACAAAGACGTAACTCCAGAAACCAAAACTTAATCAACACATGTATAGCATTACTTTACCGAGTTATTTTCGTTATGTATGAGACGGAATAAATATTAATACTAACCCTGGGCAAGAGACTTTAAAAAAACCTCAAAAAACCCATGGTATAAGAAGAACAGTGACAATGAGCTCATTGTCTAGCCTTAAGTGTCTTTTAAAAAGCCAGCTTCTCCACAAAGAAACACTCTGAAGACTATTGGTGCAGAGCTGCAAATTTCTCTCCTATGCAGATGCTGTCTCACTGAGACAGAGTTCCCTCTGTGACTGGGCTCTAGCGAGAACATGGCAAAACAGCCAGTGGACCTAGCTTCATTTGTGTGATTACAGCATTAAAAATGATTCAAAACATTTTAAAATAGCATACAAATAAATTAATTTCACAACCACAGCACTGTTAACTCACTAATTTGCAAGATTTTTTTTTCTTTTCCTGTGGACTGTCTTAATCATGACCAAGGAAAATGACTCCTGGGAAATTAAAGCTCTTGAGTTTCATTCCTAGAAGAGCAGAGAAGTATCTTTTACATTGTAAAAGTCTCTTTTCTGTGCCTGAAAACTTATCTGGAATATGACTAGGCTCAGAATATTGAATTGCAACTTCGAGCATTTATTTCTGAGGGGCAAACAGTAAAACATATTATAATGACCAGTACTTAGATTATTAGGCTTTTATTGGAAACATCTGCTTAATTGCTAAATATGTGATCCACATGAAAACAGATTTAATTGTAGAGACAGTGGAAACCCTATTTCAAACAAGCCATCACCCAGTTGTTTTGCTACTCGCTAGGGCAGACGAACATCCAAGATAAGGCAAGATTTGAACAATGCCATTAAAAGATTTTATGATAATCTGGGAATATCTCAGTGATTATTCCAGTTTAGGCTTGTTTTTTGAGTTCTTCAGACAGGCATGCTTAGTTTATTGGCTTAAAAGAAAATGTAGGGGCCCGTCTGAGGATGAATATATTGACTTCCTTAGGACAGGCAAACTAAAACGCCTTGCACCCAAGGTTAAGTCATATGTACTGAGAGTCAGTCGGTAGTTCAGGCTTGCTCCTCAAGATCTTCAGCTGGGAAGAGAGCATCTGAGCCACATGTCCATCCCTAATCAAGGATTAATTATTCACACAAAGTGGAAGAGGCATCATTAACATCAGTGAGCAATAGTTCTGAGCCAGCCACCTCCTTCTACCCCAATGTTACACTGATGTTTGAAATAGGAAAATTGACATTAAGGTCCATATTCACCCCATCTGTAATAAGCTGAAATCACTTAAAGGTGTAGAATGAAATAAAGCAGGTTCTCCGACATCCAGGGAAATGTTCTAATTGCTCAGATGCTAGACTATAAAAGGACATCATCTTCATTTTCCATATTTTATCGATCTGATTGAAAAAAGAAAGAAAAAATATTTGGTGAATTCAGACTGAATACAGTTTGATCTTTTCTGCTATGTTGCAGACCTGAAAGTTGCAGAGTAAAATCCTTTATCCCCTCCCTATACACATGCATATATACATTGAATAAAATTTCAAAGCAAAAACAAATCATGAAAAATTTGAGAGCCCAAGCTACAAAATGGACCAGAACATACAATCACGATTTCTTCGGATAAATTACTTCTTCCCCTTGACTATCTTTTGCACCCTGTGCTGTAGATAAATGCGGCGGGTTTGAGGTTACGGATGAAAACTTTCAGGCAACAGGAAAAATCCTTATTACCATGGTCAGTTAAGTTCTGTACTGGACCTTTTACAACATTGATCTAACAGGCAAATTATGAACTAAGAGAAAAATGGTCCTTTCCTTGTATATACAATATGATTTACAGCAGAATCTGACACAGTTATTCTCTGGTCAACGGAGTCATCATTCAATGCAATCAAAAAGACATCGATATGCACAGAAACATATTCTCATAATATTTTGACTAGTTTCCTTGGGCTCTTCATCAGCAAAGAAGAGAGGCAAGCTTCCTGAATTGCCCTCTGAAAGTTCAGTTTTGCAGGAATAGTGC
>VZTU01001602.1:689-50489 GCA_013400835.1 Zapornia atra
CAACAAAGAAACCTAAAACCCCTCACAGATAGAAAGCAAAGAATGACAAGAGATAAAAGTTTTCATTGCAAGTTCCTGAAAACTGTATTGGTATCTCTGACAGGCAATTCATTGCCTGTCAGTATCTCACCATTTGAAAAGTTTTTGCTTTTTGTAAACAAATCCTCCTTGAGCATTTCTCCTCTACTCAGAGACCAACCATTTAAACTTCTGGCCATTCATCAGGAGGTGTGCCATGTGTCACTTTATGAATGCCTAAGTACACTTATTATGCAACCAAAAAAATGCCTTGTATAAGGTTCTGTTAACAGATTTTACTTTTTTTTACCAGTGCCACTCACTGTGTTATCTTGTCAGACCAGCTTTATACTCTTTTTGATAAGCTTCCCACTCGGGACACACAAAGGATCTTGGAAATCTAGCTCTCTCTATATATATTGCTTACCTTGCTGCTTTTCCTGCCCTATTCTCTATCTCTTCCCAGAGGCTCCCTTTAAACCTTCTCCCTCACCTCAACTCCCACTTTTTAATCCACAGCTTTCAAAGGCAAAATATTCCAGCTAAAGAACTGATGGCTCTGTGCCCAGTTGTCATCTAATTCTTCTGTTCTCCTAGCAGTGCTGTCCTCTGCTACAAGGTCAAGCAACTCCCAACTCCACTGCCAGTGTGTAATGAGAGGGAAGGGAGACCAAGTGATTGCAAAGAAGCCTTCCTGGAAATAACTGCTCAATAAATTTAGCACTTGGCTAAATTTATAGGGAAGAAAGGAGGAGGAGGGAGCATTGGATTTTATTACTTCCTCTTAATAAAGACAGCAGTAGGTTTAATCTTTGGTAATTATTTTTTTTTCCTACATAGCTTTGCATGCAATTTTGGGCCAAAACTACCTTTTTAGATTTTGCCAGCATCACTGTAGGCTTTGCTTCTTTCAAGGGAAGGGAAGAAGCCTCCTCCACTCAAGTTTTTGTGCATTAATCTGCAGAGGCATAGTCTGACTGGGGAATTCAGCTGAATCTCTAGATTCAGGAATTGTGTTTAGTATTGCTTCTCAATTTTTCTCTTGCAATAAAGAGATTCACTGAGAAATACTGTACAAAGTCTACATTTCTTTTCATGTGCTCCCTTTGGACGCTTTTTTCCTCTTGATGCCTATTGCCCACCAATATCTTTCATTCCAACTCCCGTTTTTGTTGCCTTTGGATCCTTTTCCCTGATGCAGTGAGTGAGGAGGAAGGAACACACAGAACTCGTGCAGTAGGGATTTCTGGTTTGATGGGTTTTCCTAAAAGCTTAAAGTCAGTGGCTCCTGTTTTATGAATATTTACGTGAGGTCCCTCTCCTAGCTGGACTTGTGCAGGCAGTGTAGAGAAGAAAGCTCAGTGTAGCACTGTCTGCTCTGACCACCTGGGATGTGAGATCTGCTCAAGTCTCAGTAAAAGAGGATGCTTAGATACGTCCATTTTATTAATGGGGGGGGGGGGAAGCAACACTGGATTGCTCTGTTAATTTGAAAATAAACTTTTTCAATGCTTAATCTATCATTTTCAAATCTGCTTTGTTTTTAAGGGACAGAAAGCAGAACTGTCATGCTTTTTTCTTTTTAACTTACTGAACAGTGATAAACAGGGTGAAAATGCTTACAAAACCAGTACTGTAGAAAGTCACAGGATACAAACTTGGTTTAGAATAAAATCATTATACACTATTAAAATCTCTATATCTTGAGAAACCTGTCTCATGGCCAGTGTGAATGAAGTCAGAAAATTACCTCACTGTGAACTTGTCTCCACATGGCATCTTTTTTTTCTTTCTTAACTGTAAATATGGAAAAACTAGGTTGGAAAGAAAGAGTTAACTAGAAAGAGCAGAACAATGTGTTTTTCTGTCAAACTCTGCTATGTGGGTCTGTGTGGTGTCCTGCTTCTGGTCAGGCACGCAACCTTAAGGAAGGCACGCATCTTAAGGAAGACTCAGAGAAAGGTCGTGATGTCACAGTTTTCAGATTGTTGGGCATCTAAGCTTGAAACAGCTATCTCTGTGTGCTTACAAATTTCTGTATTCAGAATGCAACAAAACTGAGTGTCAGCCTTTAGATGCTCATTTACATATTTCACTTTTTATTTCTTTTTTTTTTCCAAGATATTTCTTTGGTTTGCCTCTTTTTCTAATGGTAGCATGTGTTTTCTGTTTTTTAGAGCATATAAACTGTCAGATAAGGTATGGGTTGTTATAAGTTGTTTTTTACTTTGCCAGAATTTGGAAACATATTTATAAACATCCAAACAGACTTTTGGAATTCTTGGAAAGAAAACAAACAATTCAACGCTTGCCACAGAGTATTTCTCATACAATATGAGAGGTAAAAAACAGAGAAAAGGGCATGTGCATTGATCCTCATTTCAAATAAACCTGTAAGAGAGAGATGCTAATGTAAAAACTGCATTCAATGTGTTGCCAGCCAAATTAAATACCAAAAAATAATAAGGTGAGAGTTGAAAGCAGATATAGATATATTTAATGAAGAGATAATGCTACAGTCACCCTAATAAAATAGTGACCACTAAAAATAAAATAAAAATGGAGAAGAAAATAACGAACTTTTAGTGAGATCCCAGGGAAACAGAAGAGATGGTATATATTTTGTTGGAAAAATTATGTGGAAATTTTTATTTCTTCAATTCCACAAAAGAAAGACAATATGACTTACCAGTCATTAAAACTAATAATGGACTCTTTTTAAAGATAGATCATTGTAATTAATGGAAGGGCCCAAATGAAAGGCAGCAGCTTTTTGTAGGCACTGATGTAACTGAGCTGGAATCTGCAGTGTTTGGTGTTCCAAGTACAAGAGACAGGAGCGTGAAAGGAAGTAGAATGGGACAGATTCACACTGAGCAGAGGAAAAACAGACTTGCAAGTAATGAACTGCATGGAGGATGTTTAGGATTAGTACGATGAATTGTCACTGAACCTAAGATGTGATGGATATGACTATTATCCTAGCCAGTTTAGGCAGGAGGAAAAGCTTGCTGATGCCTTGTAATGCTAGGGAGCTAAGAGCCGTGAAAACAGACAGTAACGCTTAGAATTGTGTAGGACTCTGAAAAACGATGACAGAAGATGTTAAATGATCATTTAAGATGCTGAGGAGATCATTAAAAAGCAATAGAGATGCTAAATAAAACTTGGATTTCTGCCTCTTCCTTCTCTCCCTTACTCTGAAATGACAGGAGGCTTTTAAGGCCAAAAATTATGACAAACAGACATTTTTATAGATACTTTTATGAAGATGTTTAAAGAAATAGATCTTCCCTAGTCTAGTAATACGAACTACTTCACATCTACCCACACCTTAAAACTGTGATTAAGACTGCGCCACCCAAAACGTATTCCTTGTTCCCACTGCCCACACTTCCTGCAGAACAGAGGGCAGTGGGTTGATTTGGGTGGGGTGGGGTTTTTTTGGGAGGGGGATGTTTAAGGCAGAAAAAGCATGAAGGGTAGTGGCATAAACTGTCATAACCTGTTGAAAAGATTGACTCTGAACTGAAAATACAGACAGCTTCTCTGCCATCTGTTATACCTGGAGATATCTGGCATATAGCTACAGCAGCGTCAGGTGGAAAAACTGCAGGAGACATTCTAAGGTCATAGATATGATAAAAACAGAAAGAAAGGATGCTGTGTAGGTGTTAGGTGCCAAACATGGTTTCCTGATAAATACCAGTTTGATGGGAGAGAAATAAACCAGCTCCCTTAATGCTAAAAGGAAATACAAATAGTTCTGGATAATCACAGAGGGAATAAGAGAAGGTGAACTTAAGCTTCTGATGTGGTCCAGGGACAATGGCCAGTTGTGTGCATGTTGGCAAGTGAAGAGGCTGACTCCTGCAATACAGACTGAGAGTTCTCAACACCTTCCAGGAGGCATTTGTAGGAATTTTAAGGTCTACAAATCTCTACAGGCTTGGCATCCACTCATCAGTGACACAGCCATAGCCCTAGAAAAGATTTGTCATCCTACCAATTAATTTAGCCACAAGACTGCCTGTTTAATCTCCTGTCATTGAGTGGGCATTCTTAAAAAAGTAGATCTTCCCTCTCTTTTAGTCTATTGCTCCTCTGAGAAAATGTTGTATTTGTTTAGTAAGTGTTTTATGGAACTCTTGTTGGTTGGCTGGCATTACTTTTGTGCTTGGTTTTGTGATATTGTCTGTACAAACTTGTAATGTCAGTTCTCTGCTTACAAGCAAAAAGAACACTCTTCGTGTGTTTTGACACTTTAAGGAAATGAACTGTATCCAAAACTATTAAAAAGAAAAAATAGCTTGATTTTTAAACATTAGATGAACTTACTATAAAAATTAACTACTTAAGTCCATTCGTAGTAAGAGGAAGATGAATTCTGGAACAAAGTAGAGGAAAAAGTATTGTAAAGATGTAGAAAAGAAGATGACAAGAGGGAGAAATTCATTTAAAGTATTTTTCTGGAGAATATATTTGAAAGGCCAAAGAACATCCACTCCTTATGGTCTCTGTGATTGGAGAGGATATGAAAGTACTTGGAACTTGAAGAGTTTAATTTCTAAATGCGAATCTGCAGTAGTAGCTGTCAAATTAGAATAAGGTCAGCTGAGGTCCACTAGTTCACACCAACTGTGAACCATGTTAAAATTAGTTTCTATTGCTTGTGAACCCAGATCAAAGCTCATTTTACTGACTGAAATCTCTGTCTATAGAAAGGACCCACGAGTCAGCAATAGAAAGGTAATAAGAAAACCTGTTCTGTAAAGACTCTTTTCTGTAAAGATTCATTTAGATCTAGCTGTGGTATAATTCAAGGACCCCAGGCTGACTCCTGCTACCATGTATGTTAAGAAAATACTGAAGAAGATTTCTTGCATGAATCTGCAAAGTTTATCCCAGTTTCCCTGTGCTGGTAGTTAATTTCTGCGTCATTGTGAAATGTAAAAGTAGTACCTACCTTTATACTAAAGAAATAGTACTTAGAGGCTGGGTTTCTGATGGGGAAGGAAATTCATGGGCAGTAGTATGAAGGAGTTGATTATCTTTAGAGTGGCTTTTGACTTTTTCTTTACATGTTATGTTTTGGAAGGCAATTGCTATCTAACTAGGATTTCATGAAAGCACCTCCTAAGGAGGTAACAAGGAATAAAAAGCTGTAGCACTCCATATTTATCAACATTACTGCACTAATATCCTTTTGTTTTATGTTAGAAGAAAGTCCAGTATTTTATTGTCCTGCCTACCATGTATCACGGTTAAGGAGTTCAGTGCAGAAACAATAGAAGATAGTACAGGAAATTCCTAAACTGTTGATAGAGATGAATAAATATTATTTTAGTGATCAAGTGGTCTTTCTAGGTTTGGTACTTCTTTTTTTCATTATACCATAGATAACCTGAAAATATTATTTTGAATTATGAGTATAGAAATACCTTCAGATACCCTTACTGGCAATAAAAACTGGTAGAGCTGTTTCTAGTGGAGGAAAATATCTGTAAGACCTAAAAACTGATTTTGCATGTCTGCAAAACAATCTATCTCTGAGCTACATATAGAATTTCTACTTTTTTTAGTTGTTCATATTCTGCTTTGTTCACAAAGGATCTGTGCTCCCTTTTGTTTTGTGTATCAAAACTTGTATCTTTTTTATATAAAATCTAAAAATACTGTGTGGTATTATCTAAACTACCTCTTCTGCTAGTTAGGCACCGCTTTCACTCTGAGGAGTGTGTATTTTTCTTCCTAAATGCTCCTAATGACACTGACCAAATCCAGAGGTTTGGGACGGTTGTCTAATGTTTTGGATGGGCTTATTAGTATGAAGTTGTAGTGATTTGTAATTCAGCAAAGACCTTAGCAGATTTCTGCAGACATTTTCAGCTATGGCTTAATGACCATAACTGTGTACTAGCCACAAGAGTATATGTGTTAATTTTACATTCGTTTGACACAGTTGAAAACAGTTTATTAAGTAATTAAAAATAAACATGAAATAAATATCTTGCTATTGACATCGAGTCATCTGGAACTCTGCTAATATTCTGTATAAAGAAGCTTGTTCAAATAAGTGTTCATCTTATCTGAGGCATCAGTGTGATGCGTGAGCAAGAAATTACCTACCTCTTTTTCCGGGGTTCCAAAAGTCTCCTATCTCCTGCTCTCATTGTAGGACAAGGAGGAAGTCTTAGCATTACTGCCCTGAATAGAAAGAGAGAAGTAAGCAGTTGTTTCAGCCTGTAGACTGAAATTATCTAGGCAAGATTCACGTAGAAGTCCAGACTTCAATAATAGAAAAGGAACCTCTGAACTTTTCATTTGTAACTGATAAATATGCATATATACTTGGAGGTTAAGGACTGATGCTCCAAATGGAAGAGAGGCAACCTAGTACTTTTGCTTCATCACCTCCTTCTATAGTCAACTTCTTTTTTCTATGTGTGGTTAAAAAAAAAAAAAATCCCTAAAGCACTCCTCAAAAGGCAGCCAGTAAAAACAGATCACAATTGTAGTGCAAACACTGTTTATTTAATGATTTCTGTGTACCCTTCATTGTCTACTTTTTTTTACATCCTCACTTCCATCTGGGAGGCTGGGAAGGCAGCTGGCTTCCCAGCAGACACCAACTCCACAATTAGGTAGCTGGCAGGCAGGTACTGCTTTCGTGTTTGTGGAGACTGTCTGCCTTGCTGGATCTCATGGCACACTTGCCCACTATAATCCATTTGGACTGGGAACCTGGCTGCACCTACTGGCGCTTGGTCAGGAATAGAAAGGGTTCAATCGGCTCTGTAACAGTAATGATGCCATATACGACCAGGCATTAGAAAACATATGGGCTATAATGATTTGATGCCAGTTTGCGGGGTCATCTGTACTCTTCACTTACCCCAGAAGGAATATGTTGGGCATTTCTTTGGGGTGTACTCTGAATGTCTCATTGGGATGGCACAATGTTTTTCTTGTCTTGCTGACTCTAAATCAGAAACACGCTTCTGAAGCTGTTCCTTACATACCTTTCTGGTGGGATGTTTCATGCTGCCTGTAACTTCAGAGCAGCATTAAGCTTTGAGGCTATTTTCAAGCCTGTTCAGTCCATCTCATCTTCTCTACTGCTTTAGGTTCCTATAATTCAGAGATACTATGAACTTCAGCTAGTGCAAAAAGAAAAATCTGACACTCAAAGTCCCTTTAAAGCTTTACTGCATTTTCCTTGCTTCTCTGAAAACCAGTAGAGCGTGATCCACATACTGCTTGCTTGTTCTGTTGTTGGCTAGCCTACCAATAAGAGAAACAAAAAGCTACTGTTCAAAATTCAAGGAGCTAGATGTCTTGAAAAAAACAAAGCTGTGGAAAACAGAAGACAAGGAATAAGCTTATATAACATCTACGCACCTGGAGTGTGGTATCTATTACATGGCACAGGCTCTCTTGAACCACATTTTTCCAGAAATTCCTTGCATTTAGGGCATTTTAGAACTGATAATTGTGATTTTTGAAATTGTGAACTAATTCCTACTTTGGCATGTTTGTTTTCCTTTTCTAGCAGCCTATGTCATTCCTCTTGCTCCATCCACTTTCCTGTGGAATTAGAGAGCTGTCCAGTGCTCTGGTAATCCAGTACTCAGACTGGATTCAGATTTTGGGATGGGTCTTACAGGCTGTGCTTCTCTTCTCCTTCAGCAGCATCTATCCCTACAAAATACTGCACATAACTTAGTGAGCTTTTCCTTAGCTTACATTCCTTGTCATGGTGGAATCTGCTATGTAACATTATTAAAAATTTAACTTTTCCCTTTTAATATATTTTCAATTGTGGGCTTTTTTCTTTTGCTTTTTTCTCTTTTTTTTCCTTCCCAGGAGGTCTGAAGTAAAAAGATTAAGGTGGCAAAGTTGATAACAATTAGGGGCTTCGTGCTTTTGTCTCCTAGAAAATTGAAACCCAAGTTTAGATTTTATTTTTCCATCTTCATTTTCTGGATTCATACAACATTTATCTAAAGAGAACATAACATTTTGTACACATCAGTTACTGACACCGGTTATTTTTATCTTTTGCTTTCTCCAGGAGGCAAACAAGCCTTGTTATCTTCATTGTACAGAAAGGAGCTTCAGGCAGGGGGAAGGGCTGCATTGGAAAATTCAGAAGGCACCTATCTGCATCTTAAAGCTATCCTATAACCCAGGCAGCTTCTGAAGCAGGGATGGACAACAGTATTCAGTGCTGTGCCTTTAATCACTAACCATCCTTCTAACTTCTTTACTTCTCCATAGCATAAACATCTTTTGATTATTTTTTACAGTGGAGGAGGAATAGAAGGGGAGATCGTAGGCTGAGTCTAGAATCTAATTAATCTGAGCACTTAACTGATTTTTATGCCTCCAAGCCCACCTCCTCCATAATCAACATAGGTACAAATGTTTCCTTTTCGTCGTTATAAAGTAACTTCATTCCTGTGAAGTGTTTTACTTTCAGAGCCCCTGATCTGTTTTCTTAGGGTTTTGTTCTGCAAAACTAATCTACACGTTAAATAATGAGAAAATATGTTATTTCATTAGCTCACAGTGAACAAAGTTAGAAGCAGTTTCTGTAGCAGTTATTTCATGCCTACTGGAAAGTGTCATGGAACCTAACATGTCAAGGAAAAACTTAAGCAAATTACCATACACTGGTCAATTTTTTGGCTACATCTTTTCCTACACTTCCTGGAGTGGAGGTCACCAGCCACATTTCAATGTGTTCTAATTATTTATTTCAGAAGCTGATTTTCCCCACCTTCACACCTGAGGAACACCTCAAGGTGGTTTGCCACATCCTTCAAGCAGATATGCTGGCCAGATCCTTTCAAGTGCCATCCACCTGGTGTTAGGATCTCAGTCTCGTTTAACTTTCTGGCTGCTACTACCATCCTCCAGCTTTTGATACTCCATCTGCCTAGCAAAAGTGCACTCCAGGTGTTACTTGGCTTCAGATTTTATTACAAGATTTTTCTCATGGTCCTGTTGCTAATTTGAATGTCTTGGCCAGATTCCAGTGCAAGTAATTATATTCTGTCTGTCTAATTTTCCCTGCCATTTCCATTGCAGATGTTATTTGTCACTACTTGCAAGAGTGCTGAGTGGCACTGCTGTTGAATTTCCAATGCATATTTGGGTACTGGAGGAGAAAGCTCTGTGTGAAGTCCAAAAGGAGTTGAGCTTCCTCCCTTTGAGATTAAATACTGCATTAATAATCCATTTTTGTGGAGGGAAAAAATATCAAGCGTTTGAGTCTGAGTTTGGTGCCAAAAGTGGCATACAGAAACACGTTAGAAACATGTTCTTTAAATGAATTGTTTAATTACCAAAAATAAGCTGGATGTAGAGTCATTACATCTGGATATACCCATAATCCACAGGCTCTGTACTTGAGCTTCTTATTCAGCTAAATCGATAGGTCCCATTTAATCTGGCTTGGTTCAATTACATTAATCTAAGGCCCCAAACTTTCAAAGTCTCTGTGTTCAGTTTATATGATTTCCAAACCTGTACCCTTGAAGATGTTGATGTGTAGGAATTAACATTCATTTCACTAGCTTAATAGTAGAAATGGATCTGTTTGTGGTGCCTGTGTTCCAGAAAACATTGATAGTCTCTCATGTTGCTCACATTACGTATATTTGGGTTCTGATGTGTGTAGTAATTCAGGAAAAATTACCTGACAGTTGAACTGGAAAATCAGTAGGCACAGAATTTAATGTTTATGAATCAGTTAGGGTAACTAACTTACTCATGTTTTAGTACAATTTATTATGGTAGCATTTATTACAGTAGTTATTTCATATGGCTTCTCTAGATCAGTTGGATTTAAACAGATTTGTTATCAGGTTTGTATAGTCTAGAGAAGTGGTTGAATCAGAACAAACAAGTATCTGTAAGCTATAGGACTGATTATGTAAATTAATTGTGCTTCTCTGGAAGCTTCAGAACCAGGAACTTATTGTAAGCTGCAGAGCTTTAAACTCGTGTTCAACATGGGTTTATTTCTATGGTTTCTGAAATGATACTAGCTCTCTAGGTCAAGGAATAAACAGGTAAACCTGATACTTCGATCTTCTTCAGATTTCTCCCTGGGAATAGAATATTTGTGCACTTTTACCATACGAGGAGTTTTGAGCTCAGTGGCACAAGAGCAGGTTGGCTGATCAGCTTGACCCTACAGTATATAAGGTCTGTGGGAGGAAGAAGGCATGTAGAAACTTTTTCAATTAGATGAGTACAGTTTCTGATACTGTTAGAACTACAAACAGCATGCAAATGAACGAACCCCAAGTTCTGTACAACCAGGGTAATGAGTATTATCTTTTTACAAAGCAGTGGTAGTAAAAAGATGTGCAGTGTGTAAAATAGGTGTACCTTGCAGATTCGTGTGGCATAGGGTGGCAGCTCAGCTATTAGCAGCCGTCTATATGTGGCAGCAGGGAGTTCAGTGCAGAATAAATTATCCTGCCCAAAATGCATGCCATATTGTAGAGACCAGGGCCCCACAAAGGGCATTTGGCACTGAGACTCTGACTGCCCATCCTGAGAAAGGTATTGCATTGCAGGTGAACTTTGTTATGCAACCTCACTTGGAGAGGACAGGGAGTCCTACCAAAGGATTCGCTTTCTCACAGATACTTCTCTTAGCAGTTGAATACATACAGGTCTTTCAGGAGTTAATCTCCGTCTGCTAAACAAAGCCAGGGACACTTCACATCTTTATGTATAAAAGTATTTTATTTAATAATTATTTTGGAACACTTTAGGTTACTTTTCTCCCCCACTGCACTAAAAAAGTGCAGCAAGAATACTACAAAGGATTTTTCATTAATATTAGTTTGAGAATTTTAAGTTACATCATCCAACTATTTATAACTGCTTCCTTTCCATGAGTATTGAGACCAATAAGGAATGTTGCCTCTGACAACCCCCAGAAAAAGTTTTCATAGAAAGTAAATACTTAAGTTTGTCCCTTCACTAAGAATATGATTCTACCTGTTAAACTAAGGGAAATTTTATGGTTGCACAACATATCTGTGAAACAATACAAACTTGGGGTTTATGCATGTAACAAGACCAAGAAATAATTATAGAACCTTAAGAGAAAATGTATTTGAGAATGGGCCACTCAGAAGTGGAAAAGGGTGCAATTCAGATGAAATTATTCTGGGGTACCTAAGATACTGTACTGACTGTGTCCATTTTATAAACCGAGGCACAAAATAGCTTAAAAAATTGCTTATGTTTTATACCAATGCCTACTGGATTAGCTAGCACAGAAGTCTTGAATCTAGCGTCTATAACATAAGAATTTTCCCATTCTCTTCAGTGGTGATGGGCAGGAGACCCTGAAAATGGCAGGTACTGATGGTTATAATGAATACCTGTTATTCAGGTAGCCTTTGGAAAAAATCTGATCTAACCAACAGAATGAAGACAAATGTTATAGAATCATGAAAAAAATATTTTAAACTATGTAAACATTGGTTGGGAATTGTTGTTTTAACAACCTCATATCTTAAAAACTTAGTATGGCAGGAAATTTTCTAAGAAATAGTTTTTCCCCATATGGACAGTTTTCTTCCTTCGAACCACAGGGGAAAAATGCCCAGACCATGAACTGTACTGGTCTTTTGCTACACCTTCTGCCAGAGCAAATATCTCAGAAGGAAATGCAGACTCTCTGGCTTAAAGGCTTACAGAAACAGTCTTGTAGTTCTTGGTTATGTAAGTACTTGGTAAGATGCTCGTTGTGATATAACTGTTCCACTTCCCAAGGCATTAGCTGTTCTCCTGAAATGAAATATTCCACGACAATGTAATGCAATATCTAAATAATAAAAGCAATATCATTTTGATAGTCTTTTCTTGGATATCAGACTATTCTATAGGGTATTCATTAGCGTGCAACTGCAGAGCCTGATTGGTTGCTCAAGCTCCTCTCCTTCACTGATTTAAACCCGATTGTATATATTTGCAATTCAATGAAGAACTTGCATAAGATTAAATCCATGCATGTTATTATTTTTCTCCTGTATCTAGAAGCCCTTGTGAGAGTTACTTTAATTAAAGAACTATCACTATGGCTTTAGTTTCAGACACTGTGGTTAAAACTTTAGCATTGACATACTCTTCCCTGCTCTGTAACACAAAAGGAAAAAAGTGTTGAGAGGCAGGCAGACAAGAAAACATTCTCTCCCATCTGTCAAAAATGATACATCAGATCTACCAACATGTATTGCTTTGTACTTTTGTTCCTAAATGTCCATTTACCAAAGCATATCTCATGTTATTGAAAACAGTTGTTTTGTTTGGATGGATGTTTCTGTGCATTTGTTAGGTTAGGAGCTCTCACATCTTTCTTTGCCATTCGCATTGGAATTTGAATGGTGCCCATAAAGCCTTTTTGTTCTCTGTAGCCTAAGAAAAAAATCATGGTTTGTGTGTTTGATATAATTTAAGTTTTGTTAAATCAATTTGCCACTCACCAAGTAAGCACAGTACTTCTGCATTAAATATTTTCCACTATGTAAAACAGAACATAGCTGAATCTTGCTACGACAATTCTACCCCGGAATAGCATCACCATTCTGACTCAACCCTACAAAACCCCAGGAAAGTCAGAAGTAGGACTAAAATTAGCATCAGCTGCTTCAGTCTTTAACTCACACCAGAATGCAAAGTAAATGCTCTGAAGTCAGTCTGATGACTTTGAGCCAAGACAGATCAGAGAGTTAATGAAGATTTTTTCATATTTAGGCCCTATTCCAGAAAAGCTCTTGGGCATATGATGAAGTCCCATAGCAATGTAATGTCCAACACTGCTTTGATTGCCTGTAGATAACTAGCTATAGTTTCATTTTCTGTCTTGAACCTTTTCTCACTCAAGGCTGAGCACATCTAGCTGGTTCATTTATTAAATCATTAATTCTGGTAGGTTACAGACTTGAATAAGAGCCATAGTGATACCTTCTCTTTTGCAAGACATACAACTTATAGTTTGGACACTGTAAATGATGCAAGGCTGTATCGTATCTGTGCTGGTTTTGGATCACAGATGTATTCCCTGCATTACCTATAATCACTACACTGTTGCGTTCCACCAAGGAGTTGCAGTGGAACTGCAGTTTGATAGATCAATATTCACATAACAGATCTGCAAAGTATATCTTGTAGGGGCAAGCAGAAGTAATGAATTTCAGATTTGTTGTCACTTCTCATCTTAAGGTGCCTTCTTTAAATGGCAGTTAATTAGGAAGTACCTTAGCTTTATACTCAAGGCAAACTAGAACACACTAATTTAAAAAAGGAAAAAAACCCTCATGTCCAAACAAAAAAACCTGACCAAAACCCCTTTGCCTAAATTTTTATCTGAATTAAACATTATACTCTAGTGAAACTTTAACTAAAATTTCCTTCTGGTGTAGCATATTTGGACTTTCATTTACATTTCATTTGAAATTTTAACTCTTTTCTCTTTAAAAATCATGGGTTTGCTCTTTTATTCTGGAGCAAAGATCACTGTGTTTTCCTATGCGACGGCAGTTTCCTTTCTTGGCAGAGTTGCTATGAAACTTCATCAATTACTGTTTGTAGCAAACTCTGAGGTTGTAAAGTAGAAGCCGGTAGGGATCTGTCACTTTCTTGACACTGTAGGAAATATATCCTAGAAACATCATCCTCTGCTTATCTTGCTATCGACAAATTTGCTGGGTTTTGTCTCCTGAATACTACTTGAGCCAGCAAAACAAGCATATTAATTAAGGCTGCAGTAAATGACAACAGTAATGAGTAATTATCTTGAAATCTTTCTCATATGCCATAGCTTTCAGAAAGATATCATATAGCACTTTTTCAAAACAAATAACCTCAGTGATTATTTGTCCTTACTTTGCCAGGTTTGTTAAATGGTTCAGCAGCTTGATTCTGGCAGAACAAAGGAAATGCAATAGAAATGTAATCATATATTTGTTCTACAGGTTTGGCCATGCTTCTGCATTTGTGGAAAACTTAATCCCCATTAAAGGCATCCATCCTGTTGCATTTGCAAACAGCTGTGGCTCTGTATGAATTCAAGTGGTCCTATTTACCATGGTACTGTGGAAAATACACTGGAAAACCCCACCCAGATAGAAAGTTCTGCTCTGCTTCTGCTTCATCAATTCTCACACTGCTTGGCTATTATAGACCAACAGGCGTGACAGTCATACTCTGTTTTAAAGGTATTTGTAGTCAGTAAATATTTTTTACGGAGAGCTATGGAAGCTAAACCTGTGCAACATGCTGACTCTGCTACAAAGGGTTTCCAACCTGGCGCGCAGTACGAACAGCTCAGTGCTCAACGTGCACATCTGATGAGCTGCCTTGGCTGATCAGTGGGACTGATCTTTGATGGACACCACAGTTACGAATTTTTGTTTGATTAGTGAAGCAACTATCACAACGAATAATGAATTGTGAGGATAACATTGCAAGTAAAATGGTGAACACTTAAACATTTTCTATTAAAAAACCCTACTAATCTTGAGGTGTTTATATGACAGGAAGCTTTAGGATAGGCTGCCAGTTACTTTAAATCTGTCGTTCTTCCAATGTGTTCCAGACTTTCTCCATCTTCCAGAGCCAAGAGCCAAATCTCCTTTACAGTCTTCTCATTTTTTCCTTTGCACTAAGCAAGTTAATAGTAGAATAAATCATTTCTAGGATTTTGTGGCAGAGGCAAAATCTTAATTTTTTTTTTTTTAATAAGCATATAATTTACCAGTCAGATTATCTTGCCCTCTCATTTAGGGGGGTGGAAAAAAAGGGTTCTCTTACATTTTTCAGAACAGAACTTCTGAGGGTTAGTTTTGGTTTCTGGGGGTTTTTTAATACGATATTGTTAAGATAGTTCTTTCTAGTTAGTATGAGGGAGCGCAGAAGCTTCTTTGTGTATTACAACTTTAACTGGGTGGTGTTGTTAACAGTTAAATTCCTGAACGCTCTGAGCAAATGTGAATAATTTAGTGTGAGGAGGCTAATGGTCACCAAGGTATCTGCTTCCACCCACCAGCTTTGGACGGAAAACTCCAGTTTAATATCATTTTAAAAACCCTTCTTAGTGCAACATTCCTGCTGAAGCCCACACATTAACTTACCCTTCTCTGCTATCTGAAGGAGTACAGCCAGACTTTTTGTTGAGACTTAAGTAGCCATTCACTTCTCACACACACACTCCCCCCTTTATCTCATTCTCTCTGCCAAAAACCCATAGAGAAGGAACAGCAAAGAGAACCCTTTGAGCTTGTCTGCAAAAGAATGGGAATTCCAGGAGGTACCTTGTTTATAGTCACAAACAAGGACTTCAGCTCATTTATCAGTCTTGATCTATTAGCTACCAAGCAAAGCAAGAAAAGAGGTTAAAGATATCAAAGTACTCAGCTCCTCCTTTCTTCCCTCCTAGACACCACACACCACTTTATAAACAAGGGCAACATTTGCAAAGTATCTTAAATTACATCTTTAGCCCAAAAGTTACTTCTGAGCCTCTCAGGGGAACGAAAGATCTTTTTTTTTTTTTTTTTCTTAACTCAGAAGGGCTGAGGAAACCCTCTCCAATCCTACTTTCATCCTATGTTCGAAGAAATTCAATAAGTCAGGAACACCTTGGGCCTTTAAATCTAGTTCATCTGCCTCTGCTAATTGTGGAACAAGGTCTCCCTTCTAACAGGGTCTTTTGTTTCCACATGCTTGCTCCAAGGAGGTAAGAAATATCTTTTGTTCCAGTCTTACCCCTGTTTGTCCTAGTATTTAGCCATGATAGTGCTGGGAGATGGGATCTGTGAAATATGTGGATCACTTAATGTCTAGAAAAGGGTTTCTTTTCTTTACAGGCTGCTTTAGTTGGTCCAACAGGAAACAGAAAGTTGACTATGGAGCTTTACTTTGCATTTTTAAAAATGTTCTGTTTCCTTTTACTGAAACTCAGCTAGTGCAGTTGCTTAATTAACTGTTTCCAAAATCTGAGCAACTATAAATCTTTATCCCAGCAGGAACTGCATTGAGATTAATATTCTCAGTGATGAAAGGCAAACAAGACAGTGTGTCTCAGCAGGATGTCCCTTTCTATAGGGACAGATATTCTACCTTGTTATTAATAGTAATGCTTTGTTGGGACTGGTATAAACAGATTTATTTAGAAAAGGGAAATGGTACTTTTGTGAATTTATTATTTTTTTTTTAGTAAATCTTAGATGTTGCTTTAAGTAGAAGATTTTTACAGATTGAAGTAACTGTCCCTCATCAAAGGACATTATCATCTGAGAACGCAACACAGATTTGACTGGGTTCGCAAAAATAGTTCTTCAGTATCAAATATTACATTAGGCTGCAGTAGTATGTGTGTTGGTTTGCTGTGGTTTTGGGTTGTTTTTTCCAAACTGAAGGATTATTAGCACTTCCACCCCAGACACTTAAGTATTTAGAGTGATGGCATAAAATAACTCTTGAGGAAGACCTTGGTGATTATATTAAAGTCTGAATAAAGTACTCCAATAAGCTGATATTGTGAATCTTTTTAACAGATTCTGTAAACCTGCAGTTATTTGTAGGTAAAGCAGTAAGTTCCTTTTTTTATTATTAATTAATTCATAGGGCACTCTATTAAATGTGCCTCCAAAATATATTCTCTGGGACAATTCTACTGTTTAGAAAAAATTAAATACTACTAAAAGAATCATTATAGGCTGTGACATTTTTATGTTAAAAATAAGCCTCTGTATTCTGTACAATTTCTGCTTTATTTTAGACTTTCAAGTTTAACTGTCCACAGTCAAATTTTAATCTACCTAATTTAAAAATTATCACTAAAGCTCAAACCAGATTTACTGTTTTCCTACCTGGAACTGATTGCCATTGTTTGAATAATGAAAATGTAGAGCTCTGAGAATTCTACTGTAACAAAGTTGTTTCCTTGACTGTACAGCTCCTGTTATTGTAAGCCAGTTTGTGCTGTGCTTTCAGATCAAATTAATATCTTCGTTGTTCTCTTAATTCCTCTAAGAGACGGATACGTAAGGGCCTTATGAGCAGAATCTGGCTGCACTGAGTTGTGTGGGGGTTGGACCCAACGATCTCTTGAAGTCCTTTCCAACCCCCGCGATTCTGTGATTCTGTGTCCTTATGTATGGTTAATACTACAAAAAGGCATAAAGGGCAGTACCAAAGTCTGCTAGCTGTTTTCATGTGCTTGGTATGATGCAGCCAAACTTGCTGCTCATGTCAAACACCTGTACTCTTCCACCTGGGTTGGAGTCAGAAGATAGGGACAGTGTCTGTAACTGCTAAATACATATATTAATATGTGAAGGAAGTTTAGGGAGAAACACTACTATTTCATATAATTTCAGGAGTCAAGCCAGACTTTTCTAGGTTCTCTTATTTTGCAGGATAATTCCTTTATTACTCCCTTGGAAAGCACTTTTAAATATACTAGAAAGAAATTATAAACAACATTTGAAAGAAATCTTGGTATCAGTGTCATATAACAATGGACCCAAGCCTAATGTCAAGTCAGTTTTAGAAAGCTTGGCTGCATCTGTTCAAAGTGGGAAGGACTGAGGTAAACCTGACGCTGATTTCTAACAATAATCATCTGGCATTAGCATTCTGCTCTTTGGACAAGGCCAACAGATGAGGCATTTTGGTTTTCCCACTGTGTGGTTTGCGGCAATACTGTACCTTGTGATGCTTCAGCAATTACTTGTGGAAATACTACAAGAAAATTCTAATCTGTGGATTCAGGAGAAAAATGTACGTTCCTGGTAGGTAAAACTTGGACCCTACTCTAAGGCTGATGCAATAGACCATATGTCCCTGTGGTAGGTGTGCTAAAAATTGTAAGTGCCTACTACAAAAAAGTTATTAATCATGGAACACTGTAAGTCTGCTTGGCACAATGTCCTGGGAGACACTGCAGGTGAAATGCAGAATCTCTGCTGGTTAGATGTATGCAGAGATATAGCAGATAAATCTCCGATCACTCAGTACATGTCAAAACGTGTCGTTTAGTTTGAGGTCCTTTCAGTTCACATGGATGTCTGACAACATCCAAGAAAATTTCTGAGTGTGTTAAAGTAAGAAAGAAGTAAGAAAAAAAATGCAACATAGAATCAATTTTGTAGAAGCTTTCTTTAGATGGTGGGATGTAGTTTGTTTCAGATTATTTTTTTTTTTTTGAGGGGGGACAATTCATAAATTCTGATTTCATTGCCCACAGTGTGTTTGTATGGGTTTCAGGACACATCTAGCTTTCAGCTTACTGGTATTAACTCTGCCCTTTTGAATTCAATCAGAATTGAATAAATGGATTAAGAAGTAAAAATCCTTACCTTAAAATCTGCTTAAGGCTGAGAAGTGAAGATCCCTGATTCTGCTGATTACCTCTGGTACACTTGCTTGCCTTTAGCATTTCTGCTATTCAAGATGAAAATCTTCCAAGTAAGAAGCAGAGGCGGTTTGTTCACTATTCATAGATTAGAAGTTTGATTTTTAAAATGCGGATGTATAAATTGTAATTTGAAGAATGGGTAGGAAAAGCATGCCCTATGGAAGGGGTTCCAAGGGGTTACAAGTGCCCTGAACCAGTTCTGATAGCAAAAATAATTTCTTCTAAGTAGTGAGGTATACTGACCACATTTCACTCTGGCATCTTACCACAGGCTGTAGTAACCAAACAACTTTTTACTAAATTAAAATTAACCAATGGTAAACAGAAATCTATATTTTAGTCTATACTAAACATGTCTCTTCTTTTATTCATGCATCACAGATACTGTTGCAGAACAAACCACTTGGTAATGATTTTTTCCAATATCTTAGGGGAAAAAAATGAAAAATTAACAGAAACTTGTTATGACAAAGACATTGGGCTGAGAGTAACAGGAAAAAACCAGAGCTATTTTTTTGGTTTCACTGTTGTAACAAGAAGTTGTTTTTCTAACAAAAAACTTGACCTTATGCACAAAGGTACAGCCCAGGAAAGATTTGCATGCTGTAGAAGTAACATGAAGAGGGAAGAAAGATACCATAGCTTCTAGATTATAAAGCTCATAAGTGTCATTGCCTAGCATTTAAGATATTGGGGGTTTTTTCATTCCCTGTTCATTACTCCATTTAATGCTGAAGACACAATACAACATAGCTGTGGTATTCATAGTTAATCTCTTCTTGCTTCTTGAGAACTGATCTGTTTTACAAATACTCGTTAGTTATTAAATTCAGCTGAATATGTAAATGTTCACGAGCACTCAAATAGTATGCTCAGATATGTATAAATTACTGTTCTGAACACAGAACTAGGTTTTGATTAATGTGTATTTCATAAGAGTTGTAAGTCAGAAATGTTACTTAAAGGAAAATCTTTGAAATCTTGATGTTTGCTAAGCAATGAAGAGGCATAAAATTCAGGAATTGTGATGGATTTACTTTATACCGGTGAGCTGTGTCAGACTGTTCTCGGCTAGTAGCATAAACTCTCCATTGAGTGTTCATCTTACTTGTATAGAAATTATTCTCTTAATTACTGACCTTTTTTAGGGAACAATGACCTATTTTTCTTAAGGTCTGTGGATAGAATTGTGTGGTGGGAATACAATTATCTGTAAAACGTTGTAGTTTGGGCCTCTGAGCTATGTAAAGTTCTGGTAGTGTTCTGTTAAATTCCTTGAAGGCTCAGTGGAGTTGTGTCTGACTCGAGGCTGTGTGAACACAAACAGGATATGGCCTAGCAGTTTTAGAGGAATAAACTTCTGCAGGCTTGTTTCACATGACAGGTCTTTTTGTGCTCTAAATTCTTCCATGGCTGTAATTGATTTTTGAAAAAAGACGACCAACCAACCCTCCCCAACCCCCAAAATCCAATATAACAATAATTGTCTCTGGGCAATTGAGATAAAGTTCTCCAGTCTGTATACAAATAGTGTACAGGTTCATATAACACCCACTTAGGTCGGAATGCTCATACTTATTTCAGTGGATCCTATGGGCTAAATTCAATTCTGGCACACTTCCAGTGATATGAACAGTTACTCATAGGACTGATTTGTCTGGAATAATTTTACATTAAAATTTCTAGAGAACAGCATTTTATCTTCACCATCTCCCTTGAAACAGATAAGTCTTGAGTTTTAAATGACACCAACTTTTTAATTGGTCCTTTTTCTCATTCCCTTACTCTTGAAGTAGTCACTGGATGTAGCAAATTGATTAATAGTCAAAGTTTTTAATCTACATGAGACTTAACGAGACTTAAGAACTTGCATGAACTTACCTGCTTCTGTATTTCTGTTTCTTTAAGGTAGTTATTAGTGCATGTCTGAAGCACTGTTCCATGGATGAATGAATTCTAACTTTGCTGCCAAATTTATATCAATATGTTTGTTACAGAAGCAGTCAAGTCTGACTGTGAAGGCTTTGTTGTCAGCCACTTGCTAGTGCAAGAGATCCAATTTGCCAAAACCAAAGAGCAATTTGATTTTCTGTACACATACACTGCACAGGAGTGACAAAGTCAGAAGGAAAATGTAGGAACTATGCTGTGAGTAGTAACAAAACTTCTTACTCTGTATTCTTGCCTCCATCTCCTGTATTGAAAGGGATGGATTGTCAGTATGATTTCATGTCTCTTTGAGCTTTGCAATACCCAAGACCTGTAAGACCTAGCAAACAGATACTTATGACAATGATTTTGTGTCCAGCCTGAATGAAATCACTGATGTGTGCTTCTCTCAAGAAGGGTTTTTATAGATGTCATTTGCTTTGATTTTAAGTAAATATGAAAAAACCAAAACTGTAACTGAGAAGTGTTGAGACAGTCACATATTCTAATGGTTTTTTTGAACGTAATTCTGCAAAAGAACTTCAGTAGATCTCAGAGTGGAAACTTTAAATGTGTAGTTGTATTGCAACAAAGAAAAAATTGGTTTTCTTTGTCCTTAGTAACATCAGCAGGAAAAAAAAATACTGAGTGTTGAAATACCAATTCAGTTACTCTGTGAATTCCATTTTTTGGCCACCAATTTTTGAGTTGCACTTGGACACAAGTATTATTTATAATTACTTAATTTTAGTAGATCTTAAAATCATTTAAATTCCCAGGCTAAAATGTTTATTCCCATGTAACTTAACTGGAGCATGATGGTGAATTTTGCTTTTTGAGAGGCATCCTTCCAAAAGATGCCCTGCTTAGAAGTACACCTTGACACTGAAAACCACTCCAAAAAGGTAGAATGTAGATCTTCAAAATCTTAAGCTTTCATTAAACAATATTAATTTTCAAGAAGAATTAGCCACCTCCCCTACGAAGAGAGGCTGAGGGAGCTGGGCCTATTCAGCCTGGAGAAGAGAAGGCTGCGGGGGGACCTCATTGCAGCCTTCCAGTCCCTGAAAGGAGTAGAGAAACAGGAGAGAAATCAACTATTTTAAAAGGCAGACAATGGCAGGACAAGGGGGAATAGACTGAAGCTAAGGGAGGGAAGGTTTAGCTAAAGATACTAGGGGGAAGTTCTTTACAGAGAGAGTGGTGAAGTGCTGGAACAGGCTGCCTAGAGAGATGGTGGATGCCCTGTCCCTGGAGGTGTTCAAGGTCAAGTTATATGGGTCCCTGGGCAACCTTGTCTAGATCCAGGCCTTGGGGGTTGGTGGCCCTGCTTGTGGCAGGGGGGTTGGAACATTCTGATCCTTGGGGTCCCTTCCAACCCAGCTCACTCTGATTCTATGACTGTAAGAGCACATAAGAACCTGACTGGTGGACCCTTTCCAAACCTGTGCTTTACTTGCATAAGTATTCAAGTTCACTCTTCATCTTCCTCTAAAATGGGCATAACTTTTTTAGCATTGCAGAATGTCAGAAGAATTTTATAAGCTCTATATGAGCTCTTTGTACAGCGAAACTCACAGCAGAGCACAAAGAAACTCTTATCTGAATGCTAGAAACTGCTTTCTGCCCAGATTTTAGCACAATACTCTTCTTCATTTGATCTATATTAATGCATATTTTTGGTGGAACAGAGGTAGTGGGATGGAAATGGCTTTAGAAAGTTGAGAGTTACTTTTGCTGCCACCAGTTGCAGATTTCAAGGAGGAACAACTAGTGACAAAAGAACCTGGAAGTCAGTGGATAGCTTACCTTTATTCTGATTAGTTTGTGGGCAATATTTTTGTTTGGGGGTTGGGTTTTTAGTGTTTTACTTTAGGTGGGGATATTTATTTTTTTCTTTTTATTATTTAAATATAAAAGTGAAGCAGCACTCTACTTTTTTCAACTGCTGTTTTAAAATTATTGGATGGAAATTCATTTGCCCTCTGTTCCTTTGGGCACAAATTACATTTTGTCAAACCAGACATTCTCAGAATGTCTTGGAGAATTGTTTCTCAGACCAAATTACTCTTTGTGCTCTTCTACATTTGCAGAACGAAAAGATGGTGTTTTACTCTGACAGCATTGGCAAGTCTGTTACAGGAATGATGAAGTCTCCCTAGCAGCCTTCAGTATAAATTGGTGTCAATTGCTTCCTTGAAGGAGGCAGGGCAGTTCATTTCAATAGAAGAGCAAAGTTAAATGAAACCCAACAATTAATCTGTATTTATGCAGTGATTTAAATTGGCTTATCGACAAAAGTCTGTACATGTAGTTATTACACTTACTGTTATGAAAAAAAAAAAGCTTGCTTTTGTTCATATCAAAGCTCATTAAAATCAAAAAGATGAACTAAGCAAGAAACTACACTGTCTCTTTAGAGAATTTCCAAATTGCAGGAAGATTCAGACCTGAGCTTTAGTCAGGACAACTTGATAACATTTTCTCAGAGTTTTTAAGCTTACAAATGACATTGGTAGCTGGCTTTGACCTGACATGGATCTGAAACTAAATTGTCTTCAATAAAGCAGTGGTCTGAAAGTTCAGAGCCTTGGCTTCCATTTCTGCTTACTTTCATCTCTTACTTGGCTGTTTTATTCTCTGTTAGGTTTTGTTTTATTCTGCCATCAAATCCCTGGTAATTGTCTAAAGTTTGTATGCAGTTTTCCATATACACTGACTTACATGACACCTACATACGGTGTGTGCCCCAGGTTTGGTTTTGAGTGGTAGGTATCAAAGTTACAGGCTGAGTTAACTCCCTGAATGACCCACAAATACAGCCTATTTTCATGTATGTGACAGTGTTGGGCTTTTCTTTCTATATTATTCTATGGAAGACCAATGATATGATTCTACATTGAGCTAAATTTGAAGACCATGCTTATAGCTATCTTGGTCTATAGTAAAACAAGGGTTAGTAAAAGGATGTTACTGTTCTTTACGTATATGTGAGATGTGAAGCTGCAAGCTTCATGGGGTTACAGTTCTGAGATGGATTAACTTTTTTAATAATTTAGTCCTCAATTTCCATTCACTTTTTAGAGGCTGTTGCTCATTGTGTTTGTCCTAAACTGCTCCCCACGTTATTTTTCAGCCACTGATATTGAAACTTTTATATTAAAAACCTGACAAATTTCAACTAGAATCAAAAATAGGTATATCTTTAAGATTTGGGCACTACATTTAACATTTGGTCATTATATTTAACACTTCCAAGATATTTTTTGTTATGCTTTGTGAGGGGCTATTTTATTTTGCAAATACCTTTGCAGAAGTTGGACTTTTGGTGTGCATATTAACCAGCAATTTAAATTATTAATAATTCACAAGCAAACATACTCTTTTTCTTATTATCTTGCTGTTTTGAATTCAGTTTGTTTAATTTGAAAAGCACTGCCAAGGGAAGCTAAAGAGTGTTTAGAGGACTGGGGTAGGTCTGTTTGTTTATATATACAATTTTTTTCTGTCCTGTTAGCTTGCTTTATATTTGGCAGGGAGCAGAAATGACTATGACTGTGTCCTGTTGAACAGCCGCCACTGCCTAGAGCTGTTTCAGCAACTTACCTTGCCAAAACATTTTTTTCTTTCCAGTTTTGTCTCCTTGAACAAGGAAGGAGGTTTGGGGCAGTGCTCATCCCCTAAGTGTTACTTTGGGACTAGCTAGGTTAGTGTCACAAGGTGAAATCTTTTCATCATGCTGAAGTAGGGCAGAAAATGTTCACAAGTTAGTAAACAAAAAATCCTGCAAACATACATAGGCTTAACAAGCAGGTTTTGGGTTTATATTTCTGCTGTGTCATCAGAGTACATTTTAAGTTAATTAAGTTAAATGCCATCTTTAGTTTTGATTTAGTAGTTGTACTGAGCTTAGAAATTTATCACAACTGATTTTACCTTAATGATTGCATCTGAAAAATTCTTAGAAGTTTAAGAAAAAAGTATAGGAAAATATCCAACACCTCTAGTAGCTGGAATCCTTCCATATATCAGTAATTTTATAACAATAAATACACAAATAGCTGTTTACTTTATCACCTGTGACTGTCTTGTACTTGTTTTAAAATCTCCTGTTCAAATATTATCATCTTGTTCAACAGACCTCAAAATCCTGTCTTGCTGTGGGACAGAAATTGTTCCGTATAGCTTTAGATGTAAGAGGTTTACAAGTGCAATGGAAAATCTACAGTTATTTGAAAGTATGAAATTTTATACTTCCTATTACAGAGCTTCTGAACTCGTGCTGCAATGAGAGAGGTCTTCCAAAGCATCCAGCAATAGTATCATTCCTTCCTGTGTGTAATTTTTGATGCCTGATGTGGCAGACAGAGTTTAATGAAAATTCTGATGCTCATTTTCAACACTTAAGTTTGAATGAAGTAACTGGTAATTGTGAATTGATGTGATGACTAACTAGTTGATGTAACGAATAGCCAAAGTGCAGTTAACATTTTTTTTTAAACTAGTATTTGAATTTTTTGAGAAAAGGTTCTGCAACGCAAGCAATAATATTTTGGGTTGTTGGGGTTGTTTTTTTGCCGTAACATCATCTTACTAAAAAATTACTTGCAGTGTTCCTAAGGCAGGTTTTAAGGTCAGACTTAATCAAAAGGCTTATTATGCCTATCACTAGGTCTTCGGCTGTAGGGATAAAAACAATTAACTTTTTTCTTATTGGTTACTATATAGTTCTAAATTTAGTTTCATCCCTATCCACAGCATGGAGTTGCATGTTGTTAACAGTTTTCAGTCTTTCCTTGAAATGAACCACCACAGATTTATTTAAAAGTTTAATCATGTTCTATCTCTTATTCCACTTCCCATCATTTTATCTTACACAGGAAACAATGCATTAATTAAGTCATGATTAGCACTAATTGTTAGCAAGCAGTATTTTAAGGGTAGTCATTGTGCATAATAGAGGGTGTGTTGTCAGAAACCTTCTGCCTGCTGATTGTGAACAGCACTTAATTAGAAATGTAGCCCTGGAGCTTGAGGTGAACCTTTGCTCTTAATTACCTGGTTGGCAGGTCCTCCTTTGGGCAGTCTGAGGGCCAGGTGGGAGCAAGAGGTGCTCCTGCTTTGGGAAGAATGGCCCCTCCTGCTGAAGCCTATTGACCTGAGGAATCCAGCAACTCTCAGTTTGGTGTGACATGGACAGTCCTGCCTTCAGCTCCCTAGTTGTTTGAGTAGTGTGTGCTTTCTCTGGTAAGCAAGGCTTGCAATGGCCATGGAATGAACTTTTCTTTCTATAACTTTCTCCATTTTTTTTTTCATTAAAAAACCTGTGTGGTTATAGGGAGGAAAATAAAACTGGCAGTCATAGGTTAAATTTTGCTTTCATTGGGATAAAATTCCTTTTGCTTCAATGTAAAAACAGTCAGGGATATGCTAAGCTCTCTTGTAAAAACTGTCCTCCAGAGTGAGTGTTTTGCTGAAAGGAGAGGATTAGAAATTGTTTTCCTTGGGACTCTAAAGCATCGACTAAAAGCCAAACAATCCTTTGGAGAACTTGCCATGTTTTTGTCTTTCCCAAATATTTCTAGACTTACTACCCAAGTATGGCATAAACTTCAAGTGTGTGGTGGTAATGCTCATTCAACTCGCCAGGGATAGTAGGAATGCTTCTTTCTTACAACTGGAGGACTTGGTGCAACTTTAAAAGGCAAACCCCAGCTCACAGCGTGATTGGGTGTTAGAGGAATCCTTTCGGGTGACTCCTAAAATATCATCAATGAACTAGACAGTAATGGTCCTGGGTGATGGTAGGGGCTTCAAAACTGAGCATGGCCTTTCTGCGAACATAGAGCATGTGTTTTTAATCTAAATGCTTGAGGAAAACTGTCTGGCAGAGCAATTTTAGTTAATAATGTAAGTGAAGAGGTTTTGAGTTGTGTCTCTTGAAGGAAAAGAAATAATTCAGAAGTGAAAAGGATAAATGTTGAAGAAAAAATGCTTTAATTAACAGACTTGGTTGTTAGGTTGTTTCATGGGGTGTGAACTATATATTTCATTGTTCTCTATTTTTATTGCTGTTATTGCACAAGAAACCACTACATTATGTTCTTCTTTGTCTTGTTACTTGATTAGACTTTAAAAAAAAAAAGAAAGGTTTAGTGGAGATAATTGTGCTAATTAAAAGGGTGATTCTGTAAAATCTGGCCCTGCCTGTAAAAGGATAACAACTGCAAAACAGAGTGGACCAATGATTCCTTCAGTATGACAATCTGCCTCTTAACGTGCTCAGTGCAGCATGCTACAGCACAAAGCACAGCACCGCTCATCACCCTGCTGAACTAATGCCTGGAGTCCTATAATGTCTTCTGTTTGAACCTGCAGAAAGTACTAGAAATGCCTATTACTTCCATAAGTTATGAGCTAATCACTTTTAAAAATCAGTAGAAAAATTGTAGTTGGGGAAGGGTTGATCTAATTAATTTCACAGCTCGTAGTTCAGAGGAAGCTTGCTCAGTACAGCTCTGAGGGTTGGTTCTGGTTCTGCTGCCTGGCTCACCTGACGAACCCAGTTGGCACAGATAATTTCTTTTTTTTTTCACATGCCTCTTTCAATTTCTCTCTAAGGTGAAACTAATCCTTCTCAGTCAGTTTTGAGTATTAAAAATATGATAAGAGAAGCTTTAAGGAAACCAGGGAACTAGCTCCTCCCTCTTTGACTTTCCTTGCTCCTTCAGCGTTTTGTTGGGTGGTGGCTCTGGACTGGGTGGCTCAGTGGGACAGTCCCACAGGTAGGGTGACTGCCCCTGCAGCACCACACAGAGCCTTGAGCTCCACTGGGCCTTAAAGGGAGGGATCCAGGAGTCCCTCACGGTGAGCAGCAGGTGGGCCTAGCGTATGCCCCACAGGCCTTTGCTCTGGACACTGGTGGGTATTACTCTAGTCCAGCAATTGTCAAATGTAACTTCAGAAACTAGAAGCATTCGTTATCTGGAGAAGAGGCAAGAGCTTGTTATGGAAAGACAGCGCTTAGATTTAATCTCTGGCTGCAAAAGATAAAAATTGTATTCAGAACAAATCCTACAGCTGGAAAGAGAGAGACTAAAGAATGCCTTGGAATAGAAATAAGAACTTAAAGTGAGAAAAGATTTCTCCCAGTATTATTTTTCTCTTTAATATGAGGATTTTTTCAGAAAGATAACTTTTAACTCTCGTACAGAATAGATCACTCAAACTGAGATTTCTGTACAGGCGCAAATGTTGAAGATCTCTGGGAAAGGAGGCTTCTGTGTGAGGCTTGCGCTAAATATAAATGAATCAAATGAGCGTTTGCATACTGTTGTCCAAAAGGTGATCTGAGCTTTACTTCTCTTCTATGAAAAAACTGGCAGCTGCTTTTTACAATAAAAACTTAGAATTTTTAATGGTTTTTTTCAATCCAAAAATACCTCTTTCCCATTTGATGTTTCAAGCCAGCCTAAAAGAATTCCAATGCTCTTTGGTCTTGGAGACTGTACGTCTGGCTCTAATCCACTGTCCTGTGTGAATGTAGGGTCTTCTGTGGTTTAGTGTGTCCCTGATCTCAGGCTGCAGCTTTCTGAATCTTGGGCTGAATCTCAGCCTCTGTCATTGGGAGTGCACCATACTTTTCGAAAAGGGAGAAGGACTCCTATAAGTTTTACTTTGTCTGGGCGTGTCTGGCTCAGCTAACATGTCCTGAACACATTTCAGGACGAGTTCAATTTCTCATATGTATATTTCTATATATGGAGTAAAGCAATTTCTGAGAATCTTAGTTCATCACAAATTTACTTTTATAAAAGGGACAAAGAATCAATGTTAATGGTTAAAAAGTAGCATTTGGATAATGTTCTATAATAGGAAAATCCTTTCTTCCCTTTTGGTCTTGCTCTACTGGAGGAAAAAATAGCAAATTAAGTTTAAATGTTCATCAGATATGGCACGCACATTGAGCTTAGTTTGTACTGTGAAATGTAGCTGGTTTCCAGCCATCTAGAGGGGAAAAAAAAAAAACCAAAACCCATTTTTAGCTGTCTTAGTCAATTGCTGTCTCTCTTCATTTATGGAATTTTGTCATCTCCCTCTGGTGGCAAATGTCTGAAATATCCATCACACAGCTGCTGGTGGAGAAGGGGGGGAGAAAGAAACCTTTAAGTCCGTCCAAGGTGCATACTTGAAATGAGCATACTTCCAGTTACAAATATGCAAAGCATAACAGACCTACTCTCTGGAGCGTGGCTTTGACATGAGAGAGAATGAAATTTAGGTTGGTCTGAGAGCTGGAATTTGCAGTATTCAGTTTGAACCAGTCAGAAAAAGACAGAGAGAACAGAGAGGCTCTTGCAGAACAGTCTGAGGGATGGGATTCTGTGCTTTCATGTGGTGCAAACCATGAGCCTGCACATCCAATAGTCTTGAGCAAAATCAAATATTAAATACAAATTGTCACAAGATGGGGATTGAGCATAGGAAAGTGAAGGATACCAAATGGTAATTTTAAAGTCATTTGTTTTAGGTATAATATTGCATAGTCTGTTTTGTATAGCCTATTATACGAAGGAATACATTGATGGAACAGAACCAACCTGGCTTTGTATTTTTCAAGACATACTGATGAGAAACAGAAAACATTGCTTCCTACCCAGTGGGGTTTGTACTTGAGCGTTATTGATGTTGACTGTTAATCAGAGTTTAATAAAGAGACTTTTATTAATTTTTTTTATTATTCAGAGATAATAGCACAGCTTCACTTTTCCAGTCAGCTCTCTCTCTGCCCCTGTGCAACAAGAGTATTACCAGAGAGAAATACCAGAGTATTTTGAGCACTTATTCATTAAAACTACTCACCAAACAAGATAGAAACTTGGAAGACCACCTTAAAAACTTCCAACTGAGTTAAGGTGTGATGTATCTTCAATATGAATGTCCTGGATAATTTATCAACTTAAGTATTCTGATTTATGGTTCACAAAAATCGTAACTTGAAACACTTGAGTAATCCTTTCAACCTGGCTGTATCTTCCCTCCCAACCTCTGGTCCTTTGTATGTATAGCTGAATGTGTTCTTCTGTATCTGCATTAATGCTCCATTTGGTCACTAGTCCTTTTGTGTCTTTACAGTTCATCTGCCTGTGCGTAGAATATAAGTAGGTGTTCTGTATACATAACCTCCCTAGTGGGAACCAGATGCTGAACTTTATAGCTGACTAAACAGAACCACTGAAAGGTGATATAATATGCTTGGCATCTGTGAGTCAGCATCAAGATGTACTCTAAATACAGTGACAAGCAGTGACAGTCTCTGGACATAAAGAACTCAATGTGCTCTCATTAGCACTGTTGGAAATTGCTCCCAAGGGTCGTAGTTCTCACTCAGCTCAGATCACTTATGTAATTTCAGAGCATGAACTGTTCCAGGGAACTGCAGTGTTCACTGATTTTTTTTTTTTCTTTTCTTTTTCCCCCCCCCCACCCCACTGTTTGGTGAACTTTCCTTTTAAAGGTTTCCCATTGTAGGGGATGGAGCTAATGCAGCAAGTTCAGCAGTCTCTAAGAACTCCTGAAATGTTCACATTGGAAAATGCTGCTCATAAGATGCCCCCTGCCCCGCTTAATGGTCTGAGTGAAAAAGCAGAGAAGTAAGCAGAAGCAATCTGCTGGGTCAGGGCCTGGATTCACCTGTAACACTTATCTTCATTAATCTTGTGTTTATATTGTTGAAAAAAGTAAGTGGTGCCTGTAAAGTAAGATAGCTTTGTAGTCAAGTTTGATATCTGATTCCTGGCCCGACTCTCAGCAGCATTTAAATGGGCTTCCTCTGTGCAAGCGCATGAAGCCAGAACGATTAAAAACTGACTGGAGATACAGCAGTGAATGCCTGCAAGTGCTGATGCTGTGCTAGGCTTAGCTAATGAGCTTTTCACAGTCTTCCTTACATGGAGTATTTGTTTTCTCTGTAAGTGGGTTTTATGGAGACTTCATCCTGGGCTGAAATCCATATTTTAAGGAAACTTCCGCAGAAGTCCAGTTGTGTGTTTTCACTGTTACCAGCTACCACTGAGTCATGCAGCTTCTCTGCTGACGAGCCCTTCCTGGCTGTTCACACATACGAAGGACTCTGAATGGGCAGGCATAGAGCTGCAGGTTAATTCAGCAGGCAGGCTGGTCACAGGCACGTTGTGTGAAAACTTTTATTTTCAAACAAACTTCAAGCTAGCACGGAAGGTCTGCCTGCCATGATTGGTGGTTTTTTTCTCCTGATTAGTACAACAATGCTGTGGATATCCAGAGCTTCAATGGCGATGTTAGGCACGCAGCTCTGTTAGGAGGTAACTGGCTGCTCCTGTTCCTGAAATGTATGTGAACTGAGATCTCCCTGCCAAAGGTACATAAAGATCAAGCCCCCCCATCGTGGTGCCCTTACTCTTCCCATCTCCCAGTGGTTTAAACATTTGCTTTCTAGAGAAGATTTCAAAAGACTGAGCCATGTAACGGATGGTTACAAATCCACCAGTCGTTTATCTGAACACACCTTGAGAGCAACATGAATAAAACATTTGCAGACTTAAGCCCTGATGTAAATTCTAAGCAAATATTGGCTTTATGCTGCTATTCTATGCATGTTGAGTGGCACCTCGCTCTGTAATGAACTTCACTGAAACAGATGGGTAATCATAACATAAATATTTTCAAGCATAGTAAGGGTATTTGAATGTAGTTACTGTGTTTGTGGAGCACTTGCCAAATTTTTTAATGCAACTGTTAGAGAAATACAGAAATCCGTGGGTTAGGTTTGGGGCGTTGGGTTTTTTTGGTTGGTTAATTTCTTGGGGAGGGAGAGTGGATTTTGTTGTTGGTTTTGGTGGTGTTTTTAATAATTCAGGCAATAACAGCTGAAGTGGAAAAAATCATGGTCTTAGTTTGCAATTGGCTAATTCATTTCCAAACGCTTCTAGAGACATTTTACAGTTCAGTTTTCCTTCAGACAGTGTATCACTCTATGGTGTGTATTTAAAAGTACTGCTGGTTAAATATTAACATCGCTTTTGGGTCTGTAATACTGTGAAAAGCAAAATATGGGAAGTGCAGATGTAAAAATTGCAGTTTTCTACAATTCCCATATTTTAACATAGCTTATAGTGAGGCTGGGCAGGGGCAGAAGAAAAGAAGGTTAAATTTTAATTCTTCTAAGGGGTCAGGCTGAAATACTAGTGATGATTTAACAAGCATGTTTCAACAGCAACCCTTCCAGTGTTAGGAGAGCTTTGGGCAGAGCACGCTGCGCAGGCTAGCCGGGATGCTGGCTTGCACAGGAGGGCAAACAGGTGCTTTGGAAAAGCTGGTGGGTAATTACGTGGGTGTGATAATGAGGTATTGTTTTGGTTCTCGGTGTTCTTTTTCTGACAGCAAACTGTTGAGATTCACATTATGTCCACAGACAAAGTCTGTGTAGCCAAAAAACACAGGCATGACCAAGTTTGCGGTAACTTGATTATGGTATGCTGCTGAGTTTTTGATTAGCAGCTTTTGCTTTTCATTTAACTTCAAACAGCATACTAGTTGCAGCACCTTCATAGGAAACATCCAAAGGTTATTTTTCTCTCTTTCTAACCAAAGTCACTGGTCTGTGTAATTTATATCATGGTATTGCATTTCCTCCCTCTGATTGCAGCCAAGTATTTTACTAATCTCTTTACAAGGATTTATGAATTGTCTTCTGTTTTTCCTTGCTGCAGTTCCCCAAGTCACATATTTGGCTCCTATTTGGGGGGTTGGATTGACCCAAAAGATCAAAGCAAAAGACATCCAATTCACCATGTTTATTACGACTTGTAGCCAATGTTTTATAAGTTGGGAATTTCCATGGATGCAGAAGGGATCTGGCTTCCCAAATCTCACTGACATTCAGAGGCTTTTCAACCCAATTTAAGCTTCTTTCACAATCCTATGCTGAAATGGTCCAGCTTTTCTTTCTAAGTAAATATGCAATTCTTTAGGGTTTTTTTTTTTTTTACTTTTATTATTGATTAATTCTCTATATTTAATGCTTGTACCTCAAAGATGTTTGTCTTGCTTCTTGCTGACTCCGTGGTGTTGACAGCCCGGTACGATTATATATGTTATTATATATAATAACAAAGGTCTACAACAAAACAAAAAAACAAAAGAGAAATTAACAAGCAGGTTATTTTCAGATGACTCCCCTTCCTTTCAAAAGTATAGACAAAAAGGTGGGCCTTGGAATTTTGACCAGAAAATATTAGATTTCTACTTTTCCTGTTGTTTTTCATGATGCACTAGGCATGTTGCTATATAATGTCCTACACCAAAGACAGAAGTTTCTGCCTCCCAAAAAAGCTGCTTCTTCAAGAACACATTGAAAATGTTTAGAAAAAAAAATATGCAATTGTTGCATTTTCAACTAAGGAGTTAAAAAAAAAATGTTTTAAAGTATAGCAGTTTATAAATATTTAACTGTCAGTGTGGTTAGATCCAGCCCTTCTACCTCTTCAGGAATAGAAGAGCAATGAATGAAATTTGTAATACTTATCAATGTTTAGTAATTAATTGGTAGTTACTATCTTCCTTGATGTCTTCAGTATTTCCTTTACTTTGTGGATCCCAATTGCTGAGTTGAAACCTACAGGAACAAGTCAAATGCTGTATGCTAAAAATTCCTATTAATCTGTGTAACTTTGTGGACAAAATCAGTAATTCTATCCTTTTTGTTTAAACACCTCAATGAGTTTTAGGTAGGGGTACATTAACTTTGTACAATCATGAGCTGCCTCATGGTTTTGCTAAACAAAAAGGGCAACTTCTGTCAAATGTCTGGAAAAATGCCTGTGAGTAGACACGGACAGAGAAAGCAAAAATATTCAACCAAAAGGTATTTCCAGTGGCCTCACTTTCCTTTCCACACTACTGAACTCACTCTGTTAGATGTAGCAAATCTCTTAATGAAATCCAAGCAGGGGTTTTCTCTGCACTGCTTTAGCCCTGGAACAGAATGTGTTCAGGAACTTCTCACACCTAAGCTTTCCTCTGTGCCGCTCCTGCCCAGTACCTCTTCAATTTCCCTTTTTGTCTGCCTGGAAGAAAGTGGCTTGTTCCTACTTAAGGATGTTCCATGTACAAGAAGAGCAGTCCTGGCCACTAGCAAACTTTTTTTCCTCTATAATAAACCAATCCTTCTAATGGCCTGCCCTGACTTTGCCAGTACCCATTAAACTCCTGGTTTAGGTAGAATTCATCTTTCAGAGAAGGGTAGCAGATAAAAAAGGGTGCAAATGATAAGTGATCTATGAGGAAGAAAACTGAGTGACCTAAGTAGTATGAGTTCTCTTTTGCTTTAGTACCTATGGACCACTGGGGTTAGTTGGTGCCTGTGGACAATCAGAGAACTTGCTGCATGGTTCTTAGTTTTGCAGGTTGCAAAAATTAAACTAGGGAGAACACAAATACCTCATTTGGTCATTGTGTCTGCCCTGGTTATATGGCCACGGTCATCAGCGAACTCCTGAACCCACACTTTATAAGATTGCAGAACAGAGCAGAAATATTTCAAGTAGTAACAACTGGATTCCTATTTGTAAGTCCTGCTGTGAGCTGTGTGTTTTTAGAAAGCACCTGTGCAGGGTAGCACTTAAGTAGTAAACACCAAAACACAAGTGTCTTTTTGACAAAGCGAGAAAAGGATTCAAGGAGCGATTGTCTGTTTTCAGACATGGGCTTTTCATTTTGAACAAGGGCAGTCAGGGTTATAGTCTCATTGTTGGCAAAGCATGAACAGCAAGAACCAAAGTGCACACGTCAAGAATAGTAAAATAGGTTGAAGTTCTCAGAAGCCTTTTGTTTTTAAGAGCTTCAAAAATGCTATTAAAATCTTAAATTTAGATATGGTTAAGGCTGGAAATTGCAGTTGCCCCCCCTGTAACCTTTGGTATTCTCACCAGTATCCTTCTTTGTCATATGTAGTCAGTTTTATGAGCTCATTATTTTTCCTGTACTAATACATTTCCCTTATCTTCTAATTAACCACTGCTGCTAGCATACTTATGATGGAACACTTACATCTGCTCTGGCTTCTCACCCTTATTTCAATGCAGGTCTACTGCTGCAGTTGACACAGTTGATGCTTTGACACTATTCATGTCGTCTTCTGGTACCTTTTGCTGTCTTCTGCCATCTACCTGCTTCCAGTTCAGCAGAGGTGGCAATCCAAATGGACAGCTGCTAGCAAATCTTCCTAATTAAATTTGAGAGAGGCTTGAGCAGGTAAATAATACTAAAATTCCTTAAATTCCTTCAGTTTTCAAAACTTGCATTGGAAATGTTCCTTAAGATTTTGGTTTTGCATAAAGCACAAGAGCACTTTTTGTAGCTTTTCATCTTCAGGCAACATTTCACATGTCTTCTCCTGAAATCTACTGACTTCTGTTTCTCCTGTGATCTCTGCCACGTTGAACATTTCTCCTGAGGTTTCAGCCAACAGTTACAAAAGCAGAGCAGAAAAAAGCAAACTGTTTTTAATCAGTATCAAAAACTTTTGTCTTGTTTGCCTAAATAGCACTGACAAATAATGCTATTGGTTAGGATTATATCTGATATTTTATGCTTACTAACAGCACTATTTACCCTAATTCTTTCCTGCAGCCCTCCACTCTTTTATGAAGTTGTTTTTTCAAACCATTTCATTGCGCTTTTTTGGTCATCTCTTGTTCTGGGTTTTGTTGTCTAAGGCTATGTGATATACTGAAGTTGACGCTATAGAAAAATTATAGAGAAATTAAATTACAGTAGTATACAATGAGAAAGCAGGCAGTGACTAATGTCCTGGGCGTCTTTCTACATGACTCACCAGTTGTATCTGAAATCAAGGCTTTTTCCTGTTTCTGCAGCTTTCCATTTTTGTTTGAGGCTTTTTAATCTGAAAGGCTGTAGGCAGAGGCTTGCAGAATTTCTCACAGATCAACTGCTCGGACAGAAGCGTGTTATACCTTTAGCCTAGAATTAATTCTTTTCTGATCAAGAGGGTCACTTCTAGGGCTTTTGGAGTCTGGTATTTTTTGGGCTATTATCACTCTATGGTCATTGCTGAGGCCGCTTCAAAACCGTGTGTGGCCAAGTATCACAGACTTCCCAATGCAAGATACAGTGCAGAAGGTATAGATATTATGCTAGTAGTCTTTGTGTTAAAAATCTTTTCTACTACAAAGCTGAAAGTATAAGGTAAAGAACACTAATGAAAATTATAGTCTTAGATGCCTTTCATTGCACAGTGTCTGGGACATTGTAGTCTTTCAGATGAGCAGGCGTTGCGGAAACATTGAACATTTATTTTTAATGTAATTTATATTAAAAGTCACTTAAATATAGGAATAGCACTAAATTATGTTTTTAATAACATATGGCTCAATACTTATTAAATGCTAGGATCATTAACAGCGCTGTATACATTGTAGTGTTTAGTAATTACGCAACTGCCAGCCTGATGTTCTCATCTCCCATCCTCATTGCTGAGTTACTAACACCAAAGAATATGTGCAGCTTTTAATTCATTTCTAGAAAATTTGCTAGTAAGGGGCTATCAATTTCTCAAATTACTGACTGGAAAGCAAATGTTGCTTGAGGCTTAATGCGTTGACAATGTTTTCCCATTTTTAAAGGTACTGCAGCTCTTGTGAGTTAGAGAACAAGAAGCCAGTCTGACAAGTTTAATGAAAGTTTCAAGAGTGAGAAAAGAAATCGTAGTCCTTTGAAGTTATCATTAATTAGAAATAGGCTTAAAAGGGAAAGGAAACAATCTTGCTATTCTCTGCCTTGTTACACAGTTGTGGTGGGCATTTTTAGGCTGGTAGAACTGGATGATTTATTTCCATGTCACAGAGAAGTTTATCAAAGGAGGATGTTTAAAATTCGCTGTGCTACACTTCATAGATACACTTTTCTCCTCCCGCCACATACAGTCTGCCTGGCTTCATCACTTTCCTCTCTCCCACATCCCTATATCCAACCCTTATTTATCTCAGGTAAATATTCCCTACAATACTTCTTTTTCCTCTGGCTGCTGATTAATTTCCCCTCCCTCCTTTCCACTGGTGTGCTCAGCAGTCATCAAGAAAGTGGCCCGATGTGACAGGAGTAAACTTGCTTGGAAAAGCAGCAGCAGTGGGGCAGTTGGTGTGGTTAGCACTGGCTGGTCTTGAACCATCCTGAAATCTGGCCTGTACTTCTGACAATTCCTGCCCTCACTTTCCCTGTGAAATGGCAAACCCTCTCACTGAGCTTGGTAACCTCCAAAGGGGCCACAGAAACACACAGGTGGGTGTGCATTAGTGCTGTTAGCAACATGTTCCTACTGTGTTCCTTCCCACTTCCTGAAGCCATTTCTACCATGGAGCTAGATGCTAGGTTCTGGAACACAAGTATTAGGTACTATAGTGCATGCAAACTCCTTTCCTTTTTACCTAGGACGCCCCTGGAGAATCCTTTCAACCCCACAGTCAGACAGTGCTGCTTTTTAAGCTGTCATTTCTCAGACCACAAGGTATGGGTGGACATCTGGTCAGGGACGAGTCAGGTATCTGTGTAGAAGTGTGTAGCTGTCAGGGACCTCCATGATGGAGAACGGCCAGGCTGCCCTTGAGGGTTGTGCTTCCTTATGGGATTGCATGGGGAAAAGTCTATGGCTCTGCTCTTCGTTTGTATGAGGTAGAGGCCTGCAGCGGCATTTGTTATATGTTGGACATGTGAACAATCTGAAGGTGTTTGTGTTATAATGGTTGCACAGACAATTAAGCTGGAAGTGCTTCTAGTTTGAATCACATATTCTTCTTGCCTCCAAGAAATCTCAGCTGTGCCATTCTCCTGCTGTCCAACTCTGGTTCTTGTGAAGAGAGAACTATTTCCTTGCATGCACCTTTCCCGTGTTGTCTCTCAGTTAACTCATGGTAAAGAGTTGACCAGCTTATCTTAATGTCAGGTTTTGAGTGTATTTGAGCACAGCAGATGGCTTCTCAGGAGCCTGACCTGAACACTCCTGAACCTCCTTCTCCCCAGACCAACTGTGTGTAAGCTCATTTCTTTCAAATGTCCTAGTCTCACAATAAAATGTGCAGGAGGTAGGGTCTGCAAGCAGTCTTTGACTAGACATTCCAGTTGTCCTTATTTTCTTAATAGCAGACCTATTAGGGTTGTTTACACCTTTAGAAATGAGGAGAGGCACAGCTTCCTCTGGATTTTTCTTTTCTTTCTAGAAGGCTACAGGCAGACAGAGAAGCCTTTCAGCAGTGACCTCTCATCATACTAGAGATGATAGCGTGATGCTGTTTAATTCACTGTTGTGATGCTTTAGGCCAATAAGATGGGTGGAGGGGCAAGAAATCTATCCAGTAGTGTTATCCCTTGTAAAAAAGATTATAGGGAAATGCTTTATTATCATTGCTTACAATCATTGCTTGCTGGTTTTCAAAATACCAACAATATGTGAAATGCTTTCATGAGACCTGTAAGAAACAGCTATTTCCTCAAATAATTTACAGTCATGGCAGGCTGTCATCTGCTGCAGTGCATGTGTATTTTCCATTTTTTATTGCCCATTTTCAGGGAAGCAAAAAAGAAAATCCTCAGAACACTCTGTTGTCAAATGAAGAGGAAATAAATGGGAGAAGATGACTCCAGCATAAGTAGAGGAGTCATTATTTATTTGATTTGTTAGGGGCAAAGTTCAGATAATTATCTAGAATGCTGCAAAGCGTTGTCTGTCAGCATTGATACATAATGGGAATTTGTTTATAGACATCCAGAGGGAAACAGCTTTGAATTTCTTGCACTGAATTGTACAGTGTGCTGTTTCTGTTTGGGTGACTGAATAGCGGTTCGATGTGCACATGTATAGGGAGCAGCAGCCAAAGCTTGCAGCGCTTGGGCAACAAGACGGTGCCTCTCCTCCACATCTCACCTGCACAGAGCTGGACGATGCAGCGTTAATGAGGCACCAGCTCATCTTTCCAGCGGTTGTGCTGGGAACAAAGGTATTCCTTCCAGCACACCATGACTGATTCTTCTGTCAGGCTTAAATATTCAGTACAGCCTTTTCCTGTTGCGTATTTTACAAAAAACAGCTCAGACCTCTTAAATAATCAAATCTTGCCCACTTGCTTACTTCTGGCAGGCTTGAATTTCTGTGTCACAGCCTTTGAGCTGCCTATGTTCCAAATAGAAATAAACAGCTATTAAATACAAACTGTAGTAAACAGCTGCATTTCCTTCTGAAGGTTGGTAGTATATTAATGCTGTGTTTTAAGAGTCAGGCTGAATTCTCCAACTGCTTTTTAACTGAAGCTTTACTGACCATGTATCAGGATTCATTTTGCTAAAAATATAAATAGCTCTCACTGGCTAGATTTCAACAGTTTCTAATCTTTCCTTCTAATTTCTGTATTGATTTGAATTAATTGTTATTCCAGGGATTGCAAGCTCTTCCCTATGACCGTCTAATGACTTTAACCAATGCTCCATCACACTTGCTTTGAATTTTAATGATTCAAGAGGTGGGGAGTTTCAACAGTCATTACTGCCTAGAAAGGAAATCAGCTTTCATTGGTTAAAAGTTATTGAACATGCTGTCCTGTCTAAAATACAAAGATCTGGGTTTTCTGGTGGTATTTATAATTTTTTTTTTAAAGCTTACATTTTCATTGCCTTGACAGAGTCACACTTTGCTCTGAGCGTTTTTCCAAACAGTCTGAGAGGTCCTGGTTTGAATCAAGACCTGACATGATTTAGCTTGCAATTTGCCTGATTTTCTGGGTGACTACCCAGAAATCCTTCTGCCATAGAATCCAGTTTTTGGTTGTCAGGCAGGGGGATGTGAGGGGTGGATTGCAAGTTTTTGTCTTTTCCTGCCTCGTAGAATGCCCTTCCCATTCGTGCTCTGTTGCTTGTATAACTTCAAGTCTCAGGGACAGAGAATAGCTTTAGTGTTCTGTGCGGACATGACTTACCATAATAAGGTCATTGTTTTCTGAAGTCTGTAATGTAATAGAAATATAACCTTCTGACACCAGATAATCTTATTGCACAGCCAGCTCTCCTTGAGACAAGATTTTGTTCCTCTAGTAGATGAAATACTTCCGAATGGCAATTGGCTAACTGGCACATTGCTGGAAGGAGTGGATTCAGCCATGTAACTCTTTGTGTGGGTTGTGCCTCCATTTCTGTTCGTAAGATGGGAGAAACATTCCTCTGACACACTGAATATTGAGAACTAATAACAAAATGTCACATGCTCCTTTGGCCAGCAGGGGCGAGTTATAAAAAATAATTCACTTAAGTTAACAAGCACTTTTAGAGAACTCATAATTGAGGTCTTAAATCTTATTTTATTTTTCTTGAGCAATAAGTTGTGGTTTTTTGATAGGGACTAAAGGGTTAAGTTCTGCTTGCTCAAATAAAAGCATGGGCTATATTTCTTTCTCTTAATGAAGTAGATGAACAGAAGTGGAAAAAGCAGGAAGGGCGGCAGAAAGAATGAAGAGGCAAACGTAAAAGAGAAAATGCTGTTAGATCTGACACTAACGGATGGGAGGGCTGGAGTGGGGAATGCAGCATTTCTTCCAAGGCAGGTTTAGGATTCCTGTGTGAAGTACTGTGTGACATTTCACCAAAATACAGAATTCCAGTTAACAGTGTTTGAATGTTTATCGTGAATGGGGTTTATTCTGTAGGCCCAAGAATAATGGGAATTCTGTTTCTGGGGTTTGCATAATCTCTTATTCACAGTAGAAAGAAAAGTGCCTAAGAGGTTGTGTTTGTGGAGCAAAATGCAGAATATCTTAACCTAATTTTCAAAATTGGTGAATTTAGTCATGATCTATTCTTCATAGCAAGTTACAGATATCTCTTGGGTGACTCAGATAATCTAGGTAAATTGTAACATCATTGTAATTTAAGAGTTTCATTCCTAAGAGTATCAGAGAACAGTTGTATGTATGATTAAAGTAGGTATGGGTAATTTTCCAGGTATATCTACTTCCATTTAGTGCATTTCACTGGCATTCTCAGGCAGCCTTTTGATACTCAGTTAATGTAATACTCTGGTTTTAGGACCAGCGATAAGATGATTTATGTGCCAGTATTTCCCAGTGCTGTACTGCCAGTGTGTTTGCTCTTGAAACAGAAGACTGATGGTTTTAACTGTCTGAAAATATTTCTTCCATTTCTGTGTGACAGTTCATTAACAGGCTATACATGGGAAACATCCTTAGTTATGTACAAAGCAGATTCATCTGCAAACATGTGAAACGCATTTGATCCTATTTACTTGATGTGCACAAATAATCCATAAAGGTGATTTATTATTCCCATTTGCCTTATCTTGCGTGATCAAACTATAATCAATACAAGCTATTATTCTTTCAAGTAAGAGATTTATAGACCTTGGTCATGGTGTAATGGCCAATGTGCACATAAAAATCAGTTGGAAAAGCCCTTACTTTTACATACAAGTGTTCATGAGACACAGCTACTGTATTGGATTCTATATCATGAAACAAAGTGGATTATAATAACACTAAATCGAAGAAATTGGAAGGAAAAAGTGGGTGTCACAATCTAGCAACTGACTTCTTTTTACCCATACTATGCTAGAAACATAGCCAGTCTGCATTTTTGTAGCTGTATGAACAAAATATGACTTTCAGCACTTCTTCACTTAAGCCACTATGGCACAAGGGGTCCTAGCTCTTTCTTTGTAATGGGTCAAGAGCAAGAAGGGGCTTGAATACCAGACCCAGCTGGTTCTGTAACTCTGCGTGTGGTATTCATCCTTTGAGGGAGCAATTTGTACTTAGTACAATACCAGTTTTGGGTTTGCCATCCATGTAGTAATTTAGAGTTTCTGTGACTTTGAAATTTGTTTCCCCTCAGTTAAAATAATAGTGAAAAAGTTAAACTTGAAATTAAAAGTTGCCTGACTTCATAGTCAAACCCATTGTGGAAAAATACCCGATTTTTCTTGGGGCTGTTGTTTCAGCCTGTCTGCAGACTCGAGTTAATACTGTCATAATAACAGTTAAAAACAGATTCCTGCCTTCTCTTTCAGCCTCAAAAATGATAGCTGTGGTTTAGCTGTGGATTAAAGGTTTCAGGCATTGACAAGGGAGGTGGGCAAATCTGCAACTTCTCAGAGATTAAAGATACACGAACCACCCAGGAGACGAGCAATTCCTATGCTCTTAAATACATTCTTACCCCAGCTTTGTGCATTTTAATAAAACAAGGTAAAATAGGGTTCATACAACGTGCCTGCAGTCTCTGCTTTTCTCAACTTTGTGTTTGACAGGTATGATGATATTGTGACATATTCTGTAGAAGTTTCACTTTGACTCCTCAGGTGGGAGGCGAGTACACTGTGGGAGAACAGTTCTAATGTTTCCCTCCTTTTTGACACTCTGGAGCAGACTGTTGGCAAACTGCTGTTATATTAATCCTTCTATTGCAAACAGTAAATTAAATTTAGAATTGTGCCTATGCAGCAGCAAATGAATTGCGTTTTCTCTCTGATGGTAGAGGCATTGAATTGTGAGAGTATGTGTAGTCAAGGCCATTAAAAGGTCCTAATTTATGTGGACTTTTCATTTACATGCTTTTGCTAGCAGTATATACTTTCATCTATTTATAGCTATTATTTGGCTCATCATTATAACCTTAAAATGGAGATTTCCCTCAAATGATAAATACAAACTTTTTTGAGATTAAGAAGTTGTTTTCTCTGGATTAGAGGTTTCACATGTAGCTGTCTAACCCTCCACCATTTTCAAGTCTTGAAATTATGCCGCTATGCATAACAGGTGATTCTAGGTTATTAACAAATGAACTGTTATATTAAGTTACTAATCAGGCATATCATGGATTTTGTTTTCTCTTCAGAATATTATTATAATTACCCATAATAGCATCTACAGAATGTTTCATTTCATTTGAAAATTTTCCTCTTTATATATATGAATACATTTAAATTCTACTTTTATTCTAATTTGTAAATATGTCTTCTTATTTTGCTATCTCTTGCTTCATCAAAATATGGTTACTAAATCTTCTATTTTTTCATTGATTTTTATATCCATTGTGAAAACAAGTTTATGTTCTGCTTCCTAGGGACACACTGAACTGAGTTTTACTATATATAAGGGGGAAAGAACAGACTGAGATCTTCCCCTATCCTGCTTTCCACCTCTCATTCATATAAATACCGTGGGGAGCTGTTGTGGATTTTCAGACTTTTCTATAGAAATACATCTTTTTACTTTTACCTCCACTGGTGGATGAAATATGAAACACTGATTGGAGTAAAGGATGACTTCAAAGATACCACTCCTGATTTTCAGTAGCTGAATAGAGATAAATTTGCACCTTTCAGGATTAGGCCACAGGGAATTAATGGTGTGATTGTAGCGCCTTTCAGACTGGCTTAACGTTGAGACAACACAGCTCTTCTCAAATCAGTGAGCAACCAGTGTACATACCCAAGAGTTACACCGTTATTTCTACAGTCACTGACACCACATGCCAAACTCTTGCTGTTCTTTCACCACTTCTCACCTGAAGAAAGACAAACATCAAATTTTCAAAGTCCAGAGGATTTGCTAAAATTCCCCCACAAGACAATTTAGCCAACATTTTGTTTGGGAGGAGGTCAACAGCAGTTCAGTTAAAAACTGAAGGCAATTGTAAAGACTTATGTACTGGGGTGATTTCTAGGTTAAAAAAAAAAAGTTATATTAAATAAAGTACTGACACATGTTTGATGTAGTGATAAGTTGAGTATCTGTAGCAGTTGCTTCCCACCAGATGGGCTGTAAGTAGGTTGGAGAGCTGGCAGCTGATATTTAGGACGTGTAATCTGAGGAAAGCAGGAAGGTAGAAAGAAAGGGGCAAACTGTGAAGTAGAGTGGAAACTGAAAGAAATAGAGCAGTTAAAATAGGAAACTTGTTACTGTTTTCCTGCAATATAATAATTGCAGTTGCTACATTACTTTCCTTTGGGGGGGATGCTTGTTCCACAGCAGACAATAGAGGTATACAAGGAGAACTTTTAGCTGGAGAGCCAGAGCTGTCCCACCACAATGGACATCAGAGTTTAAGTGCCAATAGATTCTCAGATAAGGCACAATGATGTTGCAAAAGCCAGCCACGGTCCCTGTCTGGAGCAACAGCTGTGTTAAACAAACTGCTTTCTGCAAGGGTAATACAAATTTCACATTATTAGTGTTTCATATCCCAGTGACATGATGTGTGTGTCTTAAGGGGCTGCTGTCTAGTGAGCAGCTCTGGTTCTTTCTTTGTTTCTATTAATTCTTTTGACACTACCTGTTATAACAGATTCTGTCATCTACTGTACTAAATCCTTTGGAGCCTGGTAAAAAAAGGAAATGTGTTTGTCACTATGTTTCATGAATACTACTGATTTTTTCAGATTCTCCAGGGAGTAAAAGAAGACAAGATTTCACTTCCAGCATCTGTGTGTTATTGCCGGCATCTGGCAGTCCACGTGCCCATTGCTGGTAATAAACAAGATGCAAACATACTGCTTCATTTGTAGACTACTCTCCCTAGTTAGCTTCAAGCTTACTCTTCTACCAGCTGTCACTGAATTTAATCGTAATGATTTGGCCTAAAAGCACTGGTGATTGTTACCTGCCAGCGAAGCGTCTGGAAGAAATACAAATACTTCCTTTTCATTTTAATACATGTTCCTCTTTCACTAACCTTCACTTCACCTTTTTGGGGTCAAAGATGTGACTGACTCATTACAAGGCTGCATGGTCGCAACTGGGGACTTTGTCAGTCCTCAACTATTGATTACTGTAGCTATACCCTGTCAGGAGTATTCGATACCATTTTTTCCAGCAGTCGTTACCCTCTTCAGGTATAAATGCTCACTGGCAGCATTCGATGTGTACTTCTGTAGGTCTAAAATAGTTATTTAAAATTAATTATATTTTTCATACTCTTTTCTTTCGCTTTTCTTTCATTTCCCCAGGAAGATGGGCTTCTCTTGACTTGAGATGGACAGCAGTCTAACATGGGGTATGACTAACATTTCACTTAGTCATGGGTTTCTGACTGGCTAGCAAAGCAGGTCAATCTATCCAGGCTCCTTAGATCCTGTCTTACTGAATCAATTACAGCTCATTCTTTCCAAACAAGTCTTGTGCCATTGTATAGTGAGTTCTGTAAGCACTTCTGAAGAATTTCCAATATGTGACGGGCTTTGTTTATAAAGTTAGATACAAGCCATAAAAGAATCAGAGTCTAACAGCTCCCAACTCACTTATATGCACAGGATGGAGAAAAATTTATACGTAACCAAATGTTGTATGCGGTTTGTCAGCTGCAAAGTCTGAAGGTTCAGGGGGTTAGTCCCCAGACACCAACCCACAGCAGTCTGCCTTGCGGCAGTACCCTGCTGTGTCTGCATTTGTGGGAGTCTGGAATGATGACAGAGGTGGTGCTGTCTGCCCTCCAAAAATGCACAACCATAGAGCTACTGTGTTAAAAATGTCAGTAGGAGATTGGAAAATGATGTATGCTTTGGTGCTTCTTCATGTCGTTACACTTTGATCAGAGGTAAATTAATTTGTATTTTAGCCCTATCCTTCAAGTTTAAGGTTCTACTGGTGCTATTGAATGATGTGTCACCAGATTTTTTAGGGCAGTGCTTTCTAATGTCTGATATAAATAAATTCAGCCGACCAGGTCTTCGTTACATCTTGCTTTCTTCTTGAATCGTTAGTGCCTTATCTTACAGTGTAAAGAAAGTGTTTTGTCTTCTACAACCAAGCAAATGTAACGTAATAATTAAGTGCTCTGAAAATATTCTATCAAACACTACTACATTGGTAGGAAACACATAGGTTTTAACTCTGCAGGGCCTGTATGTGTAGCTGGGAGAAGAAACAGAGGGAGAGGGAATGCAGAGAGGACAGGGTTTTATTCCATGTGAAAACTGGTTACTACTTTTCCCCATGAAGCTCTGTGGAATATTTCTTATATAATGATTATTTTCCATAAAGAAATATCAAACCTATACACTGTTATTTTGCCAGTTGTGAAGTAGCTGTGTAAGGATCTCCAGCACAAGAGGCTTTTATCATATTTGCGTGGTTCTTATGATGTGTGGGTTGTATGTTTTTGTACAATGCTTGTCAGTGTCATTTACAACTCAGCATGGGAGATTTTCTTTGGTCCTGCTTGCTGCAAAAGTGTAGAGGTGGCAATTCTCCCTGGTGGTACTGGTGACACTTCTTTGTTTTGTTTGTTTTATGGAGACTGTTACCTGGTGAGATCAAATCTCTCAAAATGCAGTATCTTCAGTATCTTTATCTGAGACCTTATCACTGCTTACATTTACAGGAGGTTGTAGAGAGGTGGGCAATGGTCTCTTCAGCCAGGTGACAGGACAAGGGGAAATAGCACTAAGCTGTGCCAGGGCAGGTTCAGATTAGATGTTAGGAAACATTCTTCACTGAAAAAGTTGTAAGGGCCCAGAACAGGCTGCCCAGGGACGGGGTTGAGTCACCATCTCTAGATGTATTTTTAAAAAAGGGCAGATGAGGTACTGAGGGTAAGGTTTAGCATAGGACAGGAATGATTGGACTCGATCTTAAAGGTCTTTTCCAACCTAGTGATTCTGTGATTTACTTTTTTTTAATTAAAAAAAAGCAATTAAACTTAGGCATTTTCTATGCTACAGGGCCTGAGCCTTCATATATTTATATAAAGTGCCTACCACCATATTTGATAAACTTTATTTGTAAACCACTCTGATAGTAGAGGTAAGAACAGCAGTCAGCCTGTTAGCACCTCAACACTTCTGTTTTAAAAGGAAAAAAAAGAAAGAAAAGCTCAAAACTTTGCCGCCAGCTTGCCCAGCTGGTGTTTAATACTGCTGCTCCCTTGGGGCTGGGGAGATACCTGTTGAATGGCAGCAGTGTGCACCGTGACTGCTCCAGCAGCTCCACAAGAGCGCGTGTGTCTTAAAGGCAGCCAGGACATGAAGGCTCGGACCCAGACAGGGTGGGGGTGTTTAACATAGGGATGTGCTTGTAAGTGGCATTTTTATGAGAGCAAAAGCTCAGAGCAACTTTAAGAAATGGGAGAAAAGGGACTGTGATGGACATAATAGAGCGTATTCAGTGTTTTCAACTATTCCTGAATATAAGCTAAAAAGCTTGCTGTGAAATGCATGACTGTTCTGAACTTGCTATTTTCCATATTAATAGGGAAAAATCCCTTAAAATATTACCGTTGTTCTTATGCTGTCTTCAGAAGCTTTCAGGAGTTGCTTTTGCTGATGTTTGTGGTCCAAGAAAGTTTTGCATTGTGACTAAATGCTGCATCGCTGATGTTCTCCGTGATGACTTATCTTAGAACTGAGAAAAAAGAGAATAATCATAGAAAATTGTCTTTAAGGGCACTGATGACCTACGTGACACCTGGTTATAAACAGTATGTACAGAAGTAATAGGCTTGAAAAATAGAAAGTATGCAGCTCATGAAATACGTGTTTGCTATGCAGTGGATTATTTATTGATTCATAATAGACCAATGTGCAGTTATAGAAAGAAAATATTGGTGCTAACATAATAAATATGATCTGTTTAAAGCATCGCATGAAGGAAGTATTATATCCTTTCCATTCAAAAATACAGCTTTCCAGAAAAACTGAAATTGTAGGTATTGGAATAGCCCACAGCGTACCTGATTCCTTGTAGCCATTAAACCAAGATGGAAAGTCTCTTTGCACCCCAACTTACCAGCTTGATGAAGGAATTATATTATGGATTTCATTCAGGATTTTAGACTAAAAGTTTCTCAGACTCCATATTTAGTAGCATATGAAAGAACTAAATGAGCTCACTTTCTGCTGGAGATGCATGAAAGAGAGGGTAGACCTAGGAAAAAAAAGGCTTTGTGAAGAAGCATACAAGAACAGGTTGTAGACAAAGTGCCTTTGATTTCTGTCAGTACTCCAAAAGTTGTAGGATTCAGGCAAATGGTTCAATTCCTACCTCTGTTTCTGTAATAAAGTTAACAGCTACCTCTTTCTACTGTGGCTTCTTTGCAAAAATGATCTGCTTTATGATGCATAGCACAGTAGGAGTTTTCTATTAGTTAGGGCCTTTAAGTAGGATTTTTAGTAATGATCTGTATGCTTGTGTGTTACTGAAATAAAGTAGCCTAAAAACTGGGATTAAGAGCTGTACAGGAAGTTGTAAAATGAAACTTAGACTGAAACTTCATTGGGGACCTTGGAACAGGGACTCAGAATGGCTTCAGAAGAGCTTGTGACATTTTATTTCAGCCTTGAACATTTCGCAGAGACATTTCTAATGGCTTACATGATGTCTAGCAAAGCCACCATTTCCTATTCAGTTCATAACCTACAGCAGGAGCCCTTGGCATAACTAACACCCTTCACCTAGGTCACTCTACTTGCGAATCTAGTGGCACATGGCAGCCCACCCTTCCCATGTCCTTGTTTACCACACTAATGTATGTTCGCTATTTGGTGCTTACTGTATCAGAAGGTGTAGCTTCAACTCTTATTTTTAAACATATTAAAATGAAAGGGATGTTTCAGCTCCAGGGTAGACATCTGTGCTTAGTCCTTCATCTTCACCAAAGGCACTTACTTTATCTGCATTCTGTTCTAAATCCCACCTCTGTAAGGATAGAGGGACCTCCTCCACCTTTTCCAGTGAGGTGCTGCTTTCTCATTTTATTAGCCTTATTCCCCATCTGTCCATTTATAACAGCTAAGATGTGTGTTTCCACTGGCAGTCTTGATTTGACTCACTTTTGTTTTAATATGAAAGTTACAACAAACTTGCTAATGGCACAGAGACTTCTTATTGATTTGTATTTTCTCTCTTGTTCAACTGCTGAATACAAAGTGAAGGGGATTAATTCCTTGGATTTGAGGGGATTCTGCATGCAAATTTACTGGAGAAAAAGAGAAAGAATTCTTATGTGACAGTTAAATTAAGGACACCTTAGCATTTAAGGCCCTTGCCTGTTTTTACATTTCCTTTGACAAGGTTTTCCTTGATCAGATTATATGGCTGGATATATTCTCCCAACATCTAGTTTCCATTCTTTAGCCTAAAGCAATGTCATTGTAACTGTATCATGAAGTCCAAAATGAGAGGCAGGGAAGAATTGGTCTTAGAATTCAGTTTCCTTCCTATTCTTTCCTTCTGCCTTTTCTCTCTAACAGATGTATTCATACTTTTTTTTTCCCCCCAGGGATAACCCTAGGGTTTCACATGGCAGGAAGGGGTTTACTTGTCTCCCCATGTAGGGAAGCAGCATGCAGAAAACCCTTTTTCAAATGTTGACTCGTTGGTTGTGTTAGATTATTACTTCCATGTCAGTTGACTTCCATGCAAAACAGTAACAAATATATGGCTAGTTTCTTGCAATAATGCCATTAAGATGTCCAGAGAGAGGAGTTAAGTGTTTGGTAGTTTTGGGAACAATTTTCAGCATCTTTACATGTGCATTTAGGCTCAGTATTCACAGAGAATCAGGACGCTCTCTGAGACCGTAGAAAAGATGTACAACTGAACAAGAGATGGCAGATGTTCTGGTTACAAATCATAAGAGAGTCCTTACAGAGACTTTAAATAGTCATGAAGGTTGGCTGGATGCAGACTTATTAAAAGTATAGCTGCTTCATATTACAGCAATGCTGGTGGAAGCTGGAGGCACAGATTAAGGGCAGTAGCTGGCCCTTAGGGCAAAATTCTCAACTTGAACTCTTCTCTGCAGAACAAATCCCAAGCATGTCATGCCCTTGTTCCATGCATAGGACTTGCATTAATCTGAGTCCCTTCTTTATTTGGGTGATTTGGGGAGAGGGAGAGGGGGAGGTTGGTTTGTTTTTAAGAAAAGCTTCACTCCCTGAACCATTTAGGAGGCATATTAGTCTGTAATTGTGCTATGTGCTAGAATCTCCAACACCAGATGTTGAGTTTTAACATCCATGCTGAGGGAAAGGTGCGGGAGACACTAAATCTCTGAAATCTGCGAAGTTACTCCTTGGATAATTTGATGTCATCTAGAGCAGAATCTCTCAACATGTTAGAAAGAAATACGTGATGAAACATTCATCTTTCACATTAACCTCAGTGGATCTAGCCAGCATGACTGCACAAGTAACATTGCAGTAACAGTGTGGCTCCTGCTAAGCCAAGCTTTCTTGCTGTTTCTTTGAAGACACAGCAATAGCTTTCCTAGTGCACTGTATACAGCTTAATTTATGGATTTGGAGAGAAGTCTTAGCAAAAGTTCCGCTTCACAGACTTCTGCTTAAG
>VZTU01001602.1:50557-177386 GCA_013400835.1 Zapornia atra
AAGGAAAAAGACTACCTAAAAAAAAAAAATGGGAACAAGCAATTGCTTGTCAGAGAAGCTCTTCTAAATTGGAGAGAAGTATTAAGCAGGGTTCCCAAAGGGGTAGTCCTGGAACATAGACAGTATTCAATCTATATACATGACTGATGGGGAGAGTGAACTAGTTAGTTGCTGATGAAACTAAATTTGGAGCAGCAGAGGCTGTGAAACAAACAATAAGGGAGATTTGAAAGGACTTCAGACTGAAGTATGAGCCCTGGCATATTAAATGACCTTTAATGCAGACAGATGTATACCACAATGAAGCAAACAGAGAAAGTTCATTTAAACCGTAAAATAATAAAACTCAAGGGCTGTAACTTCTACAGCCTAAGTAGAAAGATGCAAAGAGCAAACAGAAAGTGTATCTTTGCTTGTCTTGTTATTGAACTAATTGATTCATGTATAGAAAATATCTGATGCTATGCATTTACTTACCTGATTACTTGGCCCACAGAGGATTGTTCCCAGTCCTTTTTCTGAAACTATTTCTAAGTAACAGAGAATTGGTTTGTGAGGCAATTCTAACCAGAGATTTTCAAAACAGTAAGAACAATTGGTGCAATTCAGTAGTAAATGCTGTCTCAAAATCCATTTCTCCATCTGTAGGAGTTCAGTTACATGGAGCAAAGTGAATTTTTGGACTAACAGATTCAAAGTAAAACAACAAATTTGTTTATATATATATATACTATTTTTCCCCAGATACAGGTGTTTTTCAGCAAAGTCAATGTTAGTGTTAGCCTGTGCTTTCTGTCATTGAGTTGATATACACCCACAGTGCTCTGAAACAAGCATATGTTGCGCTATTGGCAGTGGGGGGGTGGGGGTGGGGTTTAATCTCATTGTCTTCAGATTGCATCTGCAGAGGAAGTAAAGTGTCTCTCTGTTACACTAATGCACTGTATCCTCATTTCTCCTGTCTAAGGATATAAAGTAAACATGTCACCAAGTGCTGCCCATGCAGCCGTAGGCTGTGTGTCCAAAAAACTCTTAAGGTGTACCAAAGGTGCTGGAAGTACAGGAGATATACTGCCATACTAGGGTTTGCGGCGCTTCTTCATCGGCTGTGGCAGCATTTCCCAGCTCTGTCCTCAGCCACGCGCGTGTGCGATTGACACGCAGCCTCATCCCTTCATCTCACATAGATGTGTGGGTCATGTTCAGAGCGTTCTCAGGGACAGTAGAAAACAGCCAGGTGTTGGGGCAGCATGGACCCCCAAAAAGCTCTTCCTCATCTCTTCTGATGAAAAAGCAGAGCAAATGTAAGCTTCCTGATACCTGAATCTGACCAGCTGAACACAACTGGGCTTTTCAGCCCTTTCTTGAGATGAAAGAGTCTGTAAATCCAAGGCACTTGTGTCTCTTCTTATAGCTGACTGAGCTACATGCCTCGCTTTGCAGTATTTCATTTTCACCCAACAACCTGCAGAGCATTGCACAGTAACAAATGTATCCCGGTTTTCCTGTGGCCCCCTTCTAATCGTGCGGAGAGCTGTAGCACTACAGAGCTGCTGGCCAGGTGAGACGCCAAAGAAATCAGTGCAGCGAAGCAAAGCATTTTACTGCTGTTGGTAATGCAGTTATATTTATTGTCCTGTCTGTCTTGGCTGTCACCTCAGACAGCTTTTCTGGCTCTAGCTGATGTGGGTTAATCACGGTTACTGGGGCAGACATGGGGTTGTGTATAAATTAATGTAGTCAGGAAAAAAAAAAATCAATAGAAACTTCAGATAATTTTATTTTTGGTTTTGAAATGGACTGGCAAGAGTTTTTGGTAATGATTTAAATTGCATCTTGGAATTGCTTTTAATTATGATTAAGATGACTGCTAAATTTAACAAGATACAATTAAATACTAGTTTATTAAGTTTGGATTTGTTGCTGATTAGCGGTTACGCATGATGAGCTTTTTTAATATTCCTTAATCGTGAATTAATGGTTTGGATAATCAATTGGTATTTAACGTATTAATAATTTTTATCTCAAAATGCAAATAAAAGCATGCGGTTCTCAGCTGTGCATTATGTCTGCCCCATCTATTAGAGACATGAGCCCTAGCATCGTGTCATTTAACTACTACAGAGCAAAATTTCAGAAACTCATTGGGGTTTAAAGGCTGCTGTATGCACTGGACACACCTGTGTTCCAAGGAGAGCAGTGGTCACTTAAAGAAAATGTGACTTTTACCTCTGTCTTGCCTCCACCTCTATGCTGAACATAATTTACCTTAGCCTGAGATCTGGTACCTACAGTGCTGCCACTTAATAACCATATTTGTCATCAAAGTGACACATTTTGATGGCATTAAGAATGCATGTGGTGCCTTCAGGAAAGCCTATTTTAATTTATTAGCCGGACAACTTACCAAATTTCTTTTGTTTCCTGTTTTCTTGGAAGTGTTTTTTAAAGGAATGTTTTGTAATTCTACTGTTTGGAGCACAGACGTTTGTTTTCAATAATTAGTGTTTAACATACCGCTTCTTCACAAGCTGTTGTTAGCTGTGTTACTTTGTGGTGGCTCAGAGTTTTTTCTGGAAATGCGCTTTGCCAGTGCACAGGGTTGTCAGGGAGCACTTACTGTGATAAGGCACTGATACCTTAAATTCTGAACAGCAGCGCAATTTAACTTTTCAGTGTGATTTACAGACAAATACCTTAATCTGAAGTCCCAGTGCCTATAAAGCTCTTGTTTGGATTAACTGGGTATTTCAGTGGAACAAAGCATAACGTTGCACCTTGTGCCTGTTGCTTGATTTGGACAGCTACCTGCGCTGCTGCGAAGGCAGCCACTTGCAGAGCAACACACATCTCTCAAAGCCACAAAGGTGGTTACATCCACTGAAACATCCTGCGTACGTGGTGCTTATCTCCCTTTGCGCTCTTGCCATGAAAAGTATCCTCTCCCTGTAGTCACTTTAACCTCCATAATCAGAAAACCCACTTGAGCTCTTCGCACAAGAGTCTGGTGAATGGCTGGACCTTGAACTTAAAGGGCTTCATCAAACTGCCATGTTACTTCTGTGCCCTTTAGCAACTCTGACCTACCAGATGCCTTGAATGCATATGCTTCAGGTAGTAGCTTTTGGACACACTGTGGAGCAGGAGCAGAGGGAACCTTTAGAGCCCTCTCCAAGATCTGCTGCAATAATAATCAAAAGCGCCTGTGCCCTGTGGCTCTGATCATCTTCCAGGATTTTTCTTCCTTGTTACTTTTAAGTTCGCATTATTAAAGTCTTCTAGAAACTTTTTTTTATCTGTCAAGTAAAACTAAGATATAAAAGTATTCAAGCATCTAGATTTAACTCTCTGAGTAATAAAATAGTAAATATATGAGTGCATGTGAAAAGAGAAAAAGCAACCAGTAAATATGTTATTTTATACATTTTTGATCATCAGAAATAACATGATCATATTGCATTTTGGACTAATTCTGCTCTAAGTAACGAAGGAGACTCACTTGAATTCACAAGTGCCTGACAGCTTATGTTTTTTTCCCTATCTCCATTGGTTGATTTAAAAGTTATATAACTCCCTATAAAGACAGCTCCATTATATTCTTAAGTCATTAAAGCTACTTGAACCCTGGAAGTATAAGTTTATTGTAAGTGCTAGATCTTTTAGTGAAGTACATGTCTTAGGAGCGATGTAGCCTTTGTAAGTGGAATATTGACAATTTTTGATTTTTATTTGGTTTGTGTTTTTTAAACTTCATTTTAACCCACACAAAGATTTATGCCTTGATTTTGAAATGAAAGAACAACTTAAATCTTTGGTCATCTATTTTTTTCACTGAACTGCTTTTAATTCAGTGGTAGATAGAAGGCCAACCGTATCCTGGGCTGCATCAAAAGGAGTGATCGAGGGAGGTGATTCTGCCCCTCCTCTCTTGCAAGACCCCACCTGGAGTACTGTGTCCAGTGTGTTGAGATCCAAGTGTAAGAAGGACATGGAACTGCTGGAATGGGTCTAGAGGAGGCCACAAAGATTATCAGAGCACTAGAGCGCCTCTCCTATGAAGACAGCCTAAGAGAGAGTTGGGGTTGTTCAGCCTTGAGAAGGGAAGGCTCTGGAGAGATATCATAGCTGCCTTCCAGTACCTGAAGGGGCCCACAAGAAAGCTGTGGAGGGACTGTTTAGAGGGGTATGTAGTGATAGGATGAGGGGGAATGGTTTTAAATTGTAAGGGGATAGATTTAGATTGAATAGTAGGAAAAAGTTCTTCACTATGAGGGTGGTGAGGTACTGGAACAGGTTGCCCAGGGAAGTGGTGGCTGCTCCCTCCCTGGAGGTGTTCAAGGCAGTGTTGGATGGGGCCTTGAGCAGCCTGGTCTAGTAAGAGGTGTCCCTGCCCTGGGCGGGGGGGTTGGAATTAGATGATCTTTAATGTCCCTTCCAGCCTGAACCGTTCTATGATTATTGAAGTCCGCTGTGCAGAGAAGCAGACATGGACCTTTTGGGCATGTCAGAGTAAAAAATCCAAAATTAATTATTATATTAGGAACTGAGGGACTTGACTCCCACAGATGAGGGCAAAATGCCCTCTGATATACACCCATCAGTGCATGGTACCACGCTGTCCTTGAACTGCAGTGAAAAGGAGCCAAAAAAGAAGCCTTGGAGGCAAAACTCAAACACTTGTTTAAACAGTAAGGCTATATATTGTTTCATAATGCAATCTTTATTGGGACAGTCTTTTGCTATTTCTTGGGCAGACAGCCCAGAGCAGAGAGAGTCCCACAAAAGAACAGCAGGTGCTATTTGGGCTATTTCTTTTTTCTTTTCCTATTGATCTTATATATGCAATATGTCATTCTTCTGAAGGAACTTACATACTAATGTTCTTACTTGGAATCTTTTGATAATTGTCAATCTGTTTATTTCAAGTTTGAAGAAAGCGTGATCCTGTCTTTTAAGCTAATCAAGTGACTTAAAGTTAATATTTTGGGGAGACCTTCAGCTCACAAAAAGTAAGCTCTGCAGTCTTTGTAAAAGAGTGACAATCTAAGCTTAATTCATGCTTTGGGGCTTCATGGATTTCTGTTTCTGGGAATCCTGAAAGTGGAAGAATTACTGTCATTCTTAAGTGACTTACGGAATGTATTAGGAAAACCTCCATGATGTTTAGCCGCGTGTTCCTGATATTAAGACATACACAGTCTAAACATAGAAAAAGTAACTTTCATGTGGGGTGTAGATTATTTTTTAATATGTTTTGGTGTTTCACTTCAGCACAGAGACAAAGCAACATTGTTCTGTTTATACAGAAGTAAGACTGAGCTTGCTGCCCTGATAGAACTAAAGCTTACACACCAGTTCAGAGCTCTGTCTAGCCAAAACAGGCAGCATCAAGTCCTGAAAATTCTGTGTTGAAACTGAGGTCCCTTTGCAACACCTAAAATTAAATTCTGAAATGCTTTGCCCCTTCTTTGTGCCTTTTTTCCCTACTCTATATGAAACAAGCGTATTGTAAAAAGAGGCTGGCAACCAGCATCAGCACTCCTTTCAGTGAAACTAGGTGCTGCTTCTTGCCTTTAAAGCTTCTTTAAGTTAATATACCTGAATTATTTTCAGGCTCGTTTAGCTCAAGTGAGCCATGTCACAACGTTATGTTCTGGCTTTACAGAGAGATTACATTAGTTGTTCATGCGAAGCTGTCATCTGAACTGATGCAAATGATGAACTGCATTACTGGCTGCATTTCTAATTGTAGCTTTGCCCACACTTAACTTTGGATCTGTGTCTGTTGCCAGCTCAGCTAGCTCAACTGTAAAGCACCAGGTAATGAAACCTCAAGATTTTCATGGAGAGACAGGAACCTGGGGTAGGCAGACTTTGGTATGTCCTAAGTAAACAAAATGATGGCAACAAGTGTTGAGACTGAGCCCTCTGAGGTCAGTGCACAACACCAGGACTCCAAAAACCTCATTCTGTTTTTCTTTCTGCCACTGATATCATTAAGGAGCACTCTTTAACTTTGTCGGTCCTTTGCTTCTGCCTTCCTTAATTCTTGTCCTACAAGCAATAATCCCTACTTGTACTAGAGTATCTGGGCTTTAATGAGACTTCAAGACACTGCTGCGCCAAGAATAAATAACAAATAATCAGATAGGAGAGTTGTGCCTCATAACTGCTACTAGAAATGTACTTCTCAGCTTTACTTATCTCCATTAACAGCGATATGGCAACTACTTTAGTCTCTAAATTTTGTGATTTATTTGCACTTCCACGGTCAAGTTGCTCTGATCACTTAGTGTTTAACTGCCATTTTTTGAATTTCAAATATTTTAAAATAAAATCTAAGCTGTCTTTTCTGTTTCTTTCTCTTTCTGTTATGTTTGTCTTGTAACTAGGGAAATGAATCAAAATCTGAATCATCACAGAGCTGTTGGAAGGAGAAATGACAGATGAATTTGGCTGAGACAGGTAGAAAACATCTGTGATTGGTTTCAGTAGTGAAATTGTATTGCATCTCCTGCTGTGTTTTCCTCTTTTTAACCACACTGCCTAAAGTGTTTCCACCAGATAATTAGATTAACATCCAAGCATTTTTGTCCCCATAGCTTTGAAAAGTCAGCAGCATGGCATCCCACCAGACAGATTGGATTTGATTACTATTCTTAGGTTAGAGAGCAGCAAACCATAATGCAAGAAAACTGGGAAGCTTGCTGTAAAATTTAAACTGGTGCTTCTGTCTTCTTTCTGAAATTATTTAACCTTGACCAGATTTTTCTCTGATAATTATCTTTGATGATGAAATCATTAAAATGATCATTAATATCATTTAGTCACAAGACTAAGTTTGTTATGTATATGTTTTTATCAAAGCCTGTGGAGAGAATGACTGCAGTTGAAGGAAAAAGTTTTTTTGGATGGTTTTGGTTTGGATGTTCTATAAGAAATTGAACACTTCTGAAATCTGTTTGGTTATGAGATTGGTTTATGTTTCCCAAAGAGTGCATGTTTAACGCTTCCTGTACAGCACAGAATTGACGGAGGCAACACAACCAGACCAGTTGATTTTATGTATAAAATATTATTCATTTGCCTGTTCATAACTGTACATAAGGATCATTAGTGTAGAGAAATGTATACTTAAACTTTTAAGAATCTTTTGAATGTTCCACAGGAAATAGGTGTGCATAAAAGGCTGCTTTGCAGCAGGGGCAGATCAAAGAGCAGGGAAGCAGGAATGGAACTGTATCTCCATGATCTTGTTCTTGTTTGAAAGAAAGACTTAGAGAAGACAGTTGTTGCTGCTGTTGAACAGCAAAAATAAAAGAAATTACCCTTTTTCCACACATTTTTCAGTTGTCTAGGGAGGCAGGCTCAAGCCTAAAATTTCTGTCAAACAGGTTTAAAAAGACAGTTTTGACAAAAATCTAGGTTTTCTGCATTTTGTAAAACTGTATTACCATCTCTTCTTCAACTTTCTCTTGTCGTTTCTCCCAGGAGTAGCCCTAAAAACATTTTTTTTTTTTTTTTTGGTGGTTGCACAAATACCGCTTTTCCTTATTAAAACAGAGATGGCTGCTCAAGACTGTAGTGAAATTTAAGCTTAAATTCGTGGTGGCTGGGGCAAGCTGTTTCCTCAGATGTCTCAGTACCTGTAATACAGAGAAGGGAAGAATTCAGTAAAGGACTGTGAAATTTCCTTTTTTCTTTTTGGTCTCTTATTTTGAAGCATGGAAACAGTGTCATAAAATGTTTTTAAGGGACAACAATAAAGCCTTATGGTTTTACTGCACATTTGTGCTCTTACCACAGTATGTTCTCTTTTTCTTAGTCTACTACTTGATGATTGTATCTAGGTTGTCTATATCTTGTATGTCACAGAAAAATATTTTGCTGATTTTTCCATGATTTTAAATGGAATATTCACAAAAATTCAGATCTTTATTCTTGCTTAGCCAGATCAAACTGTCCTTTCTTCCTTTTTAACCCAAAAAAGGGTTTCCTCTTTTAGATATCATTTAATCATTGCTTGAATCACATGACTAAATAAATCTAACATTGCCATCTAGTGTCCAAATACTGGATTATATACACTTTTCTAGTTCAGTGCCTATCGGCCCTTCGGAATATCACTTGTAACTGTGGGGTGCTCAGTTGATAAAAATATTGTTTGTTTCCAATACTTCCATTTCAGTCATCATTTTTTCTGAGAGAAATAACTTTATGCCTAACATCATAACATTGTTTCATAATGATGCTAAGAATCTCAGCTTCTGTACAGTTTCAAAAGGACTGTGATCGGTACTGTGAATAGTCAACTGGGATATGAATTGCAGAGAATAAACTCTGTTAACTGTGCTTTTCCTCTTGCCGTTCCGCTAGAAGCTCTTTGAAGAGTTGACACAAATTAAGATCTTACTATGTGGTTTGGATCAACTGGGGGGAAAAAAAATTCCCTTGGTGAGCATGTCCCAGCAGTTGTGTGACAGGAATGGTCAAAATGACCTTAATGAAGCAAGGAGACAGAAAAACCATTCAAGAAAGCTTTTTGTTGCTGTTTCTGCTTTTTAAGAAAGTGGGATAAATTTCTGCCTGTATACACAACTTTAGTTAGAAGATTGCAGTTTCATTACTCCGATGACATAGGTGGATTGAAATGCAAGTCACAGCTTTTCAAGGGAAAACTTGAAAATTGTTTTGCAGCTCCAGCTACACATGGGCTGGGTTATGATTTTTATTCTGAATACAAAGCAGCAGCACATCTTACTGGGGAAAGTTCATTTCTTAATAGTGATCCTAGACAACCTGAAGAAGAACTTGTTGTCCATGTCTCTGAGCACTCTGGGTGACAGCAGAAGCAGGCTAAGCATGCTGCCATTCTGAGTTTAGGTGCTTGTAACATAAGCATATATAATAAATGGTAGGCGTACCTCCTTGAGAGATGCATTGATTTTAGGTCTATTCACTTCTTAAGTAAAATGAACTGCTACACTGAAAATTTCTCTCTGAATTGCAGCCTGACAGCCCAAAGCAGACTGTCAGACTGCATGTTTATCTGCTGCTCCATTGCACCCCCATGATTTATTCTCTTTTACGCGTTCCCACTATTGATTTTTCTTCTCTGTCTTTCTTCAAACACAAATATGATGAATCTCCTTGTGAGCCAAGGTGCCTTAACCACCTTTTGAAGAGCCCTTTCTTTAGGGTCTATCTTCCCAGGCTGTGACAAGCAGACAGGAGCCTTTAGCTCCACTTTCCTCCAGCTGTGTGCACCTGCAGCATGGCTTCAGCAGCGCTCAGCGCAATGTTAAGTGTGGAGATCAGACGTTGACTATTTCAAGGTTTCAGAGGAACTGCAGAATGGCTCACACTCGAAATCTGTGATGTGATCATAGGTAATTATCCTATCTTTATTTTTTCTGGGAGCTGAGTTATAGGGAAACATGTTTTGCCTGTATTTTTAGGAGATTTCTTATTACTGTCATTTTCCCTTCACAAGCATGGAGTATCGACAGACTAAAAAAACAAACCAAAAAAAAAACCCAACAAAACCAACTTTGGGGATCCCCCTTAATGAAAAGCTTGACAAGTGGCTGTTGTTTGTGTTTAATACAGTCTCAATCTTTGAAATTTTATGTAAAAATTTAAAACTATTTGGCTGGGATAGGAGAAAATAAATCAGATGGGGGTGGTTAATATGCCTTTAGACCTGTGCATCTCTTCAGTTAAGAGAAACTTCACTTACCTATAATTTTGCAAAACTTATAAATTGCTGCAAGGAATATTTTATATTTACTGTCCTATTTATATAGTGCTCCCATAGTTTTTGTTTCTAGTTTGTACTCCTGCTTAATGAGATAATACAAGGCCTAAAAATATAATCAAGTTTGCTAAATCAGGTTACTTTGCTCACATACATGATGAAAGCAATTCTGATTTGTGTTGGTTTGTGATGTGCGTCCCTTCCCCCACCCTGTGTTTCCTCTTTCCTGTTCAGTGAAAACTAATGAAATGTTTCTAAGGAAGAGTAACTTAATATTGCAGCAATGAGAACCTTCAAAATATCTAGTTTATATTTGCAGAGTATGTATATATTGAAGGAATGTAGGCAATTTAATTTTGAAAGTCTTCTATCCAATGAGATTTATGTTTACTTAATGTAAAAAGTAACTTGCATCTAACTGAATTGGAATCATCTTTCTGTTGATAGGGAATCATTGCCTACTTGTAGACAATTAACAGTATACTTGCATTTTCTGAGCTAACAGTTACTGTAAATACCCATGTCTTATGGTATGAAGGGTTATTTTGTTTTTCTCATTTCTACAGCAGGCATTGGTACTAGGGAGGTGAATCTATTTCTCATAAGTAAAGATATTTCAACCCCATTCTCAATGTCAGGCAAGTTAATAAACCACTGTAAGCTATAGGCTTGTGCTGTGAGCTCATATGAAGTTGATTATCTATACATAGACATGACTGTTTTTTGCAGAAGAGAAAGGCCCCCTCAGACACATTGCTTAAGACTTTAGGTGGAAAAAAAGCATGTGTAAGATGTGTTAAATCAGCCAGTAGGAAGTTTTGTACCAGAGGTCAGGGAAACACATCAGTAAGGGCATTCACCTTTGGAAACTGGAGAGCTTACCTGTTTTTTCTTGTCTTCTCTACATCAGGCTTCCTGACTTAGAGCTTACTTCATCCTACCATAGCTGAAAGGAAGCTTTCCTTCAGGCAAGTACTGTCCACTTCAAGAGTAATTAATTTCCATGGAGACCAAGGAAAATGCAGGTGTTGGGCCAGGCTGTTAGCAATACAAAATTGTGAAAATAGTCTTCTAAAGCCAGTGAGGTTACTTTGGTTGTGGGTATCCCTGTGATATCAATAACTCAGGTTCTATCAGAAGACTCATCAATAAGCCAAAAGCAATGTTTTCCATACTCTTGGTGATCTGTGTGTCGTGTAGCTGGAGTAAGATTAGTCCTTCATATTTTTGTGCACTCAAAGTCACAATAAATAGCATGTGAATTAGCCCTTCACCCCTTGAAATAGCTACAGATTCCCATCCCAAACAAATGATATTAGAATTGCAAATCATTATGAATACCATCAAGCAATCAAAACCTAATATAGAAATGTATGCAGAGATAACACAGATATTGTGTTCTCCAGGTTTAATGAAAAATGTCTGTACCTTTTGTAGTCGTACTTTCATTTGATCTATTTCACTGGCTTTTATGTGACGAAAAATCCGAGCATAGTGATTCATGAAAAAACAGGCTATTTTCTGGCCATTTTCTTTTGTAAATATCTGTTACAAGTTAGAGCCCATCTCTATTTAAAATCTGTTTCTGGTGGGGGGGAAGTATGCTGGAGTTATTTCTGTCATTTGTCTTGTAGAATTTAGAATTACTTATTAAACAACTCAGAGTGTTCTGGTTTATTTTCTTTTTGCATGTAATTTTTCCTGAGTCTCTCTCAAAAGAGCTTTCTATGTGACAGTAAAATTAAAAGAATCTTTATTTCTTTTTTTCTGAAATGGGAAAAAGCACTTGATATTTTAATGTGGGCACAAGCATTTAAAATTAATTAGTTTCTAGGGAGCAAATGTTAGTCTCATTTGAGGACTGAGCAGTGGTTGTGCACCTGGCTATCTGTCAAAAAGTTGTCCCTTAAATATTTGTTCTTTATTGAGGCTCCTTATTGAATACAGTCATGTAAGAATTATGACAGATTTTTTAGCAGCTGCTTTTACCCTTTCATAGTAGAAAAAATAAATATAGATTGACACTGTATGTTATTAACATCGAATAACCTGTTTCTGGAGGTGAGAAAAAGGACTGCAAATGTATGAGATCTCAATCTTTTAACTATAAATTCTCAGACACACTGTTTTCATCAGTTAATCTATTCAATTTATATATGTCTTTATAAGTTATTTTCATTGATTAGGTTCTTAACAATTACTTCCAAACAGGTTTTTCAGATATAGGTACATTTGCATCACTCAGAGTATTTATTTAATAATAAACATAGAATCATAGAATGGCTTGGGACCTCAAAGCCCATCTAGTTCCACCCCCTGCCATGGGCAGGGACAGACTGCACTAGCCCAGGTTTCCCAAATCCCCATCCAACCTGGCCTTGAACACTGCCAGGGAAGGGACAGACACAGCTTCTCTAGGCACCCTGTGCTAGGGTCTCACCACCCTCACAGGTAAGAAGTTCTTCCTCATATCTCATCTAAATCTCCCCTCTTTCAGCAGAAAACTGTTCCCCCTTGTCCTGTCAGTCCATGCCCTTGTAACCAGTCCTTCTCCAGTTTTTCTCTAGCTCCTTTAGGTACTGGCAGGCCGCATTAAGGTCTTCCTGGAGCCTTCTCTTCTCCAGTCTTAAAAAGCTCACTCTCTCCACCTCTCTTTGTAGCAGAGGTGATCCAACCCTCTCATCGTCTTCATGACCTCCTCTGGACTCACTTCAAAAGGTCCATGTCCTTTATATATTGTGAACCCCAGAGCTGGATACAGTACGCTGGTGGAGTCTCATCAGAGCAGAGCAGAGGGGGAGAATCACTTCCATTGACCTGCTGGCCAGTTATTTTCATGCAGACCAGGACAGGGTTGGCTTTCTGGGATGCAAGTGCACATGTGGATCATGTTGGTGGATGAGAAGCTCAGCACCCCCAACTACTCCTCCTCGGGGCTCCTCTCAATCCATTCTCTTCCCAGCCTGTAGTTGTGCTTAGGATTGCACTGACCCATGTGTAGGACCTTGTACTTGGCCTTGTTGAATTTCATGCAGTTCTCACAGGCTCACCTCTCCAGCCTGTCAAGATCCCTCTAGTGTACTGACAGTACCACACAGCTTGTTGTCATCACAAACTTGCTGAGGGTGCACTTAATCCCACTGCTCATGTCACTGGCATGTTAAAACAGTGCCAGTCCCAATACTACTATCCAGTAACTACTGGTTCTTTTATTTGACCTTCTATGAGGATATGTGCAACTCTAATAGCTTAATTGCAAACATTTGAGAATAATGCATATAATGTGCACGACTGGGTTATCACTCCCTTTACTACTTAAAAAAAAACACAGAACCACAAGGTTGGAAAAGACCTTTAAGATCATCAAGTCAAACTGTTCCCATCCTATGCTAAACCATTTTTCTAAGTACCTGATCTACCCCTTTTTTAAACACATCCAGGGATGGTGCCTCAACCACCTCCCTGGGCAGTCCGCTCTCCTTAACCATAAGCCACCATATTTCTATTTCTAAGGTGGTACAAGTTTTGCCTCCTTTTATAAATGCTTCTATTTCTTTGTTCAGTAAAAAGAGCACCTAGCTAGGTCTCTCACAAGCCCTACAGTTTTTTATTTGTGGACTTGTGTTAGAAATAATGCCATAGCCTTTATAAAAGACATAATCATCCTAATAGTCATAACGTGCAAGTATAACCACAAAGTGCTGCAGTAAGTGCTATTGTGAGAGTCTACAAGTTCTCAGCATTAGTAATTGATCATTTGGGGAATGTATCTTCTGCTTGGAAATACTGAAGCTCTGGTATTTTGCTTAGATTTAAAGCTAAGCTTCTTTCATCTGTTTATCCATTTGACTATCCCTTTTTTAGGTCCTTCAGGTCCCTGTGTAACTGCCTGCTGAGAATTTGTTTTCCTTAGGAAGCTTCGACTCTTCCCTTTTGGGGTGCAGAGCTAAACCACTTGTTTTCCTTAGTCAGACAGGTATAGGTGTTCATTTCTTCAAGATTATTTTAAAATATGAGGCATGGATCAGAAATTAATAGACAATATAAATCTAGTCATATGAGATACTTCTATTTAACAATGCTGGATCACTTCAACTTCAAAATGCTCCTGAACTGGTAACCAATAGCTAGTCTGAAATGGGGGAAACAGTCCTGGCTGTTTGGGGAAGTAAAGGTTGTGACCAAAGAGCTTGGACAGGAGGGGAGACACCAGCCTGTGAACTTGGCCAACTGAGGCAGGACATCATATTTCTTCTAACAGCAGCTAAGCCTGGTCAGGGAGTTGTCACCAAGAAGATGGAAGAGGTGAGGCTTGTATGGGTTATAAAGTTTGTATGGGCAAAGAGAAGGAAAATGCGTACAAGGTATTAACTTTGGCAAGATCAAACTGTAAAATCAGAAGGGGAAAAAAAACCACAAGGGAAATACATTAATTTTAATGCAAGTTATTTCAGTTATGGGATGCTTTTTCATCTGCTTCAGGTCAGAGGTTTTCTTTCTCCATCCATCCATTATTTGGTTTCATCTTTTCAGCCTTTAAGAGCTATTCTTTGATTGTTTTTCCTCAGGCTATATCACAGTACATAACATTGTCATCTATTCTTGTCCAAAGTGTGTTTTCAAGCTTTCCTGCTGCCCAGACCTAATTATATGACTAGTTAAGCTCTGTTTGCTTAGCAGTTGACTGTCCAACAATCATCTGAATGCTGTTTTAAAAGATATGACTGTTTTGAGCCATTTTCTTGAGCAGGAAGCAGTGCCTGAAAGATATTTAATGCACAAAAAGCAAAGAGAATTAAGCATCTGTTTTGGGCAGTGAAGTCCAAGACACAATGTTGATAAATTCTATACCAGCTCTATTTCATTGTAATATCTGGCATACAGCTGAGAAATGCTTCATCTGTTTTGGTTAAAATGACACCTTTGAGAAAGAGGAGTAAAGGTGATCTGTTACTGAGGATCTGGGCTGGACTCTAGGTTTCTTGAGTCCTTTTTTATACTATCGGACAAATAATTTTCTCACTGCAGCTCTGTATCCTTTTCACATTCCCTTGTTGTTCTGTTCAGTGAAAATGTGTATTCCTTCAAGACGGAACTTCTGTGTGTTTTGCCAAGTTGCGTGTCTTGGCACAAAAAAATCTAATTGGCGTAAAGTAGTTTCTTGAGGTCTTACAAACACTGATAGGCACAGTGCTGACATCACATGTTGCTGTGTCACTGAATCTTGCACATGCATGTTCACTATTAGACTTCACAGTTCTATAGCAGAAGTGTCATCTAACCTGGCAGATGAACAAACACAAAGTCTTCCAGAAGGGAAGATGTAGAAGGTGTATGTTCTGACCAATACAAATGTTGTTTGGTTTATTAATCATAAACTCGGTGGGTAAATTAAGATTAACCTTCATTAAAACCTGAAAGGAAAAAAAGTAGAGAAGGAAGGCATTCCTTGCGTTGGCAGGCTGGATTCCTTTTTTTAATTTTTTTTTTTAACCAGAGTTTTTGTCTGCTACATTGCAGTCAGACCACAGTGACAGTGATGTTGTATGAGGCCAGTGAGTCAGGCTGGTCAGATATCTTTTCTCCCATAGCAGCTGGAAGCCACAAGAAATCCTGTAGTGGTTAATTATGAAATTATCTGTCTCTAAGGAAAATTTCTTCTTAACTGCGTGAGCTGGCTTATTCCCTGAAGGGAGAATGTTTTATATTTCTTCTCTAATTATACAAGGGAGCTTAGAAAGTGCTGAAAGAAATTCCTTTCTTAAAATAAGTGGATATAAGAAAATTATAAAAGCCATTTTCAGCTGAACTGTAGACACAAAATAACTGATGTGGAAAGAAGGCTCAGGGTGGGGGGAAAAAAAATCTTCCAGATTTTTTCCTTTTATTTCAAAGGGTGGATGTGGATTGAATATTATTTCTTTCAGAAGCAATTGATAAGAGCAGATTTCACACCGAATGCTGGGGAGAGCAGGGAAAATAGAGACTGGTGCTGCACAGCCTCTTCCTAGCAAGTTAGAGTTGCTAGGTCTAACTCGCTGCAGGCTTGTACCAGCAGGACAAAAGCCTTTTTTGGCTAATCTCAGGCATGGGAGCTTGAAAAAAAAAAGTCACAGATTTCTTCTAGCTGTAAAAACTCAGTTTGTAGACAGTAATATAAGTTAATTGAGCATTGCTGTTCCACAGAGACCATATGAAAGCATAACCAGAGCTGAGCCAAGACCTTCTGTGGTTTTGAGTCTATCAGTTTGCATAGCGTGGTCCACACCCTGAGGATGGGCTGAAGTTAGTAATTGGTCTAATTAATCACCTATTAAAATTGTGACATTATGGCACAGAGGGATGTATGCAGAAGAGGCAGAAGCCAGTATTGACTGCGATCCTGAGAGGCTGCAGTTAACATTAAGATAGGAAACCCCCCTCTGCTAGTCAGCACTGGTGAACCCCAAGAGAGCAAGCACTGTCTTGCCACCACAGTGAGCAGCAGATGTTGAAAAGAGTAGGCTTTCCAGATGCTTTTGTGCTTAACTTGTTACTGCTTCTATAATTTTTCTCCCCAGCTCCTTCCTGGGAGACAGCCCTGGGATACCGTCAGGAGTTAAGTGATGCAAGGGGTTGACCACATTAGTTTGGGGTGTCCTGCCAAGCTTTGGGCTAGAGCAAGAGCTGACCTTGTCTCAAAGCCAAGGACACCTGACTCACAAGCAGGCTACAGGACACAGGATGTGCAAGGTTGTGGCAGAGCTGGTCATAGCTGGGAACACCCCAAGAGCTTGATCACTGCCTGAGCTTGTCTGCAGAGTTATCTAATCAATTTTGCTTGGCTTTCAGGGGCCTGGTAATTGTCTAGATGGTGTTTTAAGAAGGTGGTTGAGTGGATCAGCCTTTCACATGGGGTGGAATGTTTCAGCAGGCTGACAGAGGCTCAGGGGTTGCTGGGCCTGCCAGCTCACCTCAGAATAGTCTGCTACATTACGGTACCATGTGCTCTGACCCACACCAGGAGCAGCATAGGCACATCCGTTCAAATTGCCTTGCCTGAGCAGGTGGGAATGATGCACACCTTTGGAAACAGGATCAGAACCGGTCTGTTAGTGACTACGGTGGAACATGTATGATACGAAGGAGGCATGCAGTGTTTAAAGCAATGGAGTACACATAAGAAAATTTGGTTTAACACCCTCTTAAATGTCATATATGCAGCTTAGAACAGCTTTCACAATGTTTAAGCTATAACTATGATGAGAACAACTGAGCTTATCATGAAAAGGGTGAAAGCGTCTTCACTAGGTTTCAGCATCTACATGGCTATCAAAATGTTGCTTTGCTTTGCAAAATGTTAAGTTGGCTCACATAAATTATTTAAGTGATTTCTGAAAGCCAAATGTCTGCAAAGGTACTGAGGTTGCATATAAATTCTGAAGCACAGGGGATACTGCTGGAGACAGGTACAGGGCAGTGGAGCGTAAGAAATGCAAACTGAATTGCATAGCACACAAGCAGCATTAAAGAAATGTATCTCAGCTTCTAGTCAGTGAACCCAAACGTGTTGTACATTATGCAGACTGCTTAGGAATTTGCATAATTATAAGCTCCCCTTGAAACAGTAAGCATTACTGCAGAATTCAGTAATACAAAGAACAACATTAATATGCTTTGATGATTTGACTTTTTAATTTTTCTGGGGTCTTCAAAAACACACAAGTTTTAGAACAGGCGAAATGGAGACATTTTCAGTAACAAGTAATCCATATTGGAAAGAAATGGAGCGTAAAAATAAACCTTCCATTCTAATATGGAGTAGTTGTCTTGTTGACTTTTGAAACCATTTCTGGTAAAGTTTTATTTTACACTTTAGACATATTCTTAAGCTCCTCCAAAGAGTAATCCATTGAACCATAGGCTGCCAATATGTGAGGGGCTTCAGAAAAGATTATCTTTATTGCTGCGGATAGCAGACAATATGATTACGTTAGGGTACTCTGCTGTGCGGCTGTGAAGCAGAGGAGCTGAATTAGCAGCAGAATACTAATATTGATAGTGCTTCACGGAAGACTGCAGAAGAGCTCTTTCCATGGAGATGCAGGGAAGAAATACAGAAGTTTAAATATGAAAATGAAAGAGTTCTCAAGGAGACAGGAATAAAAAAAAAACCCCTTAATCCTTTTGTTAACAAAACAAGAAGAGAATATTGCATTGGGAACTTTTGTGAGCTTCGTGCCTGGTTCATATTTAAAGAAAACCCAGTTTGGGGAGCAGTTAGGGAGGGAAGCTTATGCCCTGGTGAAAACTCTCATCCCCTTTATCCTGAGGTGACTTTTGTAATAGCTTTAGGTAGATTTTACATGTTCTGTGGAAAGAAGGTGGAGAGCAAGTGACCCTGCTAATGCAAAGGCTGCAGAATAAATTCAGTCCAAATGCTGGTGCTAAGAAGTCTAACTGGGAGTCAGCCACAGACAACAGCTTTGTGGCGGTGGTGCTCAGAGCAGTTTCTCAGAGGTTGCCTACTGATTTCTGGTTCAAATACTGCAAGATGAATTAAGGAAAAAAATAATGCAAAGGTGGGCTGCTTGCAGAGGCTAAAAAAAAGAGTTCAAAAGGATGCGTGGTATGGTAGTAATGCTGGTGCATCAGCACTCTGCTGTTCCTTTGCCCTCAGCTATTTCATTGCAGGGCTATTGTGTGAACTTTGAGAAAAGCAGTGATGTGTTTGTGTTTACCTCTGTGAGTGTTTTGAGTCATCCTTTGCCATTCCTTTTTCAAGAGGAATAATCTCCTTAATTCCAGTCTTTTAAAAAAGCTTTTAAAAATTAAATTTAAAAAAGCAAGCATCAAGCTAACAAACAAATATCAAGCAAACAAAACAGAAACTGTAAGCTTCTATGCAAAAGAAATAATTACCCCAGCAGAGAAAACTACCTCAATTTTTTTTTTGCAAGAAAATTGACATAACAATAAGTAATATGTAATCTTGCTTGCTTTCTGTTCCTAGCAAACAGAAAAGCTGCTAGCTCAGGCAGAGCAGGATCCAGTTAATTTCCTATATCCTCAGGCCAATTAGACAACTTGAAAAATCAATCTCTGTCAGTCTTGTGCATGGTTATGGGTTGTGTGTGGGAGGAGTGGTGATGTTGGCTAATAGTAATTTGTTTCAGAAAGATAAGAACATTAATGTCATATTTTGTCCATCTGTGCAATAATAATGTCATTAAGATAAGATTTCCAAAAGGTTAATTTTAAATACTCCTTTTACAAAATTGTGGGAGGCTCAAATCTCCTTCTCTCCTTATCTATTTGCAGTCGTCTTATTAGTGTAACCAGTAATGAGGTTTACCTGCAAGTGATCACTAACTGACTAAATCCACAGTGACACTTTATTTATATGGTAATTTTGGGAGGATTTAGAAGGGTGTGTGCTAGAACACTAATATTTGAATACTAATATTTGAATTCTGTTGTATTTCTGAAGCTCAATTTGGACACTAGCTCGGCTGCTTGTTCTTCCCTTCTTTAGGAGGTAAAGTTCTGTGCAAATCGTGTATGGATTTAAGCTTCTGAGCTACTGAGCACTAGTCAGTGCAGATAGTGAAGCTGCAGGGCAGGGGCTACCAAACTTCCTGACCCTGAGAGCCATTTTCTAAATTATGTAATGTTGCTAATAGCCATATCCTTTTGTAAATCTCTGTGTCCCCTGTATTTTGTCTGTACTTTACAGATCAAGACCTTATACCCCATTGTCCCTATACCCCTTGCTGTCCTGAAACAAAGCTAATTTTGGCAGATTGATGCTATTGTATTTGTAATAGAGACCTCTGGGTTCTACTGAGAGTAAGGGTTTATTTGCTCGTTAATAAGCACACACATTTATGGTTTTGTGCTATTTTCTGTTGAACTTTTTCTTCCTGTTTCAGTGATGTGCTGAAGTTTAGATAACGTTGTTCTGGGAATTGCCTGTTCCCATTTCCTCAGCTTGAGCCAACCTCAGGTTCAGCAGACAGCGCTCGCCCTCTTGCCCTTCCACACCTCTGACTGCAAACACCCTTGAGTTATTCTGCACTTGGGCAGATTTTTCTCCCGTGTGATACTGCAGGCAGGTCCTTCCAAGCAAGTGCCCTGATTTGAGCTTATCTAATTCTAAATGTTCTCAGTCACTCTGGGAACGTGCTTTTGTAGTTTCTCCACCAGTTACAAAACTGGAAATAATCCAGCATTCAATTTTATTCTCACCTCCCTATGTTAGTCCTTATAAGATGAAATTTTGCTGGTACTACGCAAGCGTCAGCAAAGTGCCCAATCCTTACATTTGCACAACGTGCACTTGTGCTACGTTTGTTTTGGGGCTGCACCACTTCTATTCATGCCTTGGGTTCTGTGTGGCATCAGTTTGACCAAATGATCAATGCCCTGCTTTCTCCCCTGGTCTTGGTTTCAGTGAGCAAAGTATTTGAGCTTTTAAATTATTTGGGTGGCTGTTGGGATTGAGTGGGTCCAGTTGTTTGGCGGTGCAGACCTGGCGGGGAGGGGCCTGCCTTTGTGTGCAGGTGGGGCTGCTGCGTGTCTGTACCGCTCTCAGCTAAATTCTTTGGAAAACTTCAGGCTTTGCTAGGCACCCAGGTTCTGGTTTTGAAACAGACTTCACATAAAGAGTAAACCCAAGAAGGGAAGTTGATAATAGAGCTTATGTCCCTGGATCAAGCAATGTAAGTAAGAAGCAATTAAAGAAAACTGGGGGGTTTCTTTAGCGTTCTCCAGGGTGCTGTCAACAAGCATATTTTGCTGCCTGCAGCCTGTCTGTTACCAGTTGTTACCTTTTACCACAGATATTCTTTTATTTCCCTGCCCATTGTTTTAGTTACTTCATGAATAAAGAGAATTTAATTTGCCTCAATCTTAGAGGTACTGCATTTTTAAGTAATTGCAAACGATATGGGACTATCGGAGCTTAACATATTATAATATATATTAGCTGCTCCAGCCAGCTCTTGTAAACAACCTCTTTCAGTAAACATTTCTATGCAGCTGGAGGTTTGCCTGAGTATGCAGCGTACATATTTTAGCCTAGAATAGTTAAAAGTACATTTGAAAAACAGAAATTAGGGAAGCTAGTACTTGTTTGTACCAGGAGGTGCTAATGTTCCTGTCACACTGAAACAATTTTACGGACTCTTTTTTAAAACTAATCTGCGGATTTGAGTCTTGTGGAGAACTTTTAAGTGGTCTGTTCTGGATTGGACAGCAAACAGCCAGCACTTATTTAAGATGGGTTTAGGGATCTAGCAAGGATGGAGTCTTTCTCCTAGTCATCCTTCTTATGCTCCACCTCTCTCCTTTCCTATTCCCCCTGTGTGCAGTGAAACTCCGCTTCGTTAGCATCCTTTGCAAGATGGTACATTGCTGTCCTCAGAGCTGGCCTTTCCATACGAGGGGTATAGCTCTCTGCTTATGGAGTGAAAATGTGGACAGGTGCTCTTTATTGTTACTTTTTACTAACTCATGTTGTTTTTGCCAAAAGGCTGCTCAGGTAGTTCTACTAGGAATCGCTTATAAAATCAGCCAGCACAGAGAGTAGAGAGCTAATACAGTAATTTTCTACCTTGTCTGGAATTTAATTAGCCAGAGAGAGGTTTGGGGAGCACTGAGGCTTTCTGAGCAGCGTGGCCGGTAGAGTGTGGGCCTCTCTGTGTGCGTGTGCACACACTTGCGCTTTCAGGCCAAACTACCCTCTGATTTCAGTCTAGTCAGATTTATTATTTTTTTTTCCTGGTTATAAAGAAAGGAGTTGGCAGGTTTTGCAAATATTAAGGCCAAATATCCTATTAGTTACACGCACCTCTTGTCTCTTAATTAACCTATTGGCACACTGAGTAAGCTTCTATTGAAGCATTTGAGGACATGAATCACTGCTTTCAAACACCTCTGGGGAACAGCCATAGTACTCACAGCTGGAAATTTGACCTTAAGTAGTTCTTAAGGTACATAAATCATCTGGGTATAGAAGCTGTAGATGTTCTTATTGTAGCTCTGCAGCATCACAGATTTTATTATTTGTCTTACCATTGTTCATTTGTCCTTTGTGCTTACATGATGTCTTATCAGAAGCTGTCATTCGTTTGCAAGCATTAATTAAACTGTTCACATCTTGCAAAGTAAGTTCAGGTGTTGTACATGCTTCAAAATTGCTCCTTTTGGGTGTCTTTTTGAGTTGTGTCTTTTCTCTGTTCCTGTGTCAGTCCTACCCACAGAAACTGGCACATGAAGGTCTTTTCTGCAGTGGCCTCTTCTTCACTTTAGTTCTGCATTACATCTGCTGTGGTTGACTGGCAGCTGGCATGGCCACCATGCCACCATTTTCCCCAGACCTCAGAAAAATGTAGGTGATATGACAGCTACGTTACTCCCACCAGTGCGATTGTGCCAGGAAATTAAATAAGCTGATGTAGATGCAAAAAGTGAGAATACAATAAAAGCAATGACACTGACTAAGTAGAACATGCTGTCAAAGTAAAATCACTTGGGAAAAGAGGCATGTTTTCCCTCTCTTCTCTCTTTGTATTGTGATAATCTCAGGAGACACAGGAGCTGTAAGAAGAAATTGCATGTTTTGACTACATTTATGAGGAAAAGCAGTATTATACAAAGCAGTAGTCTAGGCCTGATCTTTTGTCAGTGCATGTTATCTGCATGGTGTTGAGAGTGACCAAAGCAATAGCAGGCAAAATGGTCAGTTTAATAAAGCATTTAAGAAGTCTTTGTTGGTGTAATCTGACCCAGAGCATTATTGGAAGGCTCGACATTGCTAGAAGAACACCCTTTACATCTTGAGCTTGGTAGGCTGTACTGTTTCATGAGTGGTTTTGTGTACCTCTAAGACTAGAATACCAAATAACTAAAGTTCTTGTACTGTGTATTTTATTTTCCTTGCTGTTTTGGTTAACAACAGCTCACTCATGTTTTTTGACCGGATACACTCTTAAGGGAAGGTAAATATTCAAGTTAGTGCAGTTTGTGCACAAGGGCTCCAAACAAGATGGACTGAAATAGTATTGCGCCTGTGTTCCTTTTACATGGTGAAGTAGTCAATGAGAGGAAAGACAAGAGAATTTTTTAAGACAGATTGTCAGAGGATAAGAAAATGTATTATTCAATAATTATTCTCTCTAACTTTCTTTAGTCTTAAGTGTCCTTTTAGAAAGTTGTAAGGTTTAGCATTTCATATATCTAGTAGAAGTCATGAAGTAAGAGTTTTCTGTAAAAAATACTTTAAAACTTTCTCCTGGGAATCAGACTTTATTTCTTACACTGTGATTCACACAAGTTCAATAAAATTAGCTCAGTGAAATCAGAATAGATTTCTTTTCCTAGTTCATATTGTAGTGCTGAGAGAGGTAGTACAATTCCTAAAGCAAAGACTCATCAGTTACTACTGCTCTAGAACTGTTTTGTGGGTTTTCACCTTAAAATCCATGACAGTCTCAAAATAAACATTTTGCAGTACAAAAAATAGTGGGGGTTGCCACCTTTGGTAATAGATTGAGCTAAAATGTTCTTTGGATCACCTCAACTCTTATTAAAACCTTTTTTTTTTTTTTTTAAACACAGAATATACCTTGCTCTCTCATCTTGCATTGCAGAACCCGTATCACACTCATAATCAAAAACAATAGAAGCAGAAGGGAGCACAAAAAGCTGCCCTAGGGTCCTGCAGTGCCACTGGTTCTTCACAAGCTAATGAAAACTAAAACACAATCTACTACTAGCTTCCATCTTAACATGGAGCTACCTGCCAATCCTTTCTGCCAAGAAGCACTTTCTGCCTCTCTAACTGAAGCTCTTCGAAGTTGAAGGCATTCATATTTGACATGAAAAAGCAGGGTTTTTTAGTTCAATCTGTTCATCCTTAGTGTCTGCCTTTGCTACCTGAGATGCTCTTTGAAGAGCAGTCAGCTTTCTGAAGGTCCAGTTTTTGAACAGATTCAGATTCTCAGTGCTGTCCACAGCAGTCAAGTAATTTGGACATAACTGAAATGCTCACCTTATTAGTCCCACTGCTGCACACAGTTTTGCAGTTATTCTAGATAGATGAGTGTGAGTGAGTTTTGACACAGCAGTTTCAGAAGTTGCTAACCTCAGCTCTGGGTCACTGCCACACAGAGGAACCAGCAGGAAGGTTCATAGTTGCTGCCCCAGAGCAGTGTCCTGGTCAGAGCCAAGCTGTGAGCCGGTGTCCCAAGGAGCTGGAGGTGTGTGCATGAGCACATGTTCAGAGGTGAGAAGTGATGATGTCTGGCAGAGGATCCTGGCGGAGACCTCAGGGGCATGACCTGATGAATTATTACTTCAAGATTTGCCAGTTGTTTTCAATCAGTCCTAAGTTAGGAAATGTGAGCAGAATTATCAAGAGTACCTGTGTGATTTGGGAATTTGCTTCTCCAGAAACCAGTGGCACAGGCTCATGAGGGGACACTGATACTCCTTTGCTTGCAGACTTTGCTCCACCCACTTGCCACCAGTGCTGTCTGAGGCAGAGACTGCACAGTAGCCGTGTTGGCAGGCGCTGAGTACAGGCCATTGTATCTCATGTCTCAAAGGGCCTCATTAGCTTGGGCTCAGCGCTTTCAACCGCAGATACACAGCTTTCTGCTTGGGAGTTGGTTCACATCTAGTGAGCTCAAAATACGGGTTGAGTGAACTCCTGTCTGCAGGCACAGGGAGAGAGACCACGCTGACATATGTGACAGTGTTCATCTTTGAGACTGTGATGCTCTGCTGACTTCAGTAAGAAAAAGTGAAAGTATACATTTGAGATTATACTCTTATACGTATAACATTTGGAACTGAAAATAAGTTACCATTATCCTAATTACCCAACAATTCCCTGTTGCTCTCCATGTAACCCAAAGTTACTTCTAAAAGTGAGAGAATATTCCAGAGTGTTTCTTTGAATCTCCTAGCACTGAGTACTTAATTCATACCAGAGAACTAAAGGAACAGGCTGATACTTCTGGGCACTTCAACCAGGAAACTGTTCACAAACTATTGATTGTCAATGACAGTAGTAATAAAATCCCAACTAGGAAAGCATAAAGATTAAAATTTTTCTAGTGTCTTTTTACAACTTTTTAAACTCCTTCTATAGCAATACCGGAAGGAGATAGAATGTTGTTTGTAGCTTAATGGTGATGTTTCTTTTCCTAGAAAACCTTGGTTTTTTCACTCATTGCCCTATTTATTTCTGTGGGCTTAGCCATGACCAATGCACTTAAAAACATTTGTGTTTTAAGGAAAAAGAAAGTTAATACTTTCACGCAGTATTTGTCAGTGGGGTTTTAGAGTGGAAAAATCAACTACAGCTTTTATTGTCTCTGGACTAATGACTACTGTGAATTCTTACAAAATACTGCTAGCATTTGGCATTTAGTTTTAGTAAATAACACCCACATATTTTAAATTCCTGTTACTCTGTTCTTAACCTTCATTTATCAAAACATTAATGAAATGTATATATATTATGAAAGAATTTGGATCAATCAACTAATCTTTGAAGTGAAAATTTGTTGCAATGATTGTTTCCAACAAGCACCTTCTTATACAGCTGAAGATGGTTTTTTTTTCAAGTTGACTTATCTGTTCTTCTCCGGGTTAATAAAAATGTGCTTATTTTATTTGAATGATAAAAAGTTGATTGGAAAGGGGAAGAATATTTTGTAACAAAAGATATCAGTGGTGCCCTTTTTATTACTGATTTCTTATGATAAAGACTGAGAAGTGAGAGACCTGTACATCCATTTATATTATTAATTACTCTCCATAAAAGAACCTTCAAATCTGGCGGCTTGTTTCAGCTACAGCTGTGAAACTCTGCAGGTTTTAATCACTGTTTTAATCACTTGGATTGGAACAGAATGCAGAGTTTTCCTCCTGTGAGAAGTTTTCCATTTCCAGTGTTATTGTATATATTTATTATAAGTAAAGAACAGTTTTTAAATGCTGAAAGTCCATTTTTTGGAAGCTGAGACATAACTTTCTTCATTAAAATGTACTTAAATGAATGGGGTATCTGATTAGAAGGCAATTCCCCCTGTCTTCTTCATGTCTGCTATTGTATGCCCACCAAAAAGGATTCACCTTGAAAGTAGCTGATTTCTGACATGGGGAAATCTCTGGGCTTGGTTATTCAAAAGAAGGCAGGCATTTGGCTTGGAACTGTAATATGTGGTCACATCTCAAATGTGTGGATACATGCTCATGCTTTCATGTCTCAAGACGTAGCAAAGAAAATAGATGAAACCACAATTAAAATGAGCGTGAGAGATTGTATATGTGCCTATCAGCATGTGTGCTGCTTTTTCCTTCTGGAAGGTCTGAGAAGGACCTGAATCCTAAGGTTTTGCATTTTATTATTAGTTTTAATAATAGTAATATTATTTATTTATTTGTTTATGTTTCATATTTTCTGACAAGAGTAAGCTATCTGTATGTTAACCACAGACCTATTTAGTGCTATCCAATGCATTTCTCTGTGGTCAGGATGGAGCTAGCAGTTTTAGCATGGCCTCCCATGACAGGCTGAGACTGATGAACCCCTTGGCATTACTTCGAGGCTAACATTATAATCCTAATGATATTTATTCAAGGTCTGATGGTTCAATTGAATATGGCATATCAGTCAACATAATGGGGTAATTGGGCAAATATTAAAACTGAAAGTTCCTCTTCTATTTCTGTCTTGACATTTGGATGATCCTTCATCCACCAGACCCTGTTGTGGCCCTATGGTAATGCTCTCTGCTATTTTTCCTCATTTTCCATCTCGATCTGAGCATTTCCAATTTTGCAGCCAGTTTCCCATGCCTAATTTTCAAAACATTCTGGAGCCTTTACGATGTATAATGTATCTTTCCATTCTCAGTATCTGCTCCGCCAGGCTGCTTTGTAAGTTGGTACTTTGTAAAATCACTTTGGAACACCTTGTACATAAAAATACTATCTGAAAAAAAATTTTATTCACTGTCTTGTTCAAGTGAATTACCACAGCAAGCAGTTTCTGCACAACCCTCTGTCACAGCTTTTGTGTTAACTTTTTAAGAATTTCTGTTGTCTTTCTCAGCATAAATTGATGAATGATAAAGAGAATAGACAAGCCTGCAAATTGTATAGTGTGCCAAGATGTCCTTATTTGAAATATCTGACTTGGGTAGAACTTGGAATGTTTTTCAATGTATTCAGAATTGTGCTTTTGAAAAAGAAAGTAAAATACTTTTAAACTATCTTAGTTTAAATATAGACTAATATTTTTTTGTCAGAAAAGAGTAAAATAACGATGCTGGCCACTAATAATACAAAAAGTTGGGCAGCCCCAAGGCATAGTAAAGAATGCATAGTCAACCTAGTCCCTCAAAAGACATTTTATAGTTCTGCTGTTATTCTGTTTTAACAAATAATTCCATTTACAGAAAGTGATGATAGGTACAAGATTTTTAAAAATACAAAGTATGTTTTTACCATCACTTGACTGTAAAGAGATATTTAACAAAGATTTGAGCTCTTCTGTTCTGCACCATGTGAGAGACCCAGGGCATGTCCCTTGGGTAAGAGTGTAGGAATGAGGTGGTTGTGTTGAGGTGGAGAAAGCTAGTAAAAAGAGAAGAGACTATTGAAAAGCTGCAAGCAAAGCTTGACTTAACAAAAGGTTACATAGAAAGGAAGTTCAAGACGGTTGTAGGCAGTATAAGAGGTAGAACATATCCTAAAATGGAAGAAAGGCAAGGTTGCAAAGAGGTTCATATAAGGCTACAGACTCTTACCTTCACATATTCTGTTTCCTGGAAGGTTTTGCAGTCCTTCAGTCAGGTACACAGTGCTTCAGTAGTGCACATAAGTGCTCTGAAGTAATGAGAACAAGGTAAAACAGATGTAAAGTTCTCTGCACAGAGAATGTGGAGCATTTCCTTTTTCAAGTGACTTCCAAGGCAATACCTTGAAAGTCATAGCTGGATTACATGACTGCAGATCAATACAGAAGAAAATCGCTCCTAGTTGACAATGTTTCTCTTCTGTTTTCCAAACTGAAATTAGGAAAATATATAATGTAGTTTGTCCTTCATGGCTCATTGCCTTGGCTGACTAGTTGGGTAGAATTATATTTAGCACAGAAAGCTTAATGACCCATAGTTCTAATTTATAAGCAAGAAATTAGTAGTTTGGGTTTTTTTTAAAGGCTATCTGAAGAGTGCTCTTTAGGTTTCCTGCCTAGACCTTCTGACAGTCAAATCACGGTAGCATATTCTGATACCACTTGTTACTATTTATTTGTTTATGTAATAAAAATATAATGCCTAGAATTATTACCCTTATAAACAAAAGTGTTGAAATGCTTGTATTCAGTTTTGGCTGATGTGAAATCTGTCCTGTAGTTATGTATGAGCATGTGTGTTTTCCAAGGGGAAAAAAGACTTCTCAAATGCTCATTGACCCAACTCTTGATGTGTAAACAGGAGATGGAAAGTTCCACTCCAGTGAATTTTAAAAAAAAAAGGTGCTATTATTATTATTATTATTATTTTGATTAACTTCATTCTTGCTCAGGGTGGAAAGTATCCAGAATCCATTCTATGGCACCATATTGTCTTTTTATTAACTGCTTTTAGTCTTAATATTGTAAACAGGATTAATGCCTCTTCATACCGTAAATGTGTTTACTGCCCAACAGAGCGGCTGCTAAACAAAACTTAACACCATAACTGCATTTTGTATTGAATCTCTCTTACTGGGCTTGTGGGTGTTTTGGTGGATTGGTTTGTGGGTTGTGGGTTTTTTGCTGGAGCTAAATTTTTAACGGTCTCCTTGTAACAAAAATGAATAGGTTCTTGTCATTTCCTTCACCTGAAGAAGTTTTTTTTTTTTATAATGGTGAATAATGATTTCTCATTAGTCGTGGGGTTTTTTGTTTTGGTTTGGTTTTTTTCTGGAACTACATAAAAGTGGGGGATGTTTTCAAAACACTGGGTACTTATCCTAGACTTGAAGACAAACTCTAAGGTAGTAACAGTGTTTCTCCTTGACAGATGGAATTAAGGACAGATTAAAATGTACGTGGGAACAAGTAGAAAAGACACATATTTGTAAGCCATGTCCTCCCCACTTTGAACGTGAATGTGTAAGTCTCAGACTATAACAGAAGTGAGCTCTGAAATAAAGGTAGTTAAATTGTTCTAATTCTAAAATAATTTTAAAGCTTCTCAGTCTTTGTGTTGCTTTATCTACTTGTTTTAACTAATCTCTACAGTTAATTAAAAAAGAAACAGAAATTCCTGATTTGAGACTTGTAAAAGAAGGGAGGAAAGTAGAATTCTCAGACCCTCCCCGGGTCCTATTGCTTTATGAAGTAGCTCCTCTTCAGCACCCTCAGTGCTTAACCTACATTCAGTAAGTCATGCATGTGTCTGTCAGTTATTTATGTTGTAAAGACAGGATTTGAGGTTCAGTGGTGTCTTTGATATCTGCATTGGCACTTGAGACTCCGGTTTTCCCCTGGTATCTGGATGCAACTTTCAGTAGCAAGATTGTGTCGTGAACAAAAGTTTCCTCCTGTGAGATGAAAAAAGAGGGATATTTCTAGAGTTTTGAAGAAGTTCCAACTTGTGTATCTGCAAGCTATTGTACCTTTCAGTGTTCAACATTTGCTCAGACACCTTTATTTTTCTAAGCTTTGTTTTATAAAGAAGAAATTGCAACTGAAATCTAGAAAGTTGCCTTAGGGGGAAATGTAACTAGATTTCCTGTAGTAAGGATGGAGAGGAGAGCCCTTCTCCTAAGCTACTGTATTTCTTAGGTTTGCTAAACTGTTTCCTCATTACTTGTCTAAGAAATAAAAGTGATTATCCTCCCCTGCGCTAACTGAGCTGTATTAAAGCAGTCTCCTTCCCCCTCCAAACATTTATATTGGAGGTGTTGCTATTTGAAAGACTGGAATGTTCATAAGTATTCACTAATATGCAATTCTCTAGGATCAGTCCATCAGCAGTGGAAGATCCAGACTGACACAACTTCCTCTTTTCTACTGTCTATGATAGTGCACTTCCCCTCAATTTGTCTGCCTGAGCTACGTACTAATTGGTCTGTATTTTTCATGGTGACAGAGGATAGACAAAGAAACAACTTTCTTTATCTCCTTTTAGTACTTGATAAAATAGTGTCAGTCTTTGGATCTAATTTATTGCTTTCATTATACTTCTACACAGAATTTAGTTTATTAGTAATTGAATTATGCTTCACCCATTTCTGTCAATTTGTCTTTTTTTCCATACTGGTAGTGAAGACCAGCTATGTACAGTACAGAAAATCACAGATCATAGGTAGCACACCCTTTAAAATTATGTATTTTAATTAGACATTGACATCTGCTATGGACTATGCATACTTATTTGCACACCTGCAGGCTATCTGATATAAAGAAACCCAAACTATCTGGAGAATTTGTCTGCAAATGGAGTTTAGTAGTTTAATTTAATATAGCAATTGTTCAGAATGTATAAAATTTGGAAGTATTATAAAATTTGTATGCCACATAGATTCTCTGCACTTAAAAGCTGTTCATGACCCAATGATCTCTCAAGGTCCCTTCCAACTCCTGTGATTCTGTGATTACATAAATAACACCTTCCCCTTCTGTTGATTTTCATAGTTGATTGAAAGCTAAAAGGTGACATTGATGACATTAAAATCTTTGAGAATGGAAGAGGTTTCATTGAAACCCACATCAATTTATAATAATATTCAGGACTCACAGAGGACTAAACTTGTTATCCATGAAGAAAATACATTGTGCAGCAAGCTCATTTTGGCTCAGGTGTATGTGAGGAATCTCACATCAAACAGAGGACAGTGAATTTCACTAGACATTCATAGGTAACTATAATGATCTTGTTCTGGAGGTTAGTTTTATTCACAGGCTTTAAGAAGCATTCCCATGCCTTTGTAAAATAACTCTTTTGTCCTACCTTTAAGTACTGAATGAGATGACTGCAGAATCTTGAAGTTAAGGATCACATTAACAATTTTCCATAGCAATGCTGAAACTTCATCTTCCAGGTTGTATGATTCACTGTCATTTTGTACTGCTCTCCCTTATCAGAAGAATTCACTCTTAGGAAATGAGACTGGGAACAAGACCTGTGTTTTACGTTAGTAGCTTCTCCTGTCTTAAGTTACACGTATGTGTTCTCATTTTTCTCATTGTTCTGTTGCTTTCAGGTAAACAAAAAATGTCACAGAGAATTTGTGTATGGGGAAGAAGGACAAAAAGTGATTTTTATTCTGAGAAATGTGATGTGCTCTGCTTCTTACACCGTGCATCCCTTTGATCCACTGATTGTCCTTGCAAAGGGTAGCTTTCTTCTTTGCATCTACTAAACTCAAGGATGCAGCATGAGAGGCACTAGTGCCTCCCCTTCAGCTATGCCAGTAACACATGAGGAAGGGACTCATTTGTGTAAGCTGCAGCAAATGCTGGAGCTGTGCCACTTATACTGCAAGACCCTTTCTGATAAACAAAATCTGACCTGTTGGTGCTGGGAGCAGTGAGCAGTGAGCCTGAAGCCTTTCTCCTTTAGCGTCTTAGGTCTTGGTATTTGTTCTAGACTGTGAAGGTTTATTTGTTCACCTATAGGCATCTGATAAAAGGACTTGCAGGGTTCCAGGGCAAGCGTCTGGAAGCCAGATGTGTACCCTGTTTTATAGCTCTGTATCATCTGGAAGAAACTATGCCCTGTGATTTTCACCTGGTTCCCAATTCTCTTGCTTTCAGCGTCTCTGTCAGGAAAAATCCGTTCCACTCACAGACTCATGCTATTAGCTTGGAAAAAACCCTATGCTGCACACACTGTAGTAGTGTCATGAGTTTGTCACTCCTGAAATAATTTGACTAGGCAAATGAGCTGAATTATAGAGTTACCATGAGCATATGTGGGTTAGAGAAATAGAAGAGTGGGATTGGAATAGGAAAAAATGCTCTACCTGAACAGCATGACTTCCATGCAAACCCCAGAGGAAAGGTTTGGAGGGACCAGAGCTTGTCCCTTGCTGAAGAATTGCCATCCCACCAGCTATGATCTGCTTTACAGCTGGTCAAAAGCAATGACTCTAAACCTTGCAGCTTAATTGCTCATTTGGCAGCACTATCACTGTGAGATATTGTACAACCTTTCACTATAATAACAGTTAATCACACACATAAATGCTACATCATTACTGCTTGGTAATAAGGAAATCCTGCCATACTGTTTGACCACCAGACATGATTCAGTGACATTGCACTCACTCTGCCAGTTTTCTTTGGCTGCAGAAGAGGGGCTCTAATATTAGAAAAGAGGGGCTACACCAGATTTTTTAAATTTTTTTTAAAGGTAGGGTGCAGTCTCTGACATTCTGCCCAGTTTCTGACCAGTAAATACTCCTTTTCAATTTCTGACCTTTTTATCAAGATGGTGAGACGCTCAGATTACCCTGAAGGTATTAACATGTTGTGATTTGCCTATTTTTGGTGGCCTTGGAATCTTGAAGACCAGCAAAGTGGCTGAGATAACAGAGTAGGGAGGCTTACTTGGTTGGCATGACCAGAGAGGCTTTGCTTTAATGTCTTCTGTAAATCCACTGTGTTCCACTGCCTTTGTAGAGCTGTCATCAAAGAAAACCACCTTAATTGAATTTCATCCATTCTCTTGATCTAGTGTGTTGCTATTACTTCTGTATTATTACTACTTTTTCCTCTGATCTTTGGAGGTAAGACCTGTATATCCTTAAGGATAATAATGGGAAATAAAAGGTAAATGTGTTTGTTTTCATAGTGACATAGAGGGTTACTGCCTGGTAAATAAGCCTTGTGACACTATTGCTGAGAAATCTAGTATTTTTAGTAGTGAAAAATATGAAAAATTAATTGGCATGAGCTCTGGTTTTGGCTTTGCTATTTTGTTGCCCAATCAGTGGTGTTTATAATAGCATCAGAGAGAAGTGTTGGCCTTTCTTCTTTGAGAATGGGTTTAAACTGTCAAATCTCAGGAAAATAATACATCCTCCACTATAAGGCTTTCAACCTACCTTGTTAAGTTTCCTCTATCTGCAAGAAGTAGAAGTAACAGGATTAGAAACTTAAGTTTGGTCTCATCAGAAGCAGGATGATCCTCTCCACTCCCATGATCCTCCCAGCAGAGCCCTTGACAGCTCCTTCCCTAGAGTATTGCTCTCTTTCACTTTCTTCAATACCATGTCATTCATTCAGCTAATTGGGCAGTTTTAACTAGGTCAGTCGACTCATTCTCTGGTTCTGTCTGGCAAGAGCAGAGGTAGATGTAAGAGTGCAAACTGAAACATGTCGGATTCTGTTGCCTTTAGCCCTTGATTTATTGTCTGTTAACAAAAAATTGGGCTTCGGTTTCTGTCAAACTGAGTGTGCCATAAGCTGGAGCCACACATGCACAATTGAAGAAGTGTTTGAGAGCCAATTGTCCAAATTTTGGCTGTCTTTCAATTGTAACTCCTCCTTGGCCTATCATATATGTATTGATTGAATAACGGATTAATGAAGAAAAACAGCTGTTCTTTGATCTAGAAATGCAGTATACTGTTGCCAGACCAAGTAACATGCTACTGAGAAAAAGGGAAGCACTTTGTGATCTCTAGATATTGTAACATAATACTGTCTACAATAACAGGATATTAATTAAAGATAAATGATGGTGGAATCATGGGCAGCAATGGCTTAGTGGAAAAATTGTCTTTTCATGTTCCAGTTGGCACTGAAGAGGTTCATGGTGACTTGCTGTGCTGTGAATGAAATGGCAAACCTGCAACTTGGACATCTGAGAAGGGCAGGGAGTTTATCCCAGAGGTGCAGATACAGCTAGATTTTCATCTTGTATAAAGAGACGGCTACTTGCACAAAGCAAGAAGGAACCTTGGTAATAAAAGACTTAGTGATGCATAGCTTTTCTTTGACTTGGAGCTTCTAGGAGTCTCAAGTTGGTAATTTAACAGTTTAATGACGCAAGTAAGAGTTAAACTAGCTTAAAAGGATCAAAGTTGGGGTTGATCTGGTTCATGACATAATGATTTTTCCAAACGATTTACTTAATTCAACAGGATATTTTAGTGTAGGTGAGGTCTTCCAACATAGCGAGCAGGCAAATGTAAAGCATAATTAAACCAGGTTCAAAATCTGCTTGAAAAACTGTTCCTGTAACTTCAGAGTAGCATGCTAGATAAGTGCTCAGCACAGTAGTGAATGAGAGCTACAGTCCAGAGACAAATGCTTGTTTTAATAGGACAGTTGTCATAAAAAATTCCTATAGTCAATGGAAAAAGGAAGAGTGGCAAAAAAGTAGCTTAATTATTTTATTTTTTTATTCTGGAATTTTAAGTGAAGTGCTGCAGTAAATATATTTATTAGCAGTCCCTGGTAGCATACTTGGAATAAGCAGGCATGCCCCGAAGCTCTTACAATCTAGATACTTTTTAAACTACTGATCACAAAGGGATGTTGGTCATAGAACAAACCTGCAGCAGAATGAAAACTAGAAGACATCTCCCAAATGCAAGCATGTGCAGACATCACTTTCCTGCTATTGGCAGTGGGCATCCATGGGAACAAAACACTTAACAAAAAAAGGGCATATGTCTTCATGTTAGATCACCACCTCACTAACAGAGAAGATAAACATTTTAATCTCTAAACCTTATAAACTTACTCTTTTTTTTAGTAGTGTGTTAATATAAGTCTTCTAATTAGAAATGCATTGTTTTTCCCTCCCGTTAAACTGGAACTATGTCAGGAAAAGAAATTACCTGGAAATGGGAACCCAGAGTTTGATAATGTTAAAGTCAATGGCTGTGTGAAGAGTAAGCAAGTCAATTCTTGCTAATGTCTTGTTCTTTCAAATCTCTCTTTTTTTGTTGTTGTTGGATTATGGGGCATAGTGTTGGGGTTTTTTCAAGCTTCTTATTCCTAACTATAATTTCTCCTCAGCAACTCATGTTTAGCATTTCATTACAAAGATGAGACTTGTACCTTCTGTGTCACTGTGCCTCCCCTAAGGGAGTCTGTTTTTCCCAGACTAAATGCAGACTTGTAGCTAGTGTCAGCTTCAGTATCACTAGCAGCTTTGATGGTCCCTGGTTTCCTTCAGCTCCTGTAAGGCTGCACTTCTTTCACCCTCAGGGTTGGTGGTAGCTCTGAAGGGTCAGCATTGCTATAAAACAACTGACCAGCCAGCTGAGTGCCTGAGGAATAGTGATTTCTCCACAGGAGCATTGACCTATGCTGTACGCTAATGCAAGAGCATGATAAACCTCTGGCTACCAATAATGAAAAGTTCATTTCGGTATTTGGTCAATATAGTATACTTTGTGCAGCTGTAAACCTGGATTTTTCCTGGGATGCATGGTCTTTCTGATGCTGCAACTCAGCTTGTCTAACTTACATGCTACATCAGAGTATTATTAAGGGTGTACCAGTGCATCTGCAAAGTTATGCTTTGGAGAAGACACTTAAGAGTTAAAATGTTTAACTCTTTCCTCTCTGAAGGTTTGTTTTAAAATCCTGGACATATGGCACATGAAAACTACCTTGACTGGACCCAGAAATTAGCCATCTAAACCCACATGTCCCTCACCAAACAGTTCAAAGTCTCCAGCCCTTTTGGCGGAGTTTGGCAGATAATGTTTTTATAGGTCCTATGCAAAGCTGGGTGCTGCAGTAGGGGGAAGGAGGCAGATCATCTTCTGTTGGTACTTGCAATGCTGTCAATCCCATGAGTAAATCCACTCCAGCTTTCTAGCTGGTTCACCCTCTGCATGAGTGATTATTCTGTGTCACTGAGTGATATTTCAGGAAGCAAGTCAAACATGTTAAAAATAACTATCTCCTATCATTTATTTTTATGAATTTGTATTATTTTGGGCAGCAACTACTGTCTGAGTCAGTTGCTGGGAATGGAGAGGTGTCATTTTAAGTAACTCAGGCCAAGATTTGAACAAGAGTGGGACTATTTTATAAGATGTCAACAAGTGAAGGTTGTAGCCTTGTCAGTGATGACATTACAAGTTCTATCATGTCCTGTGCAAACTGTCATAACCTTTAAACAGGGGCTTCAACAAGATGAATTGCTCATGTCAAATAAAGTGATGGGTCAGAGCTAGGCTGGAATAAATGGAAAGTTCAGTAGGCTCTTATTTTCTGGGGTGCTAAATCAATTTGAGGATTTAATAAATAAATAACAAGATTTCACTAAGATTCTAGTACAGCTGCTTTGAGTGAAGAACCTGACTTTGGGACTTGAGGAGACAAAAAGGCAGAATTTTAATGGTTCTGTGTACTGTGCCCCCACCCCCCATGCACCACGTCTTGAACTGGAGCAAACCTCTTTATACCATAAAGTTTTTCGGCTGTTGAAATAATTTGTCAGGTGACCCTACAAATCAATTGTTTACAGTTTTGCTTTTATTTCAGTGAAATTCTACATTTAAAAGTCACAAGAATATTCATTGTGTTCTAAGATTTCTTCTTCTTTTGAATGGGCAGAAAGGCCTGCAGTACATGCAGAAGTTAAACGCATAAACAAATGCATCTTGATTCACATGTCTGATCTAAAAGCAACGCACCAGATGCTGAAAGCCTTCTTCTTTGCAGAAAAGCAGCAATTCACCCTTTATGTTCCTGAGGATATTAGGTTGAAGAGCTAAAGCCACCTCAAAACTGAACGGAATTGGCCTGAGAGAGAGTGCAGCTGGTACACCGAAAGGAATATGAGTCAGCTCTTCCTAGAAGTGGAAGTTGTCTTTTTTGAATCATGAAAGTTGCTATCTCAGAATCAGCTATTCACTTAGAGCTGTTATGTGCAAGTAAAGTCCATCATCAGAAAAAGCACTGAGAAGCTGATCGAAGAGAGGTGACACACATAGCAAGGTGTGCCATTTTTAGCCAGTGCACAGTAGAGATTGCAGCCATTCATTTGTAACTGTTCGTATCCATACAGGTGATAACAGCTACTTATTATTTGTCTTTGTTAACAGCTAAGGGGCTTTCATCTTTTTTCCTGCAGAGTGAACCATTCTTTTCTAACTCTAGATGTATGGCTTAATAACTTCTACTTTGCTCGGACACTAGAATGGCTTCTGATGTGTCTTCTAAAGCATCCTTTGGTCACTAGAAGGGCATCTGATGTGTTTTCTAAAGCATCCTCTTTGCAAGGTTTTTCCTATTTTTATATTTGTTCTTTGATGTACGAGACTTTTTTTTCCACCTAGCTTATAATACATGAAAGGCAAAAAAGATACAGGTGTAATAAAAATTTCCAACTGGTTGGAATGGCAGGTTCTTTCCATTAAAATAATACAAAGGTTTTCATATGGATTTATACTAATATCTTAACAAATTGACCTTACATTAAAGATTTTAAAGCTAATACATGTGTTATAGCAGAGAACAGGCATCCTCATTGAGTTATCTCTTTATGAAAAATAATAAGTCTTTCTGTTTCTAAAGGTATTTCTCTATAGTATATTTATCAAGGTGGATATTTTTATCAAAGTACCTAGAGTTAAGATAATAGTGACCAACTTCTGTGACAACCACTCCAGATGACAGACAGAACCAGTTGGTAGTGCCCTGGCTAATGCTCCCCATAGCTATTACTCACATTTTCTGTCTGCTGTGTCTATTCTTCTTTTTCTGCTTTATATACATTGACTTATTGTCACTATATCTCTTGAGGGGGTCTTATTTTCAACTCCAAATGGTAAAAAATTCACACTTGTCTTTATTTTTGGGCCATCCAAAAATAAACTTTATAGCTTTCAATATTGCTGTCTTTCAAACTGCATCTAAAGAATGAGTTGATGTTCGTAGATCTCATAAGCCTTAATGCTTATTGCTGCTTTTTATGATAGAGGAACTGAAATGGGTTATCAACCTTTAACTTTAAAGAAACTCTTTTTTGATCATTGATACCCATTCTTTTCAAAACAGTCTCCTCACAGCTGTAGTAGTCTTCAACAGAACAGTGCTGCACTGCCATAATATGGTGCAATAATATGGTGGAGGTTTCCTGTTTGTTTTTTCGCTTGCTGAGGTTTTGTATGTGAGGTTATCCAGTGAGGGCAGGAACCTGGGAGTCCATAAGTGCTTTTTCAAAATGTATTTTTACTGAAATTTGTCTGCAGCATATATAATGTGGGGGGTTTTCCATCCCTGCCATTAGCAGAGAGAAAAAAATGCAGACCCCCCCAATTTTCCTTGTTAAAGCCAAGTCATACTGGAATTCATCAGGGGATTTATAACAGCTAGCCACAGAGGCTGTGTGCCTCCTGTAGCACGTGGAGAGCGCAAGCATCATCCTGCTTCTGAACAGTGTCCACTCTAGTACCTATAGAACCTCACCTAAGTTAGGTGCTTGCCCTGGTTCTATACCATAAACCTCTGTGAATTCAGCATTCCAAGTAATTAATTATCAAATGTTACAAGCTGCAGTGCAACTGTTACTCTTACATTCTCACCTTCAATGTATAATTCTGTAAACACTTTACATTTGGGGCTGTTTCTAGCTAATTCCGGGAGGTCCGTGCTCTCTTATCTGCATATTGTAAAAAGTGAGAGAAAGCCTCTTCTAACTGGTTTTCTTCTGAAGCACTGAAAGCAGATCCTTAGAGGCTGAGGGAAGAGCAGGAATGCTTGTGGTGCAGTGGATGTGCTCGGAGGAGGATGCTGACAGTAAGGCCTGAGCCCAGCCCCTAAAGGTCGCGAAGGGAACCCCTGAGGCATGTGATTCATTGCAGTGCTGTTTTGGCCCAGTTCAAACTTGGCATACTGAATCTGGCAGCATGACCTAGAGTGTTTTACTTGTCCCACCCCAAACAAATGTGTGGAAGAAAGATGAGAATTTTTTTGTCCAAACTTAGCACTGCTTCATTTTCAAGTAAATACACTAATTGGTTAATCACTAATGAGAAATGTCATCCAATGTGTATTATACATAACAGAAAAGACTTATCAACTGTTCCATGCCAAGAGTCTCTCTTTCATCAGCATGATGCCATCTCTCCTGAGAAGATCTGATTCCCACTCTTCCATAATCTTTGCCATCTTTTAAAAGTTCTTGTAGGTGTCCACCAACTCCAGAGGGGCTTGTAATAGCAGCAGTGTTTTCTCCCTCTTCTCCTTTGAAGTCTTAATTTAGTTGTGGTCTTTAAACACATCCTGTATTTTACTGTCCTGGAAGGGCTCCTTCCTACTCCAGACGCTCATCAAGGGAGGGACTGTACATGCCCTGTGTCACCATCTCCAGGAGGCTGAACTGTGTCCTGGGGCTGCAGAGTTCTACGTGTTGCAGCAACTGGGAGATTTCTGGCTTGCTGCTGGGAGTATTAGGAAGCTGTGTTAAACATCCAGTCTTACTCATAGGTGTCTCAGCAGAGCCGTTTGCAGGAGTTGAGTTGGTTTGAACTCAGCCTGGTGAGCTGGGCTCCTGCTTTTGGATTCTTGCATAGAAGGGAGAGCAGGTGGGGAAAGGCAAAGAGGACAGGTTGCTGAGAGCAGCAAAAAATTTTTCCAGTTACGTTGTCAGTGAGTGAAAGCCTAGGAAAGTGAGGCTGACTGCTACTGGGATGGGGGCCGGGGTGAAGGTGGCCTGTACTTTGGGGCAGGCAGCCTGCCAGCTGCAGCCAAAATTTGTTCTCTCTCCTACCAAAACTGCTCCATGCATGGCAGCACCTAGATGGGAGCGGGACATACCTTCATATCTGACAGGCTATGGAACCTTCTCCACCTTAAATGTTTCAGGGTCTAGAACAGCAAATATGATTTCTGCCTGGAAACAGATTCAATTTTTTCATCTCACAGTTGCCAATGTGACATGCCTTACATCCACTGACTGTCATGTTTTACATTTGTCAATCCCTCCTCAAAATACAGTTCAGATGGGGCTGTCTGGAACATTTAACTAGTCATTTAAGCTCTGAAGACATTTGAACCCAGCTCCCAGTGTTGGGGTGATTGTATGATCCCCACTGCAATGCCAAAAATTTTCTAAGCTTTTGCTGAAGATGTACAGAGGTGTGTTTGGAAAAAGGAAGCTCTAAGAAGAGCCCATTCCATCATAACTTCTCCTGCCCTCCCCACCTAGCACATGCTCTGAGCTGTCTTGTTCTTTGTAAAAAGCCTCAGGCGAGTGAAATCCCAGTAGATAGGGCTGCCCAGGTTGAGGTAATACTGACTGCCTAGTTTGCCAAATTAGTCTATAATTACATTCTTAAACTGGTCCATTTTCATGGTTAATTTGGCTGGCAGAAAAGGAAGACGCTATTTTTGCAGCATATATGCACCATATGAATATAATTACTTACACTGCAGACTGCAGGACCGAATGCTTTTTAAAAAAAAATTCTAATGAGCATGAGCAGGCCGTGCTGTTTGCAGTTGTCTGGGTAACCTTTACCTGCTCATTCGGTTACAAGTGGAGGAATATATACTAATTCTGGTATTTGGGCTCTACCCTAAAGTATTTTATGGAGATAGGAAAGGTCAAAAAACATCTTTAAGCCTGCCCCTTCTGCATGCATCAGAGAAAACGATCAAGCAATTGATGCCTTACACGGGAGAGCTGGGTATGACAGGAATAGAAAGGAGCTAGTTCCCTTTGCTTCTGCATCTAATTGCGAATTCTGTCCTGTAATGACAGGCATAAGTACAGCATTGCGGCCACTATGTTAAGTCTCATTGGACTTTCAGGAACAGTTCTGAAGCCCAGGCATGGGGATTGCAAATTTTTTTTCCATTTGCACAGTCAAGAGGTCCACAGGACCCCACTGAGGGCACCCGGGCTTTCATGGCCCCCAGCCTGTGCTGCTGAACAGGGCTGACTCTGCAGAGCACTCAGAAACTTCAGTTAACGCAGACAATGTCTATCTGCTTTCTCAGTGCTGCTTCCTGCAGGGAACATATTTTCTCTGTGCAATTCAATGAGCTGCTTGAAATTTCTAAATTACTTCTGTCCTAGTAACCTTGGAGACTACATTCCTCCTACTGCTACAACAAAATTGTTGGAATCAAAGTTTAGTGGCCTTTGGAGCATGCTGCAAGGCAATTTATCTGCATGCTTGAAAAAGGGAGGAGATTTGACAATTAAAATGGCACAGTACATCAGTAACTCATAGGTATAGTAAACAGGAACAGCAATCCAATCCCTAATGGTGAGACATATTATCAAACAGCCACAGAGTGGTTTTGGCTGGACAGGACCTTAAAAGCCCATCTAGTTCTATCCCTTGCCAGGGGCAGGGACATCCTCCACTAGCCCAGGGTGTCCAAAGCGCCACCCAAGCTGGCCTTGAACACTGCCAGGCATCCAGGGGGAGCCACAGATTCTCTGGGCATCCTGTGCCAGGGCCTCCCCACCCTCACAGGGAAGAATTTCTTCCTCATATCTCATCTAAATCTCCCTTTCTTCAGTTTCTGACCATTCCCCCTTGTCCTGTCACTCCATGTCCTTGTATTCCATTCCCTCTCCAGCTTTCTTGGAGCCCCTTCAGGTATTGGCAGGCTGCAATAAGGTCTCCCTGGAGCCTCCTCTTCTCCAGGCTGAACAACCCGCAACACTCTTATCCTGTCTTCAGAGGGCTGAAGGACCTCAGCTATGAGTATCTTTGTGGCCTTCTTTCGACTTGGTCCAGCAATATGCTTGTAATATGGCTTGTACATATGTACACACACAGAAGAGAGTATTAGATCACAAAGAAGAGGCATTATCAAAACATCTCGCTTTTACCAAGAGGTAGAAAAGATGGATAACCATTTTAAGAAATGTTAATTTAAATTTTATTTTAGCTTCTTCCTAGCTTTGCAGTTTTGACTGAAATAAAGGCTAGAATATTATTAGCTATAAACATGGTCTTTTTTTCCTGTGGATAAGTCAAAGAAAATCATTATGCAATAATTATGCCAGAGTAGGTTATGCTGCTAGAGCTCTTATGGTAAATCTCCCTATCTTCACAAGTTGACTGACTGCCAAATAGACACAGAGACCCTGAAGTTATTGCTGCCTCTTTCTGCTGGGTGATGTCTCTCAGGCTTTTCATAGATAGGGACTGACAATATGAAATAGATTTTTAAATACCTGGGGTTTTTTAATGGTGGAGGGGTGAACAGAGAGCCTGAGATCTTTCTTCTCACTCAATCCACAAGATTTCTATCTGTTATTTAAGAAAAAAATCCTTTTTCTCTAAAAAAAATTAAGAGAACTGTAACTGAAACATCCTTATCTGCAGCCTCTCCAAACTGCTTGATCTGCCATTTAACCTGGCATTTTTGCTAAGTGCCATTTTCCAGCTGCATCTGTAGAACTGGGATTGTGTTTTGCAAGTTATTTCAGTCAGAGAGCTTGAGGACAGTCATACTAAATAACATGAAAAGAGATTTATTTTTTTCCCAGGAGGATGAACAGAGTGTCCATATATGACATAAATCTACTGAGGCACAAAACTTCATGTCAGATATCCAAATGGGTGTCACTGCTGTCATCTTCCCTTTTACCCAGGCATCTGCAATGGAAGTTTTGCTTAAGAGGGCCATTACTGAGCCTTGTGTTAACACATTTCAGAGCACAAAAAGTTCTGTGCAGCAGAGTAGTATGGATGAATACACTGACAGATGCCCAGGAGAATGAAGTGGCAGCCTTCTTGCAAGTCTGCTTTCATTGCTCAGATGCACCTCTTTCTGGACTGCATCTGGAGAGCTAGAGAGCTAAAAGGGTTGTTAGCGAGTACAGGTTTCATAGAGAAAAAAAGAATAAGCCAGGAAAGGTTCTTATACCAGTCAGTACCTTCGTTTTTCATATCTATTCTGTTTTCTAATGTCTGTGGAGAAAATCTGTATGGCCAGCAGGTCAAGGGAGGTTCTCCTCCATCTCTACTCTGCCCTGGTGAGGCCACATCTGGAATATTGTGTCCAGTTCTGGGCTCCTCAGTTCAAGAAGCATAGTTACTGGAGAGAATCTGGTGGATGGAGGTCTCTAAAGATGATGAGGGAACTGGAGCATCTCCCTTATTAGGAAAGGCTAAGACACCTGGAGAAGATCAAGAGGGCATCTGATTAATGTTAACAAATATCTAAAGGGCAGGTGTCAAGAGGATGTGGCCAGACTCTTCTCAATGTTGCCTAGTGACAGGACAAGGGGCAATGAGCACAAATTGGAGCACAAGAAGTTCTGTCTCAATGTAAGAAAAAAACACCATTACTCTGGGTGGGACAGGCTGCCCAGAGAGGTGTGGAGCCTCCTTCTTTGGGCAGATCCCAAACCTTCCTGTGCAACCTGCTCGAGGCAATCTTGCTTTAACAAGGGGGATTGACTAGATGAACTGCAGAGATCCCTTCCAGCCCTACTGTTCTGTGAATACAGAAGGAATGTAGTCAGAACAATCCCTAACAGGTCATTAGCTTTCTGCCATGTTACCTGGAAACACTGCTGAAAACTCAACTCTTTCCTTTCACTTTCTTCTAACCATACTTTGGCTGCTGACAGGTGAACTATGGTGAGTCACTAAGGTATGACAGATCTTTTTGGGAAAATCTTTCTTTCTTGGGAAGGGAGCAGATTGTCAGGAACTTGCTTGAGACTGTTCTGGGCTCTGTTGCAAATCTGCCTAAGAGTTTCTCAGCAAGAGACACACCACCATGAATACTTGAAAATACAGCTTCACTTTTAGTTTCCTGATCTCCTGAAATGCCTGGTGGTAAACTCTGCTGAAACATGGTTGATCATAACCTGTACAGCAGCCAGATACTGGCCTCTAGGTACCCTATGAGATTCCCACGCAGCTCTGAGGCAGACTTGTAACATCTAGAGATCATCCCCAGCAGGGATGGACAGCCATGCCAAATGCTGCTGTTGTTTTATAACAGAAACTCTTACTCCTGGGTACTTAAGCAAGAGCTCCTGTCCAGTCACGTTTCCTGAGTCACCTAAGCAAGGTTTGACCTCTAGAGCTGTAGATGGCAAGTGCTAATGTAGTGCTTTGTCTGAGAGTTTTCTCTTGCAGTGCCACTAGCAATCCTTTGTTAAACTTGTTGCTTGGCTACAAGTCCTTCTTTCCATTTGAAAGCCCTCATAAAAATCTAAAATGTTTAAACTGACTTTTCAGAAGCCTGAAAGTGAAAATATCCCATAATGCTTTGCTTCCTTGCTGCTTAGCCTGTTGAACCACTTGTTCCGTCCTTTAAGATCTAATAATAAAACGCAGCTGGAATAATTGATGCAGAAAATCACACAGCATAGCCTTCTGTATTTATTGTTTGTCTTTTAGTAGCACAGGCTCTGTTAGTTTTAGTGGCCTTGACAGCAGTTCTTCCAAGTAAATGATCTTGCTCTCATTAACCAAACTCTGCCATCACAGGTTTTCAACTTGGGTTCTCTTAAAAAATTGGTTCATTTCCTTCAGTGATAAGGTGAGCAGTAAGGAGACAAAGCACAGAATATGTTGAAATAGCTGTGTCTGGTTTCTGCTCAACTAGCTGGGGTTGTTCAAGGAGCAGGGGAAAAGTCTTCTACCAGGAAATGACGAGAGTTGTACTGCTGTGGTTTGAGTAACTTATCCAATATGCCTGAGTGTAGTGTTGGTTCTTGTTTGCTGGCAATCCAATAACACCTTAAAAAATCTTGAACTATTTATTTGGTACTTATTGGGGTGTGTGGGTTAGCTTCACTTTTAATCCCTACCCTTACTGCTAATCGTGTAAGAACATCTCACCCTCTGTCACGCAGCTTAGAAACCTCCTGCTATTCGGCATCTATTGTGACACGCACTCTGCGCTCTGCCCAAGGTGCACAGAGATGGTCTGGCTCGATCTCTCTGTCTTCTCTCATTAGGCCTGGAGTCACCAGTCCTTATTTACAGCACCACAGAAATAAGTAACAAGAGAAGATGATTCAACCTCAAAGCTTTCATACAGAGCTTTCACGTATCTGCTGACCATTTTTTCTCAGTTTTGTCAGACCTGAAGTCTACTTCAAGCTGATTTGGATCCTGTCCTTATCTGAGTATACAGTTTCAGATTGATTGTGACCAATAGCTCTGCTTTCAATTAAATTCACAATTCAAAATGTAGCAGTCAGCTTCAACTGCTGATTTCAGTTGAACGTAACTATAGCATTGTTGTCAATGGTGTTGCATTAAAGACATTGTTGCAGCTAATTCCTGAATGAAAACAAGTGTTATACTTTCTTGAATGTTAAATTTTGATTGAGGAAATCCTTGAATCCAACAAAACTGCACTGGATCATTCTGCTATAGCTTGACTACTTTGTGTTGGAAATAATTTAGGTTCTGATGTGGTAGCTAATTAAAGACATTCTTTCAAGGTTAGAAGACCTAAAACATGCATTGCACTGATAATTAAAAATAAGGCGCCCTACTTATATTGAACTAGAGTCATATTGCAATCTGGCTGCAGAACAGTTTGCTCTTTAATCTATACCTCTTTGGAGCATGAAGGGATTCTACAGCACAGAGAGAAGAGCACCTGATTTCTTCTCCTATCCTTCTTTTTCTATCTTGTCCAATCTCAAGTGGCTCTCGTAAAAGAGTTACTTAAAAAGTTAAGTGACTTGAATAACTTTCAGGTCATGCCCACCTCTCCCAAGCCACCTGTATTTTCCAGTTTGTGTTGTTTGTGGTTGACTTGGGTGTTTGAAGCAAGTAGAACAACAGGAAATTATGGAGATTTCTAAATATTTTCATTGGTGTCATTTCTGGGCAACCAAAGTACTGCAATAATAATGGATGGTACTCTTTTTCCTAGATTTTCCTGTTATTTAGGAAATTGTTATTTGTCCTTTGCTGGATATTTACACCTACTAAAAATAGATAACTTAGACCTTTGACCTGGTAGGCTTATTATTTTTCTAGATTGTTTACATAATTAGAAGAGACAAACTCCCTGTTTTATCACAGATTCTCTCAAATCAACCTTAGTCAGACTCTCGCCTTTCCTTTAAGCTAAAGAAAGGTTAAGGTCTGAATATAGATGGTTTGACTGTAGGTCCTTAGAGCTCTTACAGACAAGAATTTCTATCCTTGTCAGTTCCCTGGTCTGCATGCCTTAAAGAAGTATCTTTGGGGCTCCTGGCCCTGGAGATATGGGAAACTTGAGTGGACGAGGCCCTGAGTAACCTGATCTATCTCTGAAGTTGGACTTGCTGTTGTGTCAGGGGTTGGATCTTTGGGGGTCTGGTCTCATAAATTATTTTATGATTCTAAGCCGAACAGCTCAGGGCATAACCTCACAAGAGTTTTGTTTTAATCTCTTAATTTGGAACAGGTTCATCCCCTGAAGCAGTAAAGTGAAGGGAGAGTCCATAAATCTTACATATTTATAAATGATACAACTATTATTCTAATCATAGCAAGAAATGCACTCCTGGTGCATCATACATTTTCCCTTACAAATTCCTGGGTTTTACTACTCTTTTTCGAGCTCTAACTATTCCTTGAAAAGTAAGGTACTGAGAAACCAGCAAAGATTACTTAGGCTCTGTCTAGTAAGTCAGGATCTGGGGAGGATTTTACTTACTCTGCTCTCTACTACATTGTTCTCTCAAACGATGCTTGAACAGACTGGATGAAAAGCGCATCATAGACTACGGCACTAACTGGGTGAAGTGATCTGGATGGACTCTGAGGGCTTCTTTCCAGCCCATGTTGCTAACACGAGTAATACGCTTGTCTCTTCAAATGAATAGCACAGTGCAGAGAATCCAGTGGTAGCAGAAAATCAGAATGAGAGTGTGTGCCCAGAGGATTGTAGATGGCCTGTTAAGTGCGGAGAACATAGCTTCAAGTCTGTCTTGTTGAAAAGATCCGATTCAGTTGGCACTTGTTTCCAGCTTCGGCAGCATGTCTGGAAACAGAAAGCTACTGTGAGCCAAAGCACAGATATAGGCAGATAGGAGCAGAGAGGGGAAAGTACCCGTCTGCTGGAGCTGTCAGAAATGTGTGAGGTTCCCCAGGGGCTGTATAAATATGTCTGGGCGGGAGGTTTGAAAGAAAGCCAGATGGCTGCAGTTGCTTGTAAGAAGGTTGATATGCCAAATAACTTTTTACATCTCTGATGTGTGCAAAAGGTTCTGCCCTTGACTTAAAAGTAACTGAGTTTATCATGATGCCTGATACTTTTCCAGCTCCTTGTCTGTCTTTACTTCCCAGGCAGCAGGGTTTGCTATAACCATCCTGCAAGAAGCTCGTGAGGTACCTACTGCTCTAATCCATGATCCGCCTAACAATCCTGCTGCAGCAAATTGTGGGGATGCAGTGGTATTTAGATTGGCAGCAAATGCAGGTTTAGAGAGTTGTGCGCATCTGGCTGAATTCCAAATGGATAATTACATTCTACCTACCTAAAATTCCCCTTATGGCTTTTCGAAATCCCTTGCTCAAAGCTGTTATTATAATGTCACTATCTGCTCTTAATTGGTATCTACCTTCCACTCTACAGGCAACTGCATTTCAGTGACAAGTGAGGTGACCTGGTCTGTAATGTGGTATTCCCATCATAAATCGCAAATCCATATGAAAAGATGGAGCTTTTCACGCACCCCTCACCGCAGCTGCTCTCTCCCCAGTGATATATTTCTGCAAAGACTACGTGTAAAGTACTTTGCCTAGAAATATTCATTTTTCAGAGCTCTTCTGTCATGCAGTTAGTTCTCCTGTTTCAGCAATAAGTCCTTGTTACCTTCTTCTTGTTTATTATAATTTTTTCAATTATTTCAAGGCATCGCTGGCCTGTGTGCCCTGTGGTAAAAGTGACCTGAAACTCAGTGATGAGGAGAGATTATTCCAGAGCTGGAGAGCCTCCACAGAAGCTTCCTCACTTATGGAATCTGGCCCCGTTGTTGAGTCATAACATCAAATCAGACATTGTGAGATATTACAGAAGTAGGTAGATCAGTATCAGCACCTTCAGTATTGTGGGGGGATTTTGTTAACCCAGTGGCTGGGCCGTCCGTGTTATGCATGGATCTCATCTCCAGGGCCCTTTGAAAGCTGATGCTCTGAGTGCTTATCACACAAAGCTCTGAAGTGGGTAGTGCCAGGTGCGGGTATTGAAGGCTGAAATTATACATGTTCTCCTATATTTAACTGTAATTAAGCAGACACTTGAGCATCCGTTCATCTGTTTTGTGCTTTTTTAGGCTTGCCACCATCCAGTAAACAAATCATTTTAACTTTATTCCTCACATAAGGTATATGCATGGAAGCAATTAAAAATGTTAAACTGTGCAAGGTAGACTTCACATTATTCTTGCGGAAAATGTGTTTTGATGCCATTTCTATCCTGTCTCCCACAACCTCCTCTAAAAAAAGAAAAAAACCCAAAAAGACAAAGTCTCTCAGTTTAGGAGAATATGTTGCTCACTGGCAAAGAAAAGAAAGCGGAACAAAGCCCATGGAGCACATTGGAGAGTTGCAAACTTGTTCTCAGCTTTCAAAAAAACCACCATAATGAGCCTCCCACTTAAAGATCTGTAGTAAAAAAAAATGAATCTGAAATGTTCCTGCTAATAACACCCTATTTCAGTGACCTGGATAATACCCTCATAGAGTTTATGCTCTGCAGGCTTTGTAGAAACAAACTAGTTGCTTGAGCAGTGCAACTTCTAAAGCCTGCTTTAGAGGAAGAGTAAGTCTCCTGGTCTATCAGTCACTGCAGAATATTGCAACTGCACTTGCACAGCAGCACTCCATTCAGGTAAGGCTGCCTCTGGTGTCTCTCCACAGTCTGGTGCTTGTTCTCACAGAAATTCTGGGATCTTAATGTCTTTGAATTTTAACTTAGCTGAATCAAAATTTCTTGCTGGGGAAGGAAAAGGGAAACGATGAACAGACTGATACTATAACTTCCTTCTGCATCCAGGCTAGAATCATAGAATCGTAGGGGTTGGAAGGGACCTCAAGAGATCATCGGGTCCAACCCCCCTGCCAAAGCAGGCTCCCTAGGACATATCACTCAGATAGGTGTCCAGAAAGGTCTTGAATATCTCCAGAGAAGGAGACTCCACCACCTCCCTGGGCAGCCTATTCCAGTGCTCTGTCACCCTCACTGTGAAAAAGTTCTTCCGCATGTTGGTGCGGAGAAACATGTTGCCTACAGTGTAATCTTGCAAAGCTGAGCAGTAAACCTGGTTTTGTTCACACCTATCCTTTCCCTGTGATCTACACTGCATTGTAAAGGGGCCGGGGCAAAGTCACAACTGACTTTGCTTTAACAGTGACAAGTACTGGGAGTCCAGGAAAATGCAGTGTCAGAAGTGATGTGAAATCACTACTGCATCTACATTTTTTTTTACAAAGCTAATTTGTTATATTTAATAGATCCTGAAATATTTTATGGACACTTGAGCCATGCACTTGGCTCATGAATTTGTTCACCTTAATCTTCTTTAGACAAGATGCCGAAGGCAGTGGCAGTCTCCATGGCTTCTGACACAGCAGTTTGTGGCAGTCGCTTTGTATCCAGCCCTTACCAACAACCACACACAGTCTCCCACAGGTCTCTTCCAGCTCTTTCAGGCCTGCAGTAGGAGTGTGGTACAGCTGTTAAGGGATTTATTCAGTTTTAAATGTGGAAGGTTCATCTGATTTCCCCTAGTGATTAAACCATTGCACTGCAGCCAGTTCATCTACAAGCAAATAACCTCCAGTTTGATCTGCCTGTGGTTCTTGTAATACTTGCATCTGGTAGTTTTAATGTTGGTAGCTTGAAAGCACATACATAGGATGGTAAATATTGTCACTGTGCTACAGATAGGGAAAATTATCCAATGAGAAAGGAACAGTGTACATTACCCTGCCTATTCAGACCGTGTGTATCACTGAGATCTGTATTCTGGTCCAGTCCTCCAACACCACAGTCATTCAACTGCAGTCCACTCTAGGTTTCAGATGATATTCAGATTTCTTTCCCCACCCCGCTCCACTCCCTCCAAATTTATTTATCTTACACTCTCCTCATTGGAGTTGTACAACATTGGAGTTGAACTTGAGCATGTGGAGAAGTGTTTGTGCTCAACCTCCCACGTTACTTAACGTGTTCTCCGAGAGCGTATTTCTGCCAGCAGGCAGCCCTGTGAACTAGATGAAGTTTTGCAGGACCTGTAACAAGTATAGACCAAACAGAATTGGCCAAAATGGTGCATCTTCCATTTTGACCAGTAGGTGAAGCCAAGATTTATTTTGAAGCCAAGTACTGCCTCCTTGCCATTAATAAAACTAAAGGGTTTGGGTAGCGCGGCACAGTTGTTTCTCCATGTGAATTTACAAGGGCATTTGGGGAGAGTCGTTTTTCTTCACCTGGTTTCCTTTTCCTCAGGGTGAATGATGGTTGTGCCGCTGCTGGCTGCAAGGCAAGCAGAGAGCAAACAGTTCGTAAATGTAACTGCCTCCAGGAGAGCTCTTCACGTGCACAGCGAAGTGCTCTGCTAGAAGCAGGCATGCAGGGTGGTCAGGTTGTAAAATAAATAACTGAAAGAGATGTCTTCGCTCTGTTTATACCTGACTGCCTGATACAGACTGAGTGGAGATGTTTTCAGTAGAGGTATCTCTGAGCTTTTTCTTAGGCAGTTCTTCGGCTCATCTTCAATGTGTCATGTCAGGCATCTACTGCCTTGGTGCCTGTTCTGTCATCTCTGCAGTGCTGCATAATGAGAAAGAAAAAATCTGAGCTGTGAGCAGCTAATAAGCTTATAAAACACGTTTCCAATTCTGTTTCTCTTACACGCTGTATGAAAGAAAAGATACTATTTTTTTGTTTGTTTCTGAACACTGTATAGCTCAGGCAATTAATTCAGTTTCAGCAAGGGCCTCCTCTAGTTTCATTAAGAAAATAGTGAAGATTTTCATAAATTGACATTTAAAACCCAAGCGAATAGAGAAATGTCTTTTTTTTATAAAAATCTGTAGGATTTTTCCCTAGGTGCAACAAGACAAATGGAAATAGTTTGCATTAAAAGCATTCATTTCTAATAAATGGTACAGGTCTCCTTTAATGCTGTTACCTATGTAATTGGGGCAAAAATAACATGCTAATCTTTCTTTTAAAATGGGAGTGGCCCATCAAACTAAAACATGCAAACACTAGGAAAAAATGTAGGAAATAGAGCCTTGAATCCACCTCCTCTGCCTGCAGTTTCCCTTCAAAGATTTGTGACTTTTAGAAATGTGTTTGTGAAGTTTCCAGGCTCTGTGACTTATAAGGTAACCAGCTGATAGGGAGTAACCAATATGGTCTGCATGGTTCACCATTCATACAGATGATGGGTTTGTGTATCTGTTGGTACGGTGGAGTCCTGTTGGGATGCAGTGCAAGGCTGGCACAGTTGTTCCTGAATTTTTGTCCTTGCTGTGACACTATCAGCCACATTCCTGTTTGTTACAAAGGTGGTTCATTTACATCATCAAGCCTTTACAATGGCTACCTAGTTAATGATTGCACAACAGAGTACTCTAAAATAAGTGGCAAGCTATTTTTTATCCTGTTCTTAGGTTGATCAGAGCCAGAATCCTTTGGATATGACATTATTTGTTATTTGAATACTCTGCCAGTTTATCAAAGTTGTCACTAGTTACCAGTTCAATTCTGGACTTTTAGCTCTAAATCAAGAATGAGTCCCAGGGGCTTCGTTTGAGCAGAAATTGCTGAAAGCGCCTCCCAGCTGTGAGATTCCGGGGCAAAGCAGACTTTAATGTACACTGTGGTTTCTGTTAGAAGGAAATCTAGATCAGGAACCAATGGTTGGAGCCAAGAGTTTCTTAGCTATGTCCAGGGTCTGGGCAACCAAGGACCCACATCTGCAAAAAACTCTCCCACGTCTGACAATGATCCCGGGTGATTATCTAGGGTTCTGCAACCCCCTTGTCATGTCTCCCTACTGAAAAATCAGTAAAATAAATTTATTTTGTGGTCTGAGCATCTGTACTGATATTCTTTGGGTAACCATTGATATACAGCATGGTATGTGACAGATCTTTTGAAGAGATCTGCCTCATATTACTCCCGAGAGCCATCACCACCAGCTGGAAATGCTCTTCATTTGCTGTCAGAAACAGAGGAACTTCCTATATGATATTCTTGAAACCGTTTTCATTCCTTTCAGATTACTGGAGGAAATCACCCTGAATGTGTCTCTGTAAGATTTATACATATATATTATGAAATGAAGGAAGATAACAATTTAGGAGAGACCCCTACTTTATTTCCTGGTGTTATCAAATGAAAAATCCCATCATGCACAGACTTGTGCTTAATACAGGAACACTTTGATAAAAGTATTGGCCAGCATGAATAGGAAATCAGGCTATGCAATCTCATGCCTGAGACAGCTACCAAACTAGGAACTTTGAGACTCCGGTTTTAAAACCAGCTCATTTCTCTACTACTAACGGAAGTACAGTTCTGTGGTAAAGACTGCACCTTTAGTTCTTGTGAACAAAGTCCCTGGGGTGCATGTATTATCTTTCATACTAGGGTTCCCTGAAAGAGGTGCTCAGGTATTACAGATCAGTTAGACTGTTATGTAATGGCAAGATTTGCCAACATGACCTATGGATTTTGTCCAAGGGTAACTTACTCCTGAAAATAGTTTCTTTTATGGAATTCACATGATACTGTAACAAACCGTGTCATGAGGTGCTGCAGTGCCCCAATGGATGAAAAGATGGTACAGCTACGGAAGTAGAGGATGTTGATGCAAAAGTTCATCTTCTAACTGCTAAGGAGAACAGTACAATTGCTGTGCGGTAACTTCTAGTTTAGCCTGGTATAAGAGTAACTACAGATTGCAGTGGTTATATTATAACCTTTACCCCCTCAAATGATGATGTCAAAGTTATTATAAGCAGCCCATGAATGTCAAACCTTTATTCCAGATGATGCAACTTCCAGCATTCTATGATGTTTATCACTACATGCTGATGTGATGAGAATGGACAGCAGGATCAATGCTCGGGACACTCAAGTTAGAGAAAACATTAAAGAAACAGAAAAGAAGGAACTCAGTTTAAGGGTTTGACTCTGTCTCTGAATTTAGAGGAAAAGAAATTCCTTTGTTTTCATCATGTCAGCTGAGCTTACATAAGATAACTAATAAACAAGCAAGGTTCCAGGAAGTTGGACTGACTCTTGCACACGCTCGTGGTGTTGCCTGTTCAAAACAAAGTTGTTAAACAATTACGGTTTCCATCATCCACTACAGGGTTCTAGCTAAACCTTGCTCAGTTAATAACTGGAGAAGATGACTGAGTCAAGTACCACAGGTAGCAGCAGGTTGTAATCCACTTCAGTGTGAAGATATAAATTACAGTCAGGGGCTTTTAAAAGCAAAAAACTCAGCTTGAAGTCGCTGTAGTAGCACAGAAGTAGGCTGCTCTGACAAAACCACGGTCTTTGGATACAGTTGTGCAGAAGCTCTTTCACACGCTCTGTGGGACTGATTGTAACACCTCAGAAGTTGCTGGAAAGAGTTGGCTGCAAGTCTCTCTTGTGCCAGCAACTATAAGCAAGAAGAGAGTGAGAACTTTTTTTTTTCCTTTGACTCAAAACCAGATTCATGTTCTAATACAATTTCGGTGGAAACTGTTGTATGTAAAAAGTCAACCTAGAAGTGAAGTTGTTTATACATCAGACTCAAACATCATTTATGCTTGCTCATACTTTTTGTTGTGTTTGACTTTGAATGTCATCTGCTTTTGGCTTATAATGAAATGAGCAGAGCACTTTGAATAACCAGTCTTTGAATTTGCATCAGAAATCAGCCACTGTCATACTTTAAAGGCAAACAGAAAAGATTTGCTGTTTTTGTTGAAACAAGCCTTGGCTATGGATAATCAGAGTGGCTGTATACTTCATGTTCTGCTTTTTAATTGTGTAGTAATTAAAACCTGAATTTTGTGCCACTGTTTATGATAGTATAAAGTTCTCATGTACCGGAACCAAACAAATAGCCCTCAGGCTTTTAATGTGTTTAAAATTTAGGTTCTTAAACATTTTCTTGGATATCTTAGAAATTAAAACAATAATAGCATAAAAGTTGGGTTTTTTTTTTATCTAAGGCAATTCGTCACAATGTTTTCACAGTCTGATACTTATCATTTGTTCTGCTTTAAAGGTACATTTCAGGCTTAGGTAATCTCCGGCAGAATTAAACCTCATTTCCATTGGTTAGGTAGTAATTAACAACAGAGGTTATAATAATATGGTCTCAGATGTTGCAACCAGTAGCAAATGAAACTCAGGATTGGAATTAGATTTATTTCTTAACTTCCTTTTGGTTTCATTCTTAATACTTGCCATTCTGATATCATTTGTATTCTATTCTGCCTCTCAATTTTTTGAATCAGTCTACTGATTGCTCATTATTGTGATGATTTTGCATTCATGTAAATAACTGCACAACATGCAAAGCAACAAAAAAGCCGCCTAAGGAATCTTCAGGATGACAGATATGTGTGTTTGCTTTTTACCTTAAGGTTTCCTATGACATTTTAGACCAGAAATAAGAATTTGCCAAAGCTTACTGTTTGCTTCCTTATAACATATTTTGTGTTAAACCTTGCTAGAAATATAAAGCTGGGACATAGATTGGGAGAAGAAGTCTGAACTCTGTGGTCTGTGCTTGAGAGATTCTGGCAAGTATCTGTACCCAAGCACGAGGAGATGCTCAGTTAGGATATCTGTCTCTGTTAGGCCCAAAATAGTTACAGCATGGAGTACTACAGCTTTAGGCTTCCTATCAGCCCATTTTTCTTGGCAAGTCTCTGCCTTGCCTAATTTTATAGAACTGCACTGCTGAATAACAAAGAGGTACTCCATCAGGTCTGTCCCGTTTCTGCTTAATAGTGCTGATATTCAAATATAATCACTATTTTCTCTACATGCAGCCCAAGGAAATGGAATAAATTTCATTTTTCCAATTTTTTTTTGAGTTCACTTTTTAAATGTATTTTTGAGTCTCTGCTTGTGCTATCTCACTGCAGTACATCTGATACTCTGTAAATATGTAGTTTCTGAAGTGACTGGGATAATTTCTCTTGCTTTGGGTATGTAATGTTCTGTGGGAATAAGACATGAAGTTTCCCAAGATTGCTTAATAATCATTGTTCCCTTGCAAAAGGTCTGGTTTGAGTCACCTCAGAGTACAAACGTAATCTCCCCTCATCTCTGTGGAACATTGCCTGTAGGCCACTGCTCTGTGATTCCTTGCTTTAGAAAGAGCCAGAATAGTTTAACTAGTTTTAAGCACCTGTAATAACTTGCAGTGTGAGTGGAGCAGCGTTTCTCCCTACCTCTGTCCTCTTCCACCCTGTCACCGCTGCCCATGCAGCCTGTCAAGAGTCTCATTTTCTTTGGGACAAGGTGGTATTTCCTAAGGTTAGTGCTATATCGCTGTGACCTAAGAGGTGGAGGAAAGAGAAAGCTTGCAGAGGAAAAGAGATATAGATAGAATAAGGTAGCTAGATACCATTCTAGGAAAGCTAGCCTTGACTTGGCATATTGTAAATTTTGGTCTTTTAGGTTTTATTAATATAGAGCTGGGGGGAGATAACCTGTCAACAAGTAAACTTTTGTAGTACAGGGGTTTTTTGTGGGCTTATAAAACGGTTTCTGTTGCATTATTCTATTTTATCTATATAGTTTAATTAGATGCAAAAATGTGCAACCCAGTGAATTTAGCCTGGGGAAGTATGAAAGAGTATAGGAGGTAAAAAGGTAGGATTGAAAAGAATCTTAACATCTTTTTTTAAAAAGGAACTAATGGTTCCAAGGAGCATTTCACAGTATGTGTTGTTATGAATTTTATGATCATATTCTCACACGGAAAACTGGTGGTCTTTGAGACCAAGGAAACCTGTGGCTGAGCAGGAAGGGGAGATCAGTTCCCTGCATCTAATCTAGCTCTGTCCTCCACTAGATGACATGGTCCTCTCAATTCCCCTGATGCTCTCAGTGTGGTGCACTGCTGCCAGGGTTGCCTTTCTGGGCTGGAGGCATTTTTGTGTCATTCTTTCAAATGGGCCTGAAAAGCATTGCTGCTGATCGAACCAGACAACTTGTGTAAACCTCTGTATACACCTGGTTCACCGGCCCAGGCCTTCCTGGATGTTCTCTCAACAATACTGTGTGATTAGATCTTGATTAATCTTTCCCTTGATCTTTGATTGACATGGAGCTGTGCCCTACTGAATTGGCAGTTGGTTTAGCCTCTTTTTTTTCTTTCTGTTTCATATAAATAAGTAACTATTCTCTTTTAAGGCATTTTAGTTCAATATTCAGATTTGGAGAAATGAAATTAGAGTCAGCACATTCTGACAAAAACATAGTGGCATAAAAGGTTTTTACATATAAAGGATGTTCTGGTCAGTTTCCAATTCATTTTCAATTTTTCTGCTTCCTTTTGGACTTTTTCAGCATTGCTGAGTTCCCACATGAACATCTGCAACATAATTTTGATCATAAGTGCTTTATAATCATACACGCTATAAATATTAGATTGTCTTTTAAAGGCCACTTCACTTTGATTTTGAATATTAAGTGGAAAAAACAAAAAAAATTATTACTCAGACAATTGCTCTAATTTTGGTGTCCTCTTTTCTGGGCTAAAATGCAACTGAATTCTGTCATTGCTAGAGTTTGAAATACATGGTCTTATAATTAAGTAGGGTGCAGGACCACTCAGGGAGCTAGAGATGGAGACATACATTGGATTGAAAGAGTTATTAGTCTTTTTTGCAATAGCAAATTCACAGGATTTCTGAATAGTCAGATGAGAGCACAAGGAAAAATTTCCCCAACCTGTGGCGGTGAGAATGCTTCTGATAGTATACTCAGAAAAACAGGCAGCTGTGCAAAATGCTCCCCACCCTCCACATAGATACCTGGCTCTGCGTGTATGTCTGCAGTTTATCAAGGAAACCTTGTTCTGATTAAATGGGCTTCCAGTCTACAGTTTGCCTTGAATTGCCTTGCCCTAACCTTGACTTGCCTCCCTGGCATACCTGTCTCTGTGCTTGCTTTTGCTCCAGGGTCTGGGTGGAGATGGCTGAGCAAATAGCCATGCCGATTGCCACCTGGGTTGTGTGTGCCATGCAAGTTACTTTGATCAGGCAGAGTTCCTGTAGTCGTACTTAATTTGTGCTTTGGAGGACTTACTGCAGTCTATTACTCCTCTACTGTCTTTAAACCTACTGGTTTGAGCCCAAAGAGAAAATTAGTAACTGGGCTCAAAATTCTTTAATAGTTTTTAAATTCTTGAAGGTGGAATTTTCTCCATGGAGAGATGTCAGAATTGACTCAGGTTGCTGCTGCTTTCTCTGATTACTGGTGTCTCAAGTGGTTTTATGGGTAAATAAAGCAGAGTCCCCTGGATGCAGAACTTGCTGTCTACCAAGAAGTAGAGGTGAGCAGGAGATATATGTGAAGGGAACTTTATGAAGCTTGTCCTTTCTTCCATGAATAAGGAGTGAATTTAATGTTTGCCTGTAAGAGGAGGCTGTTTCCAGGGGTCAGTGGTGTAGGCACTTACCTTGGTTTGTATTGTATACAGTTTTGTTTAGGCCAATGTATGTCCATATGATATAGAAAAAATTTTAATATGATCTAGAATGAACTATAAGTATGAATAAGAGTTCCTATCTCATGGCTCTTAAATTTGCTGGATAAGAGGAACAAAGGCCTGATTTCAGAAAACATCTGTATTTAAGATGGTACCTTCATGTGCATCCTCAAAACGACATGCATGCCAAAAGGTGTAGTTCTGTTTCTTAAAGTGACTGCTCTTACTTCTGCAGTGACCTGAAGCCCGCAGTCTTGTATCTGGAAGTATGCTTACTTGTTTGAAAAGATACATGCACATTGACATAGAAAATATTTTTAGGATATATAGTGGAATTCTCACTGCCCAGGTATAGGCACCAGCTCGTAAGAGAAACCTCAAGACCACATCTCTTAAAGTCGTGAAAACCACATACCTGGCTGCACTTTGTCTGATATCTCCAAGTAACACTGTGCCATTGTGGGCTTTGTAAAAGCTCTGTGCAAGTATCTCTTCCTAATGTCTCCTCAGCTGAAGGTGTGAGCAGAGAAAATGCGATTACTGTGTTGGAAGGTGGTAAAGGATGCAGAAGTTACCTCTGCCTACACTTGTGAAAAGTGCAGTGGGCCCAAATGTAGTAAGAATAGATCACTCTCATATTTGGGCATGCTGGCAGCAATGATAGTCATTGCAGCTAGCCAGATAATTTTAGTCTTACTCTTTATTTAAATGAGCACGTAATATGGGAGACCAGAGCAAGCTCCTTATTCTCAGAATGAAGCTAAACACAGCACCCAGCATTACTGTTTGCAAGTTGGAAACTTCATCGTTGAATAATATCTGATAATCATCCTTGTCTGGATGACCTGTATGTCAGCATATGCTGAGAGCACATCTATTTTGAAAGCAGTCTTAATAACACAGCTGCAGCCCCGCAGAAGATTGTGCCGCCTGAACATGCCTCCGCATTGCTCAAGCTAAAGGAAAGTTCTGCATCAGGCACTGAAATCTAGTTTGTCCTCAGGAAAGAGTCTTATAATTAACCTATTATTGCAAGATTTTTGGATTTGTTCCTCAGGGAAAGAGAATCTAGTCGAGACATGAAAAATGTGTCAATCTAATATAATAATAGAATAGCGAAGCCCTGTGGTCTAATGACGCATTAGATTTATGAAAAGCTCTTTTCTGTTTATCCCACACAAACAGAAACTTGCACTCAAAAACATTATATAATTGTTAATCCATAATACATTTATCTTGGCAGATGAATGACAACAGACTACAATGACCAGCTTTTTTTTTTTTTTCGGAATGGAGCAGTTCTTTGGAGCTCTTTTTTAATTTCTAGCAACTTCCTTTCATACTGCAAGCATTATTTCACTTAAAATAACATTTTACAGCATAATTTTAGGCTGCGGTCTGTATCCTGCTCTTCAGTGTTAATTGCATTCTTCATTCTTCCCATTCTCCTTTCACTTTTCTATTAGTCTTAACCACAAAATATTTTCTCTGAATTGATGTGACTGAGGAGGCAATTCTATGTAGTATCACCAAAAAATGAAAGAGCTTCCTAGCAGATAATTGCAAAGCAGATAAAGAAGTTTGTGCCTGAAATGTCTATATAATACTTGCCTCACTTGGTAACGTTTATCTCCCCAGCCAAGGAGATAGGCCACCAAGAAAAAAAAATCCTGCTTCTTTCAATTAGGAAATGCAATACAATTTTTGGAATAATGGAATTGAGTATTAGTGGGGACTTGTGTTCTTTATTGTTGCCTTGCCTTACAGGAAATGTAGAAATTAAAATATTGGGCAAAAACTTGGAAGGACATTTTCCTATTTGCAGTTTTGATAATACACACATCTGCATTGAAGGGCTATTTCTGCGCTTTCTCACAGGATTTATTTTCAAAAATAAGCTCCACCTTGTCTGAATATTTTGCCCTGAAGTCAAGTTTTCAGAAATACCTAACCAGCTTTTGAAAACAAGGAATAGGGCTTGTCTTTCTTTGATAGCTCAGAAAGTTGCTGCTTTGTATTACTAGCTTCTGAAGTTGCTTTTACATATGCCTATGAGCAAGATTATATTTCTTGCAGTGTGGATCTATCATCTCCTTTAATAAACACTACATGGCACATGACTGTGTAAAGGTTTTTGTGTGTATGCAGGCAAGGGAGGACTACTCTCTCCAACTTCTGAAGTCTGGGTTGCAGAGATCTGTAGCTGAGCCTCTTGTTTAGTGTGTATGAGGCAAACTCCAAAGAGAAAAAGTTTTCTTATCACTGACTTTCTGATGAGCTTTCTCTTACAGTCAAGAATACATTTTGAATATAAGAATCTCGAAAGAGAGATAGTATTTAAAAAGAATATTTGTAAAGTACATGCCACAACTAATCCTTCCTTGTTAATAGCATTGGCATGGTGCTCTAATGCAGCCTGTTTCTATTGTATAAAGTGAACGTGTTCTTTGGTGTTGGATGAGATTAAGCAACCACAGGGAGGATGCTAATCATATATGCTATCTATGAAAAATCAAGAGGGGTTCTTCCCATTGTCAACACAAGGATGCAAGAGGAAAATACCATCAATGGCCTGTTGTAGCATGTCTTTTCCAATAAAGGGAAATATTTCTCAAATACTTTTGCGGGCTTACAATTGCACTACTCGCAAATAGAAGATAAGCTCAAAACATCTGTGGATAAAAAGCCAAATTCTACCAACTGCTGGGTTTTATAGTGCTATCTTCCCTCTGGTTTGCTGCTTCTTTGATGATTTGTTTGAAAGTTTACCTTTTGTATAAGGATGCCTACATATTCCAACTATAGTACAATATATATAAAATAATTTTAAAATATGCGTAGGCCTGCCTGAGAGGGCTTGAGACAGATAACTTTATGGTAGTTGATCTCCTATATGTTGAACCATCTGAACACGTTGAAATCTGCACTTGGGAAGGATTTGGCATTTGTTTTGTCTCTGATGACTCAATATGCCTTTCACCTCTTCTCCCAACAAAAATAATAAATATAAGATATAATTAATAGCTGCTTATTGGAATAAATACATTCTTGTTGTGCTTATTGCATATGTAGAATCCTTTTTCTGAGACAGGATAGACAGGATTTCCACAAGCAGTGTCTTTGTCAGCGTACCATTGCAAAAGGGTGAGGCAAATTTCTATCTTTTTCAAGAATAGCACTCTTTTTAGTGAATAGAAGCTGGATATTTTAAGCCGTATGCAAATGGCAAAGAAAAAATTGTTTAATGACACTGTCCCTCTGAATTGTCTGATGATATGAGTTATCAATTGCACCCCAGACTGTACGTGAAGTATATGATGTCAGTCCTCCTTTTGTTCCAAAGAAATTGTGATTTTTCAAGAGCTTCCTGATGACAGTGTGAATGATGCCATTTAAATTTACAGCATATTGTTCACTTCACTCTTTCATCAAACATCAGAAATCTTGAAAACTTCCTTGGATATACACTTTTGCACAATTTTATGGGAGAGGTGCAAAGGTTTTCACGCATTGCTTATTGCTTCACATTTCAGAAATTTTGATGCAGACTTGTGAAATAATGTGACTACTGCATCTGACCTCCTGTGCTGGCACCAGCTTACACATCCCTCACCTCACATCTTAGTGTAACCGGGTGTCTAACTGACACATTTCTGCATTGCTGTTACCTCTGCTATAAATAGATAATGGTTTAATCACTTATATGTTGCTTGTCTTGGTTTTTTTCCCAAATGCAGAAGTTCAGGAATTGAGATACCTAGACCTGTTTTAGCTTTTTGCCTCTTGAGACCATAGTAACTCCACTGGAAGGTCAGAGAAGAGAGACAAAAGTTTGGACTCTGTGAAAGAGTGCCTTTCCTAAAAGGAAGAGTAAGATAGGTAATGATTCATTATGTTTTTCTATATTGAATATGTGTCTGTGGTTATGGGAACCTTGAGTACCATCTACAAAAGCAGGGAGAGGACTTGTCCTTGGCTAAATTGACTGATGTTTTCTCCCTGGAAAACTGTGTGGGAGTTACAGATGGGAAAAATGGTTCTGTCCTGTTGAGAGCTACCCATAGTACATCTGTCATAGATGCATTAGAAAGAACGAGGGAAAATAGTTTCTTGAAGCTGAGGCTTCTTAGGCTGCTGCATAGGACTCCGTGGGAATGATGGCAATAGCATTAACTGACTGCAACTTCACAAAAGACTGGACAATGAGACACTAATCACTTATGCTGCCATTATTATTATTTAGCAGTACAGGAAAATTGTCGTGGATAGTCCTCTGTATGACTTACCTGAATAATTTGTCCTAGCTCCTTCCCACTTACTAGGTTTTGTGGGTTTTAGGGGACACAGAAGGGTTCTTTTTGTCACCTGGTTTCCTAGTCTGACAAGTGAAGCTGGAGCACAACCGCATGCTTTCCTTGCGTTTCTCATCATCTGCTTAAGAAGTTGCAGGCTAACTGAGCACAATGCAACTTTCTGCAGCCACAGCTGGTGCTTCTCTGGTGTTTCTGACCTCATCCTCTGGCAGCTCTCAAAACCCCAGTCAGAAATAAAGCAGACCACTGGAACTTGCTGATTCTTTTTAAAGGCAAGCATTTCTGAGGTGGCTGACAAAGGCAAGACAGCAATAGCTCTAATGTGCCCGCACTGGAATTAGAACTTGTAGTCTCTATGATGAACTGGAATAGATTGCAAATCCCTTTGTCTGCATCACCTTGATCTTTCCCTTTCAGGATATATATTGCAGTACTGAAGCTTCACTAGCTAGATGGAAGAAAACCAGTCACTTCTGTAAATCTATGTTGAAAAAATCCTCACGTCATGGGTTCTTTCAATGACTTCCCTGTAAAAACTAAATCAAATGGGTGTGTGATTGTAAAATATTCTAGAACTGAGAAAAAGGGATTTTATGAAGCTCTTTTAGAAAGAGTTAGGACAGCCATGTTAGATATACTGCCAGAGAACTGCAATATTTTTTATGGATTTCCTACCATGCAGAAAGTCACTGGCGTAACACGTCAAAGTGCCAGTAAATGGAAAGATTCTTGTAAGCAGTTGGCTAAATTATAGAAAATTGTCCCTTTACAGAAGGACATATCTTCATTTCTTCTTTCCTGCCAGGTCATGTCCTAACAATGATGGCAAATTTAGGCTTATTCTTACTGATCTGAAATACTAATTACTGTGTTTGCTTCTGTTATCTTTTCATTGCTAGCACTGAAATTCGTATATCAGGAAAGCCATTAGCTTGCTGCTTTGATTATGCATACATCTACGTAACATAACCCATGCAAAACTAAGCAACTGTTATATGGGGGTAAGTTATGAAGTCTGCATCTTCAACACATTTAGTTGCATGGTGGCACCAACTGGCCTCTGTCTTCATGGATATGGCACTGTTTATGATGACTGCCTTTCAAAGAAAACTATGAGGAGTGGGTAGAATTCCAAACTGAATAAAACTAAGTCATCCTTTCATGGATTTATATGCTAACTAAATCGTTAACGATGGCATAGGGAGACACCCTATCTTGAATGCCAAGCAGAGTTGCCTAATTGTGATTTGTGAAGCCGTAGAAAAAGTTTTCCATGGGGAGTTGTGGAAGACATGCTACTATCTATGTGTAAATCTGCCTTAATTAATCTGTCTGCTTTTATTTTTAGTAATATGTCTGAAACTATTCCTTTTTTTCATCTGTAAATTCAAAAGAATTTCAACCAACCATGATGCAGCTCAGATACAGAAAGAATTTGGTGCTTTGGTAGGTTGTGTGGATCTCATATATGCAGCTCTGTTACATGCAACTTTTACATACATAGTATGTGGTTAAAGACAGATGTAATACAGTGTGTATCTGAGCCACTGAAGACCACTGTTCAGATCTTAATTTATGGTTTAGCTGAAACCAACTGGAGATCATACTGCTCAGAACAGGGTGGCAAAAGTGTCCAGCCTTTGACTAGCAAACAGGAGCTGCATCATTTTGCTATAGCACTTTCACTGAGTGATTGCTGTGCGGTTTTGGTAACTACCAGCAACTGCATTTCCGTCTTTTCATTGTTAAATCTTTTAGCACTACAATTTAAAAATTACAGTGTGCTGGCTCTAAGATAGTTTGAATATAATTTTGATTTCGGTCAAAGTATTCATTTGGACATTGGTAGAGTAGTTAACATGTATAACAGGAGGTCCTGTCTGTGGATTAAAGTACAAGTTTATTCAGTTCTGCATGAAGCCATTCAGAGCACTAGGTTGTGTGTGTTAATGTAACACCTTCAAATGATTGATTTTTCTCAGTAAACAAGCTCCAAGTGTGATAAGATCCAGACACAAGGAAGTCTGTCATGTCTGATGTGTTTCCAGTCCCCTCTCATGTTAGTAGTATAAATCTGGTATCTTGTGGACAAAAGGTTCCTGTGATCCAAGTCTTCTAAAGACTTGGCTGTTATAGCTTGGAAGCTGTAGAAGGCTTTCCCTCATACTTCTCTATGCTTCCTGTTGTGTCTAGGTGTTGTCTTTTCCCAGCACTTTTCACACAGTAAAACAGAAGTAAATGCCAGTACACCTTGCTAAGAGACAGCTGCTTGTCTGTGCCTTGTCCCAAGGTTCTCAGTCCTAGACAAAGCCTTAATCATCGTCTCCTTCCTATCAGCACAACACTCCCATAGGTGCTTGAGGATCAGCTAGGAACACAGCACAAAGGCAGAGGGATGAGAGTCTGGTGTTCAGGTCTAGGTTCAGCATACATTCATCAAATCACTGTCTCTCTCCCATGCAGACCATCTCTGACTTACGACATGTTTCCCTCTCTACTCTGCCCTCGTGAGGCCCCATCTGGAGTACTGTGTCCAGATCTGGGGCCCCCAATACAAGAAAGATGTGGAACTGTTGGAGAGGGTTCAGAGGAGGGCCACAAGGATGATTAGAGGGCTGGAGCACCTGCCCTACAAAGAAAGGCTGAGGGAGCTGGGCTTGTTCAGCCTGGAGAAGAGAAGGCTGCGGGGGGACCTCATTGCAGCCTTCCAGTACCTGAAGGGAACTTGTAAGCAGGAGGGGATTAAACTTTTTAAAAGGGTAGATAATGGCAGGACAAGGGGGAATGGACTAAAGCTAAAGGAGGGAAGGTTTAGATTAGATATTAGGGGGAAGTTTTTTACAGAAAGAGTGGTGAGGTGCTGGAACAGGCTGCCCAGAGAAGTAGTGGATGCCCCGTCCCTGGAAGTGTTCAAGGCCAGGTTGGATGGGGCCCTGGGCAACCTTGTGTAGATCCAGACCTGGAGGTTGGTGGCCCTGCCTGTGGCAGGGGGGTTGGAGCTCTATGATCCATGGGGTCCCTTCCAACCCAGACCATTCTATGATTCTATGTTGCCTACAGTTCATCTGTAGCCTGGGATCCTGCAGGCTCTGGAGATCGTTTATTAATAACATATGCACCCATTGCCACAATGGCAGCTACTTTGCCTTGCGGTGGCTCATCTATCAACAGGTTAATAAAGATATTGCAAACACAGTGAAGGCATGTAAAATCAAGGGATAAATGCTGGTATTCCAGTCCATGGAGCCCAGCACAAGTACCAGTGAGTTCTGTTAAATACTCCTTTCACTTGCTTGTTGTGATGATTACTTTCCTATACATCTTCCTGGGAATTTATTCCCTATCAGGGTATCATGACGTTAAGTCTAGATTCATTAGGTATTGGGGCTCGAGTTATCAACTGAGCCAGTATTTCTAAGTTTCTGATGGACATAAATTAGCCATTCTCAGCACTGTAGAGACTAGACGCTGCTGAGCAACCTGAACTCCAAATTAAAGTTTTTTGAGCAGTTAGTGAGTACATAAACAATACTTGTTTTCCTGATGAAACAACACAGTTCAGATGTTACTAAGATTCAGTACAGTATATTTTTCTCCTTCCAAGACTCTAACATGTATGTATTTTTAAATATGTCTAAGTTTTTTTCCAAAGGAAGTTATATCTTGCATACAGTAAAATGTAGGCTTTTTTGGAAGAGTAAGCTGTAAAAGAGAGAGAAAGAAAGGACTCACTGGTAATAAAGGTATAAAAAATTTCAAAAGTTTAATGTATTTGAGATGTGTTTATGTAGATTTACAAAAACATGTTAGATATTCTCAGTCTGCTTCAAGTACAGTTTCTATTAAATAAAGTTTAAACCAATTCTTTAGTGAATTAATCTTAAGTGGCCATTGTCCAAGTTTAAATAATTTTTTTTCTCTGTATTTCCCACAGTCTGTGAGGTGGATTCTATTCACATAGGGTTTTTTTTAGTGAAGCCTTGAAGTTGCACAAGGCCAATACCTTTTTTTTGTTTGCTTTTTCAGATTTAATGCCTCATCATTCTAAAGCAGCTTCCAGTCCTCAAAATCCTGCTGTTGGGTGGACATTGTACTGTGTTTAGAGTGAGCACAATAGCATATACACCGGCGCTGCTGGAGCCTGCACATCCTGCACACTGGATTGCAACTGCAGTTGTGGATGTGTGAACGTGTCAGAAGACACGTGTTCAATGATAATAGGATTAGTATTGGGAGATTTAATTCCTTTATCTCTCCAACCATTAAAACATCCATTGTTTTAGTGCTGGCTAGCATTTTCCATTCAAATCAGATTTTTATGGAGACTCTGGAAAACTGTTATGTGAGTGTAAATGAGATTAAGCTGATGCTGCAGTTCTTTAAGATCTGAGCTATTAAGATTCAACACCTGAACCGGTCCCTTTGTAAGTAAGTGTGAATAGAAAAAGAACTGTAAGAAAGTCAGACATTTCAGGAAAAACGCCTGAATAGGTTTGGGGGCAGCTTATGACTGAAGAAAATTATATAGAATTTGTGATGGAAAAGCCATTGTTCACCTCTGTTAAATTGGATTTATCCATGTTTAGTTTGCTGTTATAACACACAGAAAATAGATTTGGGAGGGGTTTTTTCCCCCTGAGATAGAAATAGATTTTTCCATATTGTTGTATCTTTTATTCTGTGCATTCTCTGCAGAAAGTGCTGAGCTTGAAGACTGAACATGTAATGCTCTGAACAGTATTGTTTGCTGCTTTAAGCCTCAGCTAGCAGGACACGAAGGGAATTTTCTATGGAACAGAATTGGTTTTCAGTCCTTGTCATGCGTTTGTCTTTCAGCCTGACATCCCTGCTGTGAATGGCTTTGTCTGTGGACTCTGCTTTGTACCGTTGGCAGCGACGAGGAGCTGAAAGTCCCTCCCAGACTCTATCAGAATCGACACCACTGCTGTTTTCTGTCAGAGACAAACCGAAGCTCAACTCAAACAAATGGAGGATTGTGTTTCCCAGCAATGGGAGACAGTGGAAAGACTGGAAACAAGCTTCTGCGGTTTATTCTGGAAACAGGATACAGACCACAAAATACACGTGGTTCACTTTTTTGCCCCAAAATCTTTTTGAGCAGTTTTGCAGGTAAAAGTTCATTCAATGGTAGGCGAGATTTAAGAATTCTCTCTGAAATCGTGATATTTGGGGGTGACAGGGAAGGGCTGCTTTTGTAGTGGCTACGTTGCCAAACTTTAGATGAGGGTTATTTGTAGTCAAATGTCGCCCAATTCACACCAAACATGGAAATTCAAAGCAAGTAAACGCCAGGTGTGCTTAACTGGTGTTGTGGCCAGCTTTCTTATTTGAAGGCTGGAACAGTGTTCGATATAAAAATGTCACATTTTAATTTTAAAATCCCTCTGTTTCTGAGCTGAATAAACCTCTAATTTTTAAGAATGCAAAAAGACATTAATTGGATGTGTTGAAACACCTGTGAAATTTCTCCTATGAATTTTCTATGAAATTTCAGAGGCTCGTATATGAATTTTGGTGCATTTTTAGTGGCATGCATGTGACTTTGTCTACCAGCTTATAAACAATATGTGTACATCTGCAAACACTAGGTCAGGTTTCTCTCAAAGTGCTGCTTTGATATTTTGTACACACACACCCATAATGAATTGTGTCAATAAGATGCCCAGGGAAATATTATAATAAAGATAAATGAAAGCTGTGTATCCATTTCTAGCTTTGAAATATTCATTCTGGATATCAGATTCACACATTCATAATTTGTGAATTTCCACCTGTGGGATCCTTCATGGATTCCTGACAAAGACATTTCCGTAATTCTGAACATGTTGGTTCATTTAAAAAGTTTTAGAGATAAGAAACATTTGTAATATGCAGAAAAAGGGAGGTAGCTATAGTATTATGAAAACATATCAGGCTCTTCTAAAGAACCAATTAGCATCTCAGTTAAACAACTAATTAATTCACTCTGGGAAATGAAGAGGAGGGTAGAGTAGTGAAATAATAAACGTTCCTTGGATACAAAATGGGGGATGTTCATTAAGAAAAGGACACATTTTAATTTCTGACTACTTTTAATTTGATTTATACCTTTTTAGGCTGGGTAATATTTATTTCTTCTTTCTGATGGTTCTGAACTGGTTCCCACAAGTGGAAGTCTTCCACAGGGAGATTACTATGCTGCCTCTGATTGTGGTGCTGCTTGCCAGTATGATTAAGGATGCTACTGAAGACTATAAAAAATACCAATTTGATAAGATGATAAACTTCTCTAAAACCAGGGTATATGACAAGTAAGTAAACCAAGCCAATTATTTTTCTTTGCATTTGATGTGGTGGAAACTGTTCATCTGAATTTGCAGTAATTCTCTCACTGACCCTTTGCAGTACAAAGTACAAGTTTGGAAAAGTTGTTATAAAAGAGTTTTGCTCTGCCTTTGTAAATGCCTAATTTATCTCACTTAAGTCATCTTGACGTCACTGAAATCTTGTTTCATATTGCAGCCGTGTGTGCTGATATACAGGCTTTCATTCCAGTTTCCAAACCAGCTTGCCAACGCACGCAACATCCTTTCCAGGTGGCAGAAGGACCTGGAGGAGAAATGAAACATAACCAATTCTGGAAAGGATTACTGGGGCTGTTTAACAAATTGAAGCATGTCTTCCAGATGTTTCACACTAAAACTGCTAATACAAAAATTAATAATCAACTACATTCAAGGTGAAGCTTAACCAGGAACTGAAGAAAAAGGTTTTATAATACTTACAGTAAACACAGGTGATCAATACATCATGGTTTCACTTTGGAGATGGTACAGCACCTGCAGTACGCTGTGATGTTTGCTCAGTACTGACTCAGAAGGAAGAAATATTTTCATGTGCAATTCTTATTGCAACATTTCAATTTCATCAGAGTTTCTTTGCCAAGTACGAACTTGACTTGAGACTACTTACGTTGTCACTGGGCAGTGCAATAGATAGGAGTTTTCATTTAGAAGTTTAAATGTTCGTGTCTGTCTTTTTTCACCTCTCCTTAAGCTCAGCTCATAGAAAGAAAATTACTGTGATCTGTACACATCGCATTGGCCGTCTTGGAAATTAATGTCCATCTGTGTTACATACTTACATGTCAGAGGACCAATGGGAAGGAGAAATAAAAAGCTGGAAAGGTGTTACGTTACTGTGTGGGATAGGAATGGTTTGGGTGTCCAGAAACAGGAGATCTATCAAAGGAGGAGGGTCAGGCTGAGGGGTGATCTAGGTAACCTGCTCTTCTGTTGCCTATACCTGTGTGTAATTCTCACAACTACAAAACTATAGGTTTGCTTGGTTTAGGGGGTGGGGGTTCTTTGTTTAATAATCAATGTTATGGGCATGCAAACAAAACAGTAGATAGAGGAAGTAAAAGACAGAAATAGAGTCTGTATTTCTGCAACCTGCTGTTGACTTGTGGGACACACAGCTCTGCCCATTACCTTTGAACTTCCTGGCAACTCCCAGGCTTATAAAGTGATCCTGAAACTCATGGAGTGAACCGTGAAGATTGCATGTGTGTTCTTAGCTTTGTTGCTGCTCTTCAAAGAGACACTTCATGTGAGCAGATAGTCGATGCCAGGGAAATGCTCCGAATGGAGCCTCCAGGCATATACTAACAGGAATAACAACACATTCAGGATGCTTTTGTCATAGGTGAGGTGCAGCCTCTCCGACAGGCTCTAGGACCCGGTGCGCTGAGTCAGGATGATACCTGTCCCTAGGCAGGTGGAGGTTGGGATCCAACAGAGACAACGCTGGGCTTCGGACATCTTGATCTTCTCTTAGACTCTTGAGAGTTTATGTGGATTATTGAACTCTTCCAGCTCAATTTTGCTGGCATACAACTTGAAGCTACTTTTTGAGAGAAAAGCAAGATGTCAAGGAAAAGTGTTCCTGGCTGCTTTTCTAGAATGATATGGAAAAAACATTTTTTCAAGGAGACCTGCTGCCGGTGTGGTGCTTCAGACACTGAAATCCAAAATGAAGAGATGGAGAAGAGAGGAAAACTAAAGAAAAGAAAGAAGAAAAATGAAAATAAACGAGTGATCATCTCCAATTTGTCCTTTGGAAATAAGAAGGGGAAGGAAAATCCAAACAGATACTATGATTCCAACAAAATTAAAACAACAAAATATACCTTCTTGACTTTCCTCCCTAAAAATATCTATGAGCAGTTTCACCGCTTTGCCAATATTTATTTTGTGGTTATAGCATTACTGAATTTTGTGCCAGTGGTGAATGCTTTCCAACCAGAAGTTTCTGTGATCCCAATTTGTGTTATAATCGCCATTACATCCATTAAAGATGCTTGGGAGGACTTCCGGCGGTATAAATTAGACAAAGAAATCAATCATATGGGATGCTACATTTACAGCAGGTGAGTTTCATGCAACTTTTTTTACCAAGTACAGTTGGCTTGAGAACTTCAATCAATTATGAGGCTTTTTGTTTAAAAAAAAAAAAAAAGTCTGCTGGAATATCACAGTGATTAAGTAAAAGAAGGAAAAGTCATAATAACTGGGTAACACCTGGTTCGTTCTGATACAGGGAAAAATAATAATTTTTCTCTTTTGTTTAAACACTGTGTTCAGGCTAGGAAGGAAAGTTTGAGTTTTGGGGCATTGGGGGAGCCATCAGCTGCTTAAACATAGAGTGCAGTTAAAACAGGTGCTTAAATAGCTACTAAGCACTTGGATTTCTACGGAATTTTCAAGCAGCCTTGATTCTATGAATATAAGTTACCACAGAACAAGATTTGTCATGGGACCTACATGCATCCTTAGATGCCAAGAAACCTCTTAAAAATGTAGCCCTTTGAACTACTTTGGATTTTATAGTCTAAACTGTAGACTGGCTTTCAGTATGTCTTTTACTAGATTGTATATACAACAAAACTGTAAACATTCAGTATAAAAATTTGAGATAATATATGCCTCTGTTCAGACATCTTTAAATTAATTAACTCTCTGGGCTCACTTCAAAATGTTTCATAAGCTCTGCTTTTAGGACTTTCAGAAGTTTGAAAACTATGTTTTATTATATCAAAACTGTTCTCTCAGTAAAGCAGAAAATTATTTCTCCTGTTAAAATACCACATCTGGGAGTCAGAGGAGGAAAACTTTCTATCTTCCTGAATGCTTGTTGTCATCCCTCAAATTAGCCAACAATGCTCTACATAATGTATGCTTTCACAAGCAAGATCTGACTTTTATCACATAGTGCTGTCATTTCTGTTTCTCTTGCATGTGTTTGTCAGATTTTTATTTTTATATCCTGCTGGTTGAACAGGAAAACAATGGATTTGCTCTCTAGGGGCTAAATGTATCTCAGAAACAAAATGGCACTGCTCTCCTTGCCAGCTTGTCCAAAAAACCCAGACACTTTACACATTTTATTAAGATTTCTTTAATTTCCATCATTAAGACTGTCAATTGGGTAGGTGGCAAAATTACCTCTTCTGCCTATCTTTCAGATTGCAATCTAGCTGGATTTTTTTTAATCTTTTCAATGTTGCATTAATCCCTGGGGCAATGGAATATTTCTTAATACTTATTAAAATCAGTATGAAAGAGAATAGGTGGTACAGTAAGTACAAATGAATGGATCTGCATGGGAAACTTATTTATTTCCTCTTTGCGTGAAGCAACCACATAAATGTTTATCTGAAAGCCTTTTACCATGGGAACATAAGAAATGAGGAGTAGAATAAAGCTTGTTTTGTACAAGAGAAAAATGTCCACCATGGAACTACAACATATTTACAAATACAGATTCAAGTTGTAGCCGTGAATGCTTTCTTATGCAGAACCTTGACATGAGCCTGTCTTGAAATTGTTTATCCCATCCACTAAGAAGCACTTTGACCTATGAGTAAATTTTGTCTGGAATCTTGTCTTTCATCAAAGTTTTATGGCCCAAAAAGGCAATGTAAGGGAAAGGAAAATGAGGTGGCCTTCAGACTATAGCGTTCATCCTGTCTGGAAAAATTGTCAGTAATTACAATTGCCATCAGATCAGTAGCTACAGCTTATTATGTCATGAATAATTTTAATCAGGCTTCTGTAGTGCTTCGGGAAGCTGATATTTCTTGTTCTTCTTGCTAGCTGCAGTGTCATGGAAGGGCATGATGTCTTCTAATTTTCTTCCCTATGAATCACCTGCCATGGGTAAATTTTTAACATAGGTGAAAGTCTTTTTCAAGACAGTGCAAATTTTGTGGATCTTGTGGCAGCAAAGAATTCTTTTTAATAGAGCAACTAATCTTCTATCCTAAAATGAAAAATTACTTAGATTTTAAGGGTTAATCTTGGAGAGTATATTGTCTTTATTTCACATTTCTATAACAAGAATTCTGGTTCTTGTTCCAAAAGAAATATAAAGGCAGAACCATCTTTTCCAAATGCTAAATGTTCTTCAAAGCTTCCTTAAAGACTGGGGAAAATGTAGTAGCTTGCCTTCTTTCAGCACAGAGCAAGGGAAATTGAATTTAAATAGGCTGCCCTGTAAACACATTTCTTCCAATTTTCTTTTCACAGAGATCAGCTGGAATGGGTAATCTAGTCTGGTAGTCAAATGAAGGAAAAGACACTTCAAATAGCCTATTTAACAAACGTTTAATTGAGAAAATGGGAGATAATTCATAGGACTAAAGTATTTTGGGGAGATGTAATAACTTAGGTCTGATGTTTGATCGTGGAGATTTTAATTTGTGAAACAAAGCTTTTGGAAACATAATACTTGTGTACAAACTCTTGCACTGCCAGAACAAATCACACAATGCCAAAAGAAGAGAACAAAAAATTCCATTGCAAATTGTACAGACCTATGTTTAATTGTCCCCTTTCTCCTGGTAGTCTATAAAATAAATTTTGTCTCCTTTTAAATTTTCCAAGAAAATTGTCAAAGCATTTTCTATTATATTATACATTATTATCCCTCTTTAATTGCATACAAGTTCCTCAAGTCACCCGGTTTCATGCAAACCTAATTAATTAAGCTTCATCCATAATATTTAATTATAATCTTCAAATATATGTAATTTTTATCATGTTCATTTTACTATGCCCAGACACCTTTTATTCAAGATCTATATATAGATTATTCTTTTCATCTTTCTCATCAGTCAGCCCCTCCAAACCTACTCTGGTTACTTCTCTCTGAACTCTCTCCAGTTTGTCATTAACTTAGTAACAACAGGGGCCGGCACCAAATGTCATATACAAAAGTGAATGTCAACTCAACAGTTCCAAGAAGCTATTATTTAATTGTCCTGAAGTTCTGCAATGTTAAAAGAACTACTTGATATGTAATTAACGTATGGCTTGGATCTGATAAACCCCTAGGCTATGACAGTCTGTAAATACTCCACAGCATCCAGACAGGTTTTTATATCAATTCCACACTTCTGGAAGGTTTAACCTACTTTTTTCTCAGTGCCTCAATAGACACTCAGACACAAATACAAGGACTGTGCACAGTTCAAGATGGTACAGCAACACACTTGACTGAATGCACATATATCAAGTAGCAGCAGCCATAAAAACATTGAGTTATTCACATTGCTTAATTTTAAGCACCTAAACTCGGATACCTGAGACAGTGACTCACAGCAGCCTGGCTTACAGGCTTTGACTCATCCTGTGGAGATGCCGAATAACTAGGTAAGTCAACAGGCATCCTAAATAACATAGCCTGATTACTCTTTCAATAGAAAGTCCCTCTGTGGTGCTTTCAGGCCCTGTGGTTTTCAAGTAGTGCTCACAAACATCTATCTCCTCTTGCTGTGTAGGTCCATTGATGTCTGATTAAAAAAAAGTCAGGCTGACTTTTGCTGTGGTTGTGCTTAGTGTAAAGTTTCAGAACATTAAAAGACTTCTGCATCAGCAGTAACTCTCAGGTATTCCTAGAGCAGTGATGTGGAAGTAAGGAAAAAACAAAGAATCATCTCTGTGTTGTACAAAGTCAGAACTGCTAACAGCTGAAAAACTGGAAATGGCTCAAGCTAGACTCACCAGTTTGAAAGATAATTAAAATATTTCAGTTTTAAGTTTTGTAATTCAGTGTGGTAATTCATGAGAAAAGCATTCAATTCATTGTTTAGGAGATCCTGTAACATCAATGGAGATCTGCATGACTACAGGTTACCAAATATAGGGTAGTATAATTTATATTTTCTTAAAATTAGGGAAGCCAGTGAAGGTGAAGGCTGCCTTTCTGTTTCAACCTCCTTCATATGCTCTGATGGGATATGATGCCTTTATGGCAGGGGGCCCTGCCCTTGGTAGGAGGGTTGGAACTGGATGATCTTTGAGGTCCTTTCCAACTCAAAGCATTCTATGAATCTATAATCAGCTAGACCTTCTGCAGGGAGGAAAGGTAGCATGTTCCCTGGATGATGTCTGTGTCTAGGCGAGCAAGTGGGGTTGGCCAGAGACATAATGACCTACAGGAGTCTGTGACATCTGGAAGATAGCAGAGAGGAGTAGGGAGCATGCTTGAAACCATGAACTGACCTACTCTCAAAACTCAGAGGTGAATGAAAAAAGAAAATTTTGCTCTGGACCCAGGAAGCATCATACACAGCTCATTCAACCCAGGGTGAACCTAAAAGTTTACAGAGTAGAAAGCAGGATGAGAGGAAAATACCATCCTGCCAAGGGCACAGTAAACAAAAGGAGGTTTGTTGCCAATGCTTTCATTTCAAGTTTTGTTCAGTAGCACCAAGTTTTCACTTGTTAAAAAGCCTTTTCTTTCTGCTTTATTATTTTTGCTTTCTAACAAAGCGTAACTTTAAAGACTAGGACCCTGCTGGAAGCTTTAGAAGGGTCATTTTATACACCAAAAAAAAAAGAGAAAATTATTGTTATTTGGCATAGCAGTATCAAGGCTTCTACACCTCAGAGGTACCTTCTCTGAATAGCATGAATTTCATCAGCTGGAGGTTGAAGGTCTTCCACAGAGCCCAAGGATCCTCACACTGACTGGCAAGAACTGCTAGCTCACTATTCTGAACTTTAAGCATGGCTGTCTGGACCAGCGGTGTTGAAAACTTTTAATTTTTCTTTTGCATTTAGTAAGTTCAGCGTGTAATGTAGTTCTTCACCATACAATTAGGATGTTCAGCATAAGACAAATTTGGTTTAATCCTTTCTTTTTTTTCTTTTTTTTTTTTTCTTTTTTTGCCATACAAGAGCCATAGATCTTCAGGAGTTCATAGAATCATAGAGTGATGGAGCAGTGTCATCCTCCACTAGCCCAGGTTGCCCATAGTCCCATCCAAGCTGGCCTTGAACCCTGCCAGGGCTCCAGAGGCAGCCACAGCTTCTCTGGGCACCCTGTGCCAGGGCCTCATCACCCTCACAGGGAAGAAAAATCTAACTCCTTCAGCTTAAGGTCATTCCCCCTTGTCCTGTCACTCCATGCCCTTCTAAACAGTCCCTCTGCAGCTTTCTTGTAGGTCTCTTTAGGTAATGGAAGGCTGCTATAAAAGTTCAGCAGGTCCCATGGGTTTATGCATCTTCAGGTTCTTTAATCTCAAACCTGATCTCATAGCAGTGGCTCCTAACCTTGAGGCCATGGTCATAAAGTGTTCTTTGAAAACATTTTGTAAGCTTTTTCCATATTGGTATAATATTTGAAAGCAAAAAATACATGGGATTTCTATTTGCAGAAATAGACCATAAAGTGTAATTAGCTGTGTGGTTCTACCTGTTGCCTGCATAAAACTGAGAATCTCAGAACATGAGCTTATTTATAAAGTAGGTGATGCTTGAGGGGGGCTGTTTTCAAACATCCTAGCAAAATTACATGTTTGGATTTATTTATGACTGGTATTTTTTTTCTAGTGGCAGTTTAGGGGGTGTGCAAGATAGAGCAGCCAATGTCTTTACTTCAGACTGCAAAGGATCTCTGAAATGGAGCTTGCAGTAATTCCAGCAAATAAGACTCGCTGAACTAGTTGGTTGAAACGATACTTCTAGGCGACAAAGATTTCTGAATATATTTCTCTAAGACAACCTAGGGCTCAGACATGTTGTGGACTACACATGAAAAATTACTTTTATGTATTTTTCTCTGGGTAGCAGAACAATAATTTTTATTAGCTTCAATTCACCATCCATTTTGACCTAGTTTTTATTTTAAATTTATCTGTATTGAACCCAAGAATGTGAAATGACATTGTGGACACAAAGTCAATAATTTATTCATGTTCCCCAACAATCTTCAACCACAGCAGGATTTTTGTTACTATCCTTTCTTCCCAGAAATGACTTCATAAAGTCTATTTAGTTCAGCCCTTCTGGCCAGATATGATGAGTCCAATAACAAATTCTGGCAGACTTCACTTTGACTATTCAAGGCTAACTGCTTCTTTTTGTCTGCACTATCTTCTGATGGGCATTATTGTGCTACCCATTATGCCAGGACAGCAAGTGTGCTGCTGATAAACTGACAGTAAAGGAAAGAAGACACTGGGAAACTTTCATTTTAGATCATGCCTGTAATATGCCACAGCCTTGATGCCACGTGCTGTAAGAATCAGCCTTCCACCTATTGAAAGTCACCACATCTTGTTTATTTTATTGGATAAATGCAGTTGTCGATTTTATATGTTTCTCAGTAGATCAGTTTAGATTTATGAAGCTCCTCTGTTTATTTAGTAACTGGAGCTTGTGCTCTGAACTTTAATCACTGAACAGAAAATGGGCAGTATTCCCAGTTACAAGAATTGCTAAAAAGAAAATGCTTCGTTTGAAAAATCTTGTTAGGCAACTGGGTCAGTGCTGCTGTGGGGTGCACCAGGTTCCTTGTGAAGTGCTTTTCTTCCTTTCATCCCTTGGTAATTGTCTGCAAAGTTGTAGAAAACCTTTGTACTGTAGGAAATTGTTAATCTTACAGCTCCAGCTGAATAGTTCTTTCAGGAAAAGAAACTGTGTTTCTTTGCCAAATTCGTTGCTAGTTGGGAGAGAGGAACAGTCTATTCATCTGAAGGCAGGTTTGGGATTCTAGCAATTCCTGAACTCTAGTCCCTGTGCTAAATAAGGCTTTTCCTCTGATCTGAAAGAGGTCGTTTGGCTTTTCTGACTCACTGTCTCCTCTGTAATTAGTGAATGGGCAGAGCTTGAAGCTTTATGTGTAATATGTGTTTCATAGGGAATTATTGAAACACTATTGCAAATCTATGATTTCCGTGGATTATTTTTGCTAACCCAATTTGCTAAGGCCAATGTGGAAGACAGCCAGCTGGGCAAGGCCCTTCTATAGCATTTTGTGGGCAGGAAAAAAATGAGAAGTGTGTTCCATAAACTTTGAAATTGTGCAAGAGATGACGTACAGAGAGGTAGGATTGCCCTGCAGAAGTCACAGCAAACATTATATACAAACTATACACGGTGTCCAAATGTCTAGGATAGCAAGACAAGCCATCTGCTTGCTCTAAACTGCTTCTGTACTTTAATTTTATTGTTTTGAACAAACAAATGAAGAAGTTCTACCCGGAAAGCATTTGACGAAGGAAGGATTCATAGTTACAGTTGGTTCTTTTCTACATTAACGTTAGTATCTACTTTGTAGAGCAATTAACACTGACCTTGCACCTGCTTAAATACTTTTCAGATAGAAATTGATCTGGATTCTTTTTAAATGTGCAGCAACATCAAATTAACTTAGAATAAATCTTTGTTCTTCGGTGTGGTCTTTTATGTCTGTTGCTGAGCAAAAGAAAAAAGGACATGCAGATAAGTAGAGTGAGACAAAAGAAGAATTAAAAACTTGGGGTGAAAAATTAATATAAGAAGGAAAAATTATTGCTACAGTACTATTATTTAGTAAGCACATACATCTAGCACTATAGGCATTCAAATAGTTAGGACCTGGGGGTCTTTCTTTGAATAAAATGTGTATGCCACTGGGAAATGCACAAAATTTAACTGTGTGGAGAAAGCTGTTATTTCATGTTGCTTTACACATAAGGATATCAGCCAAGTGCTAGGGTTTGCCTGGCAGCATCATGGCTGGCTCTCCTTTAGAGAAAGCCAGGAAAGTAGGTTAGCAAGAAGGAGCCTTTGGCTTGACCTTGAAGCTATGCTTGGAAGTGTGCTTTCAAGTGTAGCAAAACACTTTATCTACTGTATCACTGCTCCCCTCTTCTCATGATACAAACACTTAATTGAAAGACAGTATTCTTCAGGCAATAGATGAGGATGATTAAAAACTTAAGCAAAAATGAGACTCTGAGTCATTACAAAAAGCCTTCACTGTCTGTCTGCTAGAGCATCATGAGCATTTTCCCTCTCATAGAAAAAGGCATAAAATTATTCAGTTATTCATATTGAAAAAATAATTTTGTCTCAAAGAGTTATAGGAACTGGGCCATTGTTGCCCATGCAGTTTTCCCACTGATGAAGTTTAAAGCTTATTGTGCGGTTTTCAGTTTGCTTAGATGATTAAGAGCAGTTGTAGGACCATTTCTTGAAAAGATAATGTCAAAAAAAGTTTGCTATTTCCTGAACCATTGAGCACCAGTTTGTTGATGAAAGAGCAATTTATTTCCCTTGAACCTCAAGGCTCTTTGTCCCCCCTTTTCTTTTAATTTAAAAGCTCTTTATTTCTTATCTTAACTTTTCCATTACATTTTGGCTCTGGTTGTGGTTTTTTCCTTAATATTAAGGGATCATTTCTCTGCTGTTCTACCTCTTGAAGTTGTTTCTGTGGCCTAAGGTCAAGATTTGTAATTACCTTTTGAGAGTTGCAAACCAGAGAGACCTGAAACAAGTGTGGCTGAGATAGCAGTTTGTTTCTTACAGGTTCTATATGTTGTTGTGGGACATCATCTGAGAAATAGTCACAGAGTCAAAAATAATTTTGTTTTTTGTGAACAGTCTAAATTTCTTAAAAAACCTCTCTTAGCCTTTACAACTTTCTGTATTTTGCTGTGAATATAATAGGGTTAATATTAGAATGAAAGAGAACTGTTGTTATAATTTATTCTATGTACAGATTTTTTTTTAACATAAGGTGAAGTGATACTATGGAAGAATCTAAATCTGTAATGTCTAGCTGTTGTGCTGTGTCTTTAATAAAAAAACACCAAAGACCAACAATATGCCAGCAACCCCCTGTTTTGGTTTTGGTTTTGAAGTCCACTGAGCAGGAGGCCTGCCTTCCTAATGTCACTATTCAGCCATGCCATGTTTTTAACTTAACAGGGAAGAACATGCTTATGTTGAGAAATGCTGGAAAGATGTCCGAGTGGGGGATTTTGTGCAGCTGCAGTGTAACGAGACCATCCCAGCCGATATCCTACTGCTGTACTCCTCTGATCAGAATGGGATCTGTTACTTGGAAACGGTCAACCTTGACGGGGAGACCAACCTTAAACAACGACAAGTCGTGATGGGGTTCTCCAGCCAGGTAAGTCCCTAAAGTGCAGGGCTGGTGTGGGCCTGTTTGCACAGCAGCTCCGGCTGTGAAGCACACCAAGCTGATTGTGCTGACACAACTATGAAAGCGTTTTGCTGTTGGAGCTAACCCCCTGTATGGAAAGCAGCAGTTTGTCCCAAAGATTTTTGTTATTCAGGCACAGGGATGGCTGCATAAAAAGGAAGATCATCTCAGACAGTGGTTGTGAGCAGCAAACTGCATCAACAGATGCTTAAGCAACACCCCACAGTACCCATCTGGGACAGCCGCAAGTCTTTCCTGCGTATTAGCCATCCATATGCCACAGGTTGTCACAGCACATGCTGCGTCCCACAGTAAAGCCACTGTTGCTGGTACGCTTGCATGGGGAGTGGAAGACAGCTCATGGTCCCGCTCTAACCAAATTCGCCACAGGCTTCCATATGGATTTTGCTCCTCGGTTGCAGCTGACATACTGATGTTCATTTGCTGGGCAGGTAGACGTGTAGCATTCAACTAGGAACTGCTCTAAGGCACGCAAAGTTGTAATGAAATAATGGAATCATTTATAGAAGTATAATAAACATTTGAATAGGAACTCAAGGTAAACTAAAATGTGAAAAGTTAAATAAAACCTCTATGCTTGACATCAGCTTGATTGTTAGCAGAGATTCAGTTCGAATTCTTAAAATCCCCATTCCTTTTTCATAGACCACATCATTTCCTTTTTACAAACACTTTACTGGTACATTCTCTTGACTTCTGTTTGATAAACCTGAAGGAAACAAGAAAATATGGCTTAGGGAGAGTTGTACTTGTCATGATTTAAATATCTTTTCAAGCAGAACAGGGTAGTTTTTCAAATAACACAGAACAAATTTATGGACTTGCAAAGAGGAATATTTTGTTCCATTGCAATCAACAGAAAGGAAATCCCAGAAGCTGGCAGGTAATTCTAGGAATTACACCCATTAATTTAGCAATTAGTAGCAGTACCTTTAGGAAGAAATTTGGGGATACTTGGTGAGTGGGTCACAGCTGCCAACAAGCAACCAGATTTAATAAATAAAAGCACACCATTTCCATGACCAGTTGTGGTCAAGTACTGTACCCCACTTGTGCTTTGTTCAAATGAAAATAACTTTGTACACAATTAAGGGCTTTTTGAGTTGTGGATACCATAGTATGAAGCATAACTTTTCCAGGGACGGTTAGGGACAGGTGGGTTTTTTTTCCTAAGACTTGCTGAAAATTTTTAATGTGTTGATATTTAGCAAAAAAACAATAAACTGGCAACTTAGACATTGGTTATTTTAACCAAGCTGTATTATGTCCTGTGGTCATAGTTTACACATTAGGTTTTGTATTTTTTGCTTTTAGAGGAAAAGAGTGCACTTTGCTGTCATACAAAGTGCAAATTTTTGCCCCAGTCATTCACAGCATGAGGAAGTCTTTCTGTAAATCAGAAAAACCCCACATGCCGAATTATGCTTCAGACTGCTTACTCATGGTTATTCCCTTTAGAATTTGAGTTGTTTTATTTAGAGAGACTGTATGCCCAGATGTGTTGATACTTACAAAGTCTTGTTACATTGGCAGAGTGGAATGCCATGGTGATAGCCAGTGTTCAGGAAGGTTGGAGCTTCAATAGTCAATGACCTTACCTTGCTTTTTAATGGTTAGTGTAAACAGTATGTTGGCTAAAAAAAAAAACCCAGTGTGTTAAATATCACATGTACAGGTTTTAGTGTTCCTTGTTCTTTGAGCTTTGTTTAGTGCTGTGATTGATGTGCTGTGTAAAACTGACTCAGATTTAATTGTGTCTGTAAGGTGTGATACTTTAAGGAGAGGGGAAATATGCATGAACTGGGGTTAGTTTGGTTTAGGATATGCTTAGGAATAGTGAATCTATGTATCTGTGAAAGACTGAAAGGAAGGATCTTTTCCCTTTTATGCCATTTTCTAACTTGAAACTTCTTGTTATAAAAAGGAAAAAAACCCAAGAAGAATCGTACTTCTCTCCCCCTTTGTAGCTAGAAGCCTATTAGGTTTCTTCATTAGTAATGAGCCCTCAGGTGACTTTTGCATCTTCCTGTTCTCCTGTTGTATAAATATTTCTAGTACAACCAAATATGTACTGATTTTCCTGTTGAGCTTACTGGGTTGAGCAGAATTCAGCAGGGATGAATTACATTTCTTAAGAGATTCTAAAAATATTCAGCTACATGTGTCAGAAGGCATGCAAAATGCTTTGTGCTTAGGTAATCTTGGGGTTATTTTAAATTATATCACTCGGGGGGAAAAAACGGGAGAGAAAATAATGGAAGAATTAAAACACAGTAAAGAAAACATTAGGATTTGACAGTGTAAGAAAGTTCTCTTGCAGACAGGCAAATCTTTTGTGAATTCCAATGAAGGATTCCCAGGATTTGCAATTTCTGAAGGAGTCTAATCTCTGGAAGTCTCTCTTGTTGTAGAAAAAGGTAGGGAGGCTCAGCAGCAGATTTGATTTCCAGCTTTCCTAATGGGAAGTGTTTGGATTAAAGAGAGTTTCAGTTCTTTTAAAAATTGTATGGCACAGCAATGATGGTTCTCTTTCACCTTTTTTTTTTACATCCCATTTTTATTACATTTTCTTTATCTAAAGCCTAAGTCTTGTGGTTCTTTTCAATTAAGAAAAACCCACTTATGTCAGCAAATACTTATGCCGTCTGCTTTCTGGACCACTTCATGCAGTACGAAACCCAAGCTGTGTTTTCTTCAACACAGAGGGAATCAAGCCAAATTGCATGTCTTAGTTTAGGTCTAAGCTCTTTTTGAGTGAGCACTTGGCCTAAGAATCTTTGTCTTGCTTTGCCTCTCCCAGCAGTTCGGACCTATTGTATCGGCTTCCCTCTTTTTTTTTTGCTTTGTTTATTTGTTCATTTGGGGGGTGAGCATACTTTTTTTGCTGTTGGTCTTGCTTTCAGTCTCATTTGAATATGATACATTTATTCTAATGTGTGGGCTCTCATATCAATCTGGCCTGTATTTCAAAATCCTGCTAAATCCTGAAATTATTTTCATTGGATTTTGCTTTTGGTTGGAGGCTGGTTTTGTTTCATAAATAATTTCAACTGTTTGTCACATTCACTTTAAATGAAGATGGACATTTTCACTAATTGGCATCTGTAATGTCTTGTCCAATACATGGTATTTTCTTCATTTAATTTAACCTTATCTATTAATCCAAGAGAGGAAAATCTCAGATCTTTACTCAGCCCCTCTGAAGCTTTACTTCAGTCTGAATGAGCTAAACTCCCTCTGCCTTTCCTCGCAGGTAAAGTGCTTCAGTCCCCAACTATCCTGGGGGCCTATATTTAGCTGCTCTTCATGTTCAGGACTTCGAATACTCATTGGATTTGACACTCATTCTCAGTGTGTTTCCTCTTGCAGAATTCTCTGTTTGAACCTGAATTTTTCCAAAACACCATCATCTGTGAAATGCCGAACAACGATCTCAATAAATTCAAAGGGTACATGTAAGTATTTCTTATACATAATGCAATTTGTATCAAAACTTGAATATTTCTCCATAAGGAACTGGATGGAAAGAACGTATTTTGTGGAAATTGGTGGGCATCACCATTATCTATTCCTAGATTCAGACATCAATATAAAATGTAGACTGGAATCTGTGTTTTGAGGCAAGGCGGGACCATGGTGAGACATTGAATTTGTGGTTGTTTCATACAAACTGTTCTCACAGGGCTTCAGAAAACAGACATAAGCTTATTTAAGTTTGAACTAAGGGTTAGGCTCGGCTAGAATTTCAATCTAAACCCTTCCTAATGTTTCAAGATACTCAGCTGCATAGCTCTAGTTCCTTCATATTTATGGCCACGGAGAAAAGGTATCCAGGATCTAATAAACAAATTAGGTTTCTGTTCTTACAGATAGAAAAAGCAAGCAAGTGAGAAAACCCCTACTGAACCAATATGTTAGACTAGTAGAAAAAAGTGGTTGGGTTTTTGGTTGGTTTGGGGTTTTTGTGGGGTTTTGTTGTTGTTTTGGTTCTTTGTGTTTTTTCCGTTGAGGTTTCTTTTCAGATTCAAGCCCATTCTCTGGCTTTAAGGCCAATTTGTATGGCATGGCTCATGTCCTAAACTCTTCTCATGCATGCCCAGCGTTATGCAAATAACTTAACTATGAATGTGCTGGCATCCCTATCCATCCCCAGCTTTAAGCTTACTAGAAGCTAAACCAGGGGACTCTCTGAAACAATGCAGTGAGAGTGCTGAACCTGGAGTAGCTGCAAATGGCCAGATCCTCTGAGTGAATAAACCTCACAGCCCCTCTCCTGTTAGCACTGACCATGCTTAATCTGGTCTAGAGAATTTTTGCCCTGTAAGAATGATGCCTCTAATAGCAATGCCATTTCACCTCCACTGTGACATCTTAAAAGGGAAAAAAAGGTCAAGTTTGTATTGATCACTGGCTGTGGTTGCTGGCTTTGAGGATCATTTGGCATAATCTAAATTGAAGCAATCCTTCCAATTAGACTGCTGTAATATGGCACAAGAGTGCTGAGATTATAGAAATGTAGGTGAGATGTCACAAGGAACTACACGCAATACACACCCTTAGGAACCAGGACTGGCTTAAAAATCTTCAAATCTCTATTCTGTCTGTAACAGAAATCTCTTTGGGAGATTCCACCTGTTTTGTGGAATATGGAAGTAAGTACCTGCTTCAAGGGTACATGAAATAATTTGCAGCACAAATTATTTATTAACATTTGGTAGAATTGTGCTTGCTCTGCTGTTGTTTGAGCTATTTTGTAAACACAAATTACTTGGAAGAGGTTACATTTCTCTCCAAGAACTCTTAATAAATTACTGAGGCTCTATTGCCTTGTTATAAAACAGTAGCAATACTCTTTCTGCTAAAAATAATGAACTAAGAGACAACCATCTGACATGCCTGACCACAGCAAATTCTGCCCAAGGAGATGCAAGAATGCTTCTGTTCAATGACTTTGCCAAGACTGAATCTGGATTCCCAGGGAAAAAATACCAGGTTTTATCTGGCATTAATTTTTTTACAATTCTAGAAGCTGTAGGTTGTTGGTACATAAACCTTTTCACTCACCTAGTTTGATGTCATGTGGTTGTGTGCAGCCACACACACACACACAGAGGACTGTACTTAGGCAGCACCTAACCTCACCCTCCATTTAAGTGATGCTGCAATTTACCGATAAATGACATGCCAAACAGCAAATAGAAAGTAGCAACAGGTACTGAATGAAAGCCAGACTCATTTCATATTGACATCATGATACACACAGCATGCAAGTGATCTTTGAGATACTTGGACTTCTCTGTAGCAACTTACTCCGGTCTTTATGGAAACTGAGTGAATACCAAGCAAAACAGGGCCTTCTCACTTCTTTGACTTCCACTTGAAACAGATACGCACGCAAAAATTGTGTTTAATGCTATGTTAGAACAGATGAGGCTTCATTGTATTTTCTTTTCTTTCTTCTAGGGAGCAGCCAAATCATGAACGGATTGGTTTTAACATTGAAAGCCTCTTGCTTCGTGGCTGTACAATCAGAAATACTGAGGCTGCAGTAGGGATAGTTATATATGCAGGTAAGATGTACTTTCTATCGAGCTAAACATAGAGTTTCCCTGTAAATATCCTTAAATCAACATGTATAGTCTAATATTGCACAAAAATTTGACATTTTGTTTTAAGAACTGGGAGTGCATGGGAAAGTTACATCCCTTTTTGAAGTAAAGGTATTACTTGTCCATCTCCAAAGAGCAGAGTCCTGTGCTGGGTCTCTGGCAGTGAGAGTATCCGTGCATATATCAAATATCTTGCTATCTTTGCGATATCTTACAAAAAATCCAGACGAACAAAAAATTGCTAAGGTAAGTTTTACTCTCCACTCTGATTATAATACTAATTCCATCTGGCATAAAATCTATATGGCTGCCCTAGGGGAGGTCTCACTGGCTCCACAAGGCAGAAACTGATGCAGCTGAAGATCTACCCAGGAGGAGAAAAAAAAAAAGAAGAAAAAAAAAAATCATCACAAAGCCAAGTTGTGCCAGTGACAGCACATGAGGCAGTGAGAGCAGCAGCTGGAGGTGACAGAAGAGCTGGCAGCAGCACAGGTTTGTGCTGACATAGACATAGTGTGCCCATGCGACAACGAATTTCATGCGGTAGAGACATGAACCGAGCAAGACAGTGTCAGTGCTCAGATCAAATGCAGCGGTGCCAGGTTCAGTGGTGGGTCAGCTCATCTCTTTCTCATCATCCTTTACCCCACTGCTTTTACTCAGTGAGCATGATTTATCATCGGCTTTGCCAGCTGTGCCCTCTTCTGCTCTAGAAAAAGAGTATCAGCTACCATATTTATTTGTAGATTAAATAAAAATCAAGGTAAATTCAACAATTAATCCCATTATTGGTAATTTTTATCTTTCCAGTAAAGTCATGTCACCTGTTTTATGTCTAATCAGTACCAGGGGGTTTACGGCTGAGGCACTTAGGAGAGAATAGAAGTCACCATCTTGTCAGAGTCATTTAGTTAGGACTAATCTCCACCATCTGGATTATTTTCCCTAAAAACTGACCATTTTATTTCACTACTGCAGAAGTGGACTAGAGCATCCATATCTTTTCAAAGTAGCCTTCACTCTTTGGGTCTTTTATTGCATGTCTCTGAAGACCACTTGTAAGGATGGTGCCTACCAGGCAGAGGAGGAGATCGCAAGCCAAATGCACCACTCAGGGTAGTGTTGTGTTTTGGGGTTTTTTCAGAACTGCTATTCAAAACCCTCCGTAGGAATCATTCGCTATAGAATTGGAGTAACTTGTCTTCCCTTCTCCTGTTAGGATGTCCATTTTTCTTCTCTTTAGTCAAGTCATTTCACAGCATGTTCCTTTGACCAGCAGCACAGATCCTAATGCAGATCTCTGTTAATGTTGCTGAAGCTGCTAGTAGCAAAGGTTGGACTTTTAAAGTAATTTTCCAGATATGGTGTCTGATCTGAGTAAGCCTTCAATTCAATTTCCGACTGATATCTTATTGTAAATGTCAGTATAAAAGTTTATTCTTTTTCTTCTAAAATTAGACTCACTTGAGCCAGTATCAGCTTCACTTCTAGAGTTCTTTGACATTGATTATACTCTGGCTTTTAATCATGATCTGTGACCTTTTCTGAACAATCAGGATCAGTCACATTTATAAGATGACACATTCTCCATTTTTATAACTCTATTACTCCTCAAACCTGCTTTCTAATGGAAGTCTTTGTGAAGAGTAGAGACATCACTTACTGTGATTGTTTAGCCTGTGCAGTTCTCATCTGACCCAAATATGGTTATACTTTTCATGGCTACCCAAATGATTCTACACAAAGCAATAGCACTAATGCACAAAAACCTCATTATGGAGCAACAGCCAATGTCGTTTTCTCATAGCGCTAGGGACAGCAGCAAGACTTATGTGCTTTTCAGATAATAAAGTACCAGAATGAAGCTTCAGGCAAGTCCATCAGCATCCACAAATAGAGAGACAAGATACTAGTGAGGTGGTAGGTGAGGTGCTGTGTTGCACAGCATATGAATCTGTGAGGATCAGGGAGAACAAAGTAGTTTATTCCTCTTATTTCTGATACTCTGCTTCTTCCAAGGTGATATCTCTATTACAGATATGTCTGTTTCCTGTTGGCCATCTGAAGTCGAAGGGAATGATAGAGTTGGTATTTGGAAAGAAATGTCTTCCCATTTTCTCCCTGAAGCAAATCCATCACCATTTCCTTAAGGGCTTTCTGGGAGGGATTAGAGGCTTTTGTCTTATTTTGCTTTCAACACAAAATATTCCATTAAGCCTGACATAAAAGAAGAGAGAGGAACAAGATTCACAGGGCTGCAGGAGGAGCAGAAGCGTAGGCAGGAATACCCTCCCCGTCTGTGTAGCTCCGTGGTTAGAACATTTGCTCACCAAAGGGAAGACTTGGGCTTTGTTCCAAGCTGTGTCTGTATGGGAGTGAACATACATCTCATGCTTCACAAGTTGTCCCCTGAATACCTGTCTGCGTGGAACAGGTGGGTATGTACATGCATATCCATGAGTTGGAAAGAAAGGACCATTGGTAGTATAAGCTGGTCCCACCAACATAGCTCCAGGTTGTGTAAATAATTACATATTCATTGGAAATGGAAGCCAGGAGTCCCAGCTCTTGGGTGAATGTCCTGAACATAAGGCTGGAGAGTAATTTTCTCTCTTGCTTTCTGCCTCGATTAATAACCTTTGATGTAAACCTGGAATGAATCCAGCAGGCGTGATTGAATCGCACCTAACTTCCAGCTTTTGGTTCATATCACTTCCCTGGAGAAAGCTGAAAGGTAGCTTGGAAAACAGTTCCTCTCACACACAATCATGCACATACAAATGAAAACTAAATACAAGTCTGCAGGGTCCGTACTTTCAGGGAAAATGAGTGTAGAAATAAACACAAAAGATACCATTTAATATAGCAACAGATGGTACCCAGATATCCCAATTGTCATGCCACTGTTTAGATATTAATAGTATAGAAAAAGCAATTTCTGCTTGTTGTCTTCTTACAGCACTCTCTTTTTTGCATTACAAATACACCAGCACAATTTTAATTCAGGAAGTTTTAAGGACTGGGTTTTTTTTATTTCTTGTCCTACTGTTTCATTAGCTCTTTACAACCACATAGTGAAGAACTAAATAACATTAGTGTCTGTGACTCCTGGATCTGACATGTTGGGGTTCATTTCAGTTGATACATGAAATGAGTCAAGTGGCTTTTAAATAGCTGCTGAAAAATATTCAAATGTAGGTTTCAGGAATCTCTATAGCACCTAATCAAAGTGTTTGTTAAATAGAAAAACACAATATTATTGTTCTTTTGCCTCATATTCTCAATGAGATTTGGCTTTTGAATATTCATATAAACCTTGCGATCCTACTGAATCTGCTGTCTTTGGGAAAGTATAGAACAGCTGAAATCTGTAATGTAGTGTAGGTCTCTTGTAAACCTCTAGGTTTATTCTCTGATATATTCTGCCGTTCAGTCAAACGAGAAGATGGGCAATAAAATTACTGAATTAAAATAGAGTCAAATTAACATTAGTCATGAACATTCACCTCTCATTTTGAGAGAAAAATAATTATTTTTAAAAAACCCTACAGAATGTTACATAAACATGACGTTATCCATTTGTGTTTTGAAGGTCATGAAACCAAGGCCATGTTAAATAACAATGGTCCTCGTTACAAGCGCAGCAAGATAGAGCGACGGATGAATATGGATATTTTCTTATGTGTGGGACTCCTATTTGTGATGTGTCTCATTGGAGCTGTAGGTATGGAACACTGATGAAAATCTTCTGCTTCATCATTGCTTTTTCTTTTTGAATGGTGGTTAAATTGATCTTATGGACATGAGTGAGGTTAGATCTAGAGCTGAATGCTCTTGGCATTTTTAGGCTCTTTGGTCTTCCCAACAGACAAGTAAAAATGGCAAATCTGAGCAATTCAGCTGGAAGAAATCTCAGCCATGGCTATAAATATTTCAGAAAATATTTCATCTCCACTATGGTAAGATAGGTGTAAAAGAAGCAAGTGGAAGCTGTTGGGTCAATGCATCCCAGGGATCAGTTCTTGCCAGCTGAGATGTGCTTCCTGTGTGGATGTTTATTCCTTGTGTATAACAACAGAAATAAAATTTTATAGTTTTTCCTTCATTTCAGTAACATCTTCCTCCAACGTGTTCAGGGGTAATTTAGCTAGAGCTACCCAATTTACAACCCTTGAGATGCACATGACTAATTCATCGAGTTTACAGCCTCCATAGCTGCCTTCCTTATCAAAAGCCCCTTTCCATCCAGCTGTGAGATGGATTAATTGTTTAGGTAGGAAAAGCCTGCACTTTCCTGGGGTCCTTGCAAGTGAGCACACTTGAATGTAGTAACTGGGGTTAGCTGTCCAGACTTTACTAGATTGCTAATTTCAAAATCATCATCTTCACTGCATGTAAACTACCTGCATGCCTTACAGCTCTGATTGTAACCTGTCCTAGGCAGGTCGGGATTAATAGGATCCCATAATCCTCAGGAAAGGGCCAAATTTTAAACCCATGAATTTCTGAATGGGTCACTGCTTTAAAGAGATAACAGAGGTTCCAGTAAATGCTTTGTGTTCAAAGCCCCTTTTCTTTTTTAATCGATTTAATCTTGGTGATAACTTGCTTAGTGCTACATCTCTGAATTAGTTTTGTAGTGACGAAGTCGAAATATGTGGTTCTGTCAAGTTTTCCTCAGCCTGCCCTGGAGGCATGAGACGTGACGCACCAGCCAGTCGCCAGTGTAATGCCACTGGTGGGGGCCACCCAAAATGATGAATTGAACTGACTTAATCACTTTTTTAATTTTGCTGTTTCATGTTGCAGTGGGCTTTCTTGGCACAGAAATGGAATTTCAGTTTGACAGCTGAGCTCTGTGCGAGGGAGAGAGAGACTTCATTTTCATTGTTCCCTGGCTGCTGTCATGTAAATTTAGGGACTTGTCTTTGTTGTGTAGGGGCCCTCGAGTAATAAAGTCCTTCAATTTAAGGTTTAAAACAGCCTTAGATGAAAAAAGGGCATTTAAAAATAATTTATCTGCTCAGTTTTTAAAAAAAAAAAGATGTAAAATGTTCATAGTCTAAGTGAAACTTGTAAAATGGTAACAAGTCCATTAGTTTTCATGCATTCAAAATGTCCCATAGCTCTACCATGAGCTCTTGTATTGCAACCTTGTCTAAAAGTGGCATTCTAGGAAGAAATATCACTGGTGGATAGGTTATCAGGATTTTCACTGCACACAGTGAAAAACTGGGGTAAGGAGTGACTTATAGAGCATAGTTGTCCTTCCTCAGATGTGATTGTGGTCTCTAGCAGCCAGAAAGTATTGCTGAATTTATTTTAATTCTTTTGGCAGCATTTTAGTAGGCAGATGCTGTGAAACAACTGCTTGCTTAATTGGCGCTAATAGAAGTTTTATCAGAGCTGGATATGCGAAGTGGACTAACAGAGGGTTTTGGCACCTGGAGCAGTGATGCAATGAGGGGAACGGAGCTGTTTGTCTTAGCTCTGTGTGAAGTTTCTGATGATGCAAATTTAGTAACATCCCTGAGCAAAGTTTATTTCAGAAAGGGCAGTATGAAAGGGGGCAAAGTATCATGATGGGCTGCTAATAGGACCCGACCAGAGGCTTGTTTGTAGTAGTGCAGTGATAACTGCTGATTGTTAAGACAGAAGGAAATAAGGGAATGCAAAGTCCCTTAACTGAGAGAAATGTAAAAATGAGCTGCATAGACAGAATTACACAGACTTGTCAACTCTAACAAAGACAGATGGAAATCAAGAGTTATTGGGAAGGGTAAGAAACATTTCAGTTTGTCTATACAAAGCTTATGAGGTTTCTTAGTGTTAGAAAGAGGAGTGGTAGTCTTTAGTACTGAGGATTTTTAAAGACAAGTGGTAGAGCTGGGGTCCTGCAGCAGTAAGACATCAAGTGAAGAGAGATCTGTGCAGGGCTAAGGGCCTGGGGGACACCTGCTAAAGGAGAAGTGAACAAAAATATCCATGACCACGCATTTTTTACTAGCATATCAATTATATGCATGTGCTGCAGAGCTCTGCACATACTTTGCATTCTCCAATAATTTACAGCATTGCTCAGGGACTGCTACTTGGGAAAATTCTTTCTTTTTAATTACTACAGCAGTCCATATCTGCACGTTTCAGAAGCTTTGCCAATCACCTTATGGCTCAGCATATTTCAATATTGTGTATTGTCCCTACAGGGCACGGCATTTGGACTGGAAATTTCTCAGAGCATCCGCCCTACGATGTCCCAGATGAGAATGGCAATTTTCTCTCTCCAGTTCTTGCCGGTTTCTACATGTTCTTGACAATGATAATCCTGTTGCAGGTAAAAGAAAAAACCTCTCTGTTACCTCCAAGGAGGAAGCTATTCAAAACTGAGTATAATCACTAATGAACAATTAATATCAACTAATAGCTGTGCAGTACTGTCTTAATCCTATTTGAAATATTGCTAGGAGTGTTTCAAATCACCAAAGTGTGAAATAATGTATCTTCCTTTTTTCCTTTTTGCTTTCTAACTGCAGATTTTTCTTTCTTGCTGTTGAAACCCCACAAAGATATAGATAGGAAGGATGTGTATTATATCTTTAAATAACTCCGGAATCTCTAGCATCTGCAATAAAGAGGATGTTTACATCCAAATGTCAGCTTGCTTTTTTTTTTCCTGCTTATGTCCAGAATTCCAAAATAAGGATGCCACTTAATACCTCAGGAAAACAGCGACACAAAAGTTGTCATTTTTGCCAATGGGGAATAATAACTTGATATGGTTCAGCTGGTTTAGTAAAGAACCTAGATTAGGAGTAGGATGCTTGTATATCTGAATTTGATTAAACCTATTTGGAAGAGAAAATCTTACGGGATGGGGGAGGCGGAATCACATTTACCTTTCAGGATTCTTGATGAAACTGATTGAAGTGGACAGAATATCTTTAATATGAACGAAATGTGAGGATAACTTTCAGAGCTGCTCAGAAATTCCTTGGGGAATTAGTCTTCATTACTGAAACTGAATATTTGGGCACCTTAAAAATTCATTGTTACTTCAGGACAGAGAAGCTGGGGGTGGGAAGTGTTGCATGCAAAGTAATTGCTTGTGAAATTTTTTTTTGTGTTAAGAGTAAGTCTGCGCTAGTGCACCCTTTCAGAGTTTCAGGAGGGTAAGAGCAGCATGCACCACAGTGCAGAAAATGTGCTTTGTAAGACCCATCTTTGCATTTGGTGTTCTAGGAATCTTCTCTTAAGCATGACAATTATTGTCCCTGTTCATCCATTGCTGTTGTGTACAGAATTTTGTTTTCTCCTCTGAACTATCATTACTCAGTCCTGCAACATGGCTCGAGGAAGACCTATTTCTTTGAAAGTTGTTAGTTCACCTCACCTGTGCCAGAACACTACTGACAGAAAGCAGTGAGTCTCGTCTCACCCCTCACTGAGAATTTCATCTCTTTCAGGTTTTAATCCCCATTTCTCTGTACGTGTCCATTGAGTTAGTCAAGTTGGGCCAAGTCTTTTTAATTCACAATGATATTGACCTGTATGATGAAGAAGCAGATTTGCCCATACAGTGCCGAGCCCTAAACATTACTGAAGATCTTGGACAAATCCAGTATATCTTCTCTGACAAAACTGGGACACTAACAGAAAACAAAATGGTATTCCGACGCTGTACTGTCGATGGAATTGAGTTTTCACATCAGGAAAATGGTGAGAGAGACTTTTTTATACTTGCTTTTCTCTCTGAGCAACTATTGTTATTAATTTAAATTTTGTAATATTTAAACCTGCTGAGCCCTCTGGCTGAATGGAGGGGATTTGTCTCCATTTTGTGAGGGACTCCTGTTACAGAGATTCACAAAAGCAAAGGTGTTTTAAACAATTCAGAAGTCAGATGGGAAAGGTTTTCCAATTCCCTCTGCAGGCCTCTCGGGCTTTGCCCAGCATTCAATACCCACTTGAGAGTCCAGAGAGAGAACGTTTTCTCTTTCATTTCTAAATGAATGCCAGCCAACCTTTTATAAGCTCACAAACTGAGATAGTTAGTAATTAAACTCAGTGGGTCCAAAAGTAATTACACAGTCTCGTGTGTGATATGAAAGGTATGGCTACACATTTTCATGAGTCGACCCTAGCTGCACTCCATATCGGAAGTCTCTTGGCATTCGGTGCCCTGAATCTGGGGGTTTGACTCAAGCCCATTTTTGGTCACTGCTTTCTCTCTCTACGTAGTGAGAAGGATTTTATTAAGCTGGCAAGCAGCTGCCAAAATGATGCACTCTGTGACTGAAAGCATTAGCAAATTTGTGAATTACCATATTTCACTCTCCTGTTCCAGTCAACTGCCAATGCAGCTGAAGAGCCCAGGCATTAGCAGAAGTCCATAAAAGTGACTGATTGCTTGAAAACGCATTTTTGTTTTCTTGCAATAATAAGCACCAGAGCGTGGGAGTTGCCAGAAACTGAAGTGCATAGTTAAGCTTTTCTGGTGCTGGCTTTGGAGATGTTTTGGCTTTGAATTAATTAGTTCCAGTTCTTTTAACTGGAATTCCATCTGAAGCAATGCAAAGGACAGAATAAGAGGTGAGGTTTCATTTACTCTTTTTGCAGCCAAGCGTCTGGAAACCCACAAAGAGTTGGATTTGGATGACGACGACTTTGCAAAACTTCAACACTTCACTCTTCCTCCCATGAATATGGAGAGACCTGTCACTCACAAGCAGAGGACCATGAGACCTTTAAGGAGGTGCCAGAGTGCTAGAGCTCATTTTCAGGGCCATACAAGGAACAGGTCCCTCGGTCGTCGTGACAGCAACCAGTCTCAAGTGGCATTCAGCAGTACTATTGTGAGTACAAACAAACTGAGCTAACCCATTTTAAGTTGCATCTTGTGATGGGAAGACAAAAAATGGACAGGCAAAACCTAAGCCCTTGTGAATTAAGAGAGGGATGGGGGAGACAAAGCATCAGGTCCTGACTTGGAGTGTGCAGGCTGCAGTCAGGGGTGAGCGAGGTGAGGATTTGGGAATCCAGGTCTTCACATCAGAGGCTGCAGCAGAAGAGTGAGGGCATACAAATGAGTTTTTGTGATGGTTGCTTGATAGACGGAGAAGACTTGAATTTGGGGTCCAAGGGTTGAGGCTGTGGTTCATAACAGCAAGAGATACTTTGCACAAAGAGGAATGAACTCTTTGTACTGTTCTGGCCCACTAAAATGCCATGGAAAATGAGGTGGGCATTCTGTGCTAGGATTGTGCAAGAGGAGCTTGGTGTGAGTCTGGACTCCGGCTTTGCAGAAACAAGAGGCACACTGGGATATGATAGATGGGACAGAAGTGCATATGGGTTTGAAGTCCGACTTTGAATGTAGCTCAGAAAGCCACAAACTACTTGTGCTAACCAGCATTGCAGCATATCATCTCTGTTAAACAAAGTTCCGCCACCTCCCTGATGTGCATGTAAAATGCCCAAGCTGCACTCTCCAGAGCAGCTCTGGAAGTTTATTAATGTGACAAAAGACAAAATATTGCATTTTTCAAGGAAAAAAAAAGAAGTTGCACTTCTCACAAGGATAATGGAAATTAAGTTAAAAGGGCTTATCAGAATAAAGTCTTCAACCCTGCAAGATATTGAACTCTGAAAGATCCTGAAGAATCTTGTCCTCCTTCAGTATCTAGGTGGCTTCAGCCTCGCCTTAAGTACTCACTTCGAAGTATCAGTTGTCTTCATTGCAATTCTAGGAAAATCTTAGACTCTGATGAATTTTACATCTGAAACTTCCCAAAACCTAACACAACCTAATTAAAGTCAGGCTATTCTTCTTGAATTTTTTTTCTTTTGATAGGCATTTCACAAGAGGCTTTTATGGACTTTAGGAGAAGGTTGAGCACTTTCAAAATTAGAATGCAAATTAAAATTAAATGCCTGGAAAATGCTTCCAAAATATGATTTAAGAAAATAATCTAATAAATACAGAACTCTCAGAACTTTATATTTCTGCAGTTGTTCCTCTTGGCAAAGTTTTTTACTTGCTGAATTATTTTTTTTGGAGGATGTAAGTTTAAGTTCATTACAAGATCCTACTTGCCTCATTCAGCTCCATCATGTAGTAGATGACAGTGAGTACTCCCCCCGTTCTTGGAGCATGGAGGGTTTGTCAGTTGTTATCCCAGTATTTTCCAGCTCAGTCCTCATGGGATGTTGAGAATCTCTCCATGGGTTCTTGAGACCCCACGGGTCATGGCTTCTGAGAGCATCTTATGGATCATGACTGTTGAAGCGTGATAACAGAATTTCTTGCCAGTATATATCTTCAATTATATTTTTTACTGACAGGCCTCTTCATTTTCTTCTATAAATAAACTGTCATGTGGGGGGGGCGTGTGTGTCTTCCCCCTGTGAAACCATATCTGAGGAACTAGTATCAAACATCTCCTTTGTAGAGAAAGATGAAGCTGCTGTCATGGAAATAACCAGCCTTAGCTGCTAATAGGTGTCACTCTTATCTGGATAAATCGTTTAACCTCTATGACAAATGTGAAGATGTAGTAAAAATCGAGACACTTAGATATTTCCCAGAGGCTGTCCTGTGTGTACATGTCCTTCAAATGATGCATAGTAGTATCTATCTTTACCAGCCAAGCCAATTACCTATTAATAAAATGGGGATAATAAAATTTTCTGTGTCTCTATGGTTCCTGCACTTTGGAACTTACATCACATTGTCTGATGCATTTGTACTTTGTTCCAGATCTGGAGCATCTTGAACACTACTTACACAGATAGTATCGTGGGCCTGAGCTTATCACAGTAGTCAGAGTTTCATAAGAAAAATCCATCTTTGAACAATGTGTGAGTGGAGACACAAAGACTGCAATTTCACTTGATTAATCTAAGGCTTGCAAAGTCTTTCTGGATGAATGGCTCTGCTAAAATAAAAGCATTGGAGTATTCGGTGGCAGTCAATGATTGTTGAACAATTCTTACTATGACATTGCGAGACTCAACTTTGTCAGATCAACAAAATGCAAGATAAAAAAACCCCTGCTTTACATAAAAAACAATGGAAAGTCCAAAGGGCAGTAGCTGGCATTGTACAATTTGTTGTTGTTTGCTTTTTTTCTTAATAAATGTCAAGTTTCCAAGGGTTGATGTGCCAGCCACATGAAACTATTCATGAAAGCTGGTAGCCTCAGGTAATAGTAAAATTAAAAACCTTTGTCCTGCTGGGAAGGCACAGTGGGTTTTGGGTAAGGGTTAGCACAGCATCTGCTGTGAGCACCTGCATGTCAGAACTGGTGCCAAAAGAAGCATTTTAAAGCAAGAGGGCCTTTTACACATTGGTAGGATACTGTTATGTTAAGAGTTTAATTGGAAAGTAACTGTGCAAAACAAAAGATAATAATTTACAACTGTCTCAAATTTATATGTGAACGGTTTTTATAGGAAACTACCTAGGCAGTGACCATAAAAATTTGCTTACTCTCAATCAGCCTTACATGAATCAGTGATAAGCAGGTTGGATATGGTATTTTAAGTGCATTTGTACAGTGGTAATTGATTGTGCAACTTAAATATGTTCAGGCTGGTCAATGAACAGACTTGTTTGTTTGACATTTTTTATCCCCTGAAGTTCTATAAGGCTGGAAATTCAGGTCAGCCCTGTTTTCACTGAATGTGAAAAAGAAAATGAGAAAAACATTTCTGATCAATATTGACTTTTGTATTGTTTTGTTTTACAAACTTGTCTCTGTGGCCACAATTGACCTGACAATTTTCAATTTTTCCAGAGAAAAATTTTGAGTTCAGAAAGTTTCTGAAGTGGAATCACCACCAGTGTGTCATCACTTTTAGCATGACCTAGAAGTAGATATTGAGGATAGAAGAAATTTGGTGGGATGATGATGGGTAGGAGAGGCTGAGATCCATGCATGATCCATTTGCAGTTCATGAGGCTCATTCTAATTGTGGCAACACACGAGGAAATTCTGTGAATAGCTGGGTAACCAGCTGGTGAGCTTCTAGCCTTTCATGTTTGGAATTTAATATAATTCCCAAAATAACTGTTTTGCCAGTCGTGTCTGCACGTGTGTTGTCTTCATGGGAATTGCCCAGTAAAGCTATTTGGGACTGCTCTTTGTACAAAGCACAGTCTTGGCAGCACACAGTTACACCCAGAACCCATCTGCCGCAGTGCAGGGTGGTGAAAGGTTTCTAAAGATGACCGCTTTCAGAGACCTGAGAAGATAACTAAAGGATCAGGCTTATCCTCAGTATGTGCCAGTTTGCCAGAGAAAGGACTGCATCTATCCTGAAGTATGTGAAACAAAAAAGCCTGAAAACCCTGAGCCAGAGGATGCAGAGCCTCCTGCAGAAGGGAAAGGGCAAAACCTTGTTCCATGCCCCGATTTCAATTGAGCTCTATGCTGCAAAAATGAGCAGTAGATTTATTTGTAATGATTAGGATGATTTAAGAACGGCTATTCGCTTTAGCAAGCAGGAGTTACAATGCAACACACTGAGCTCGGCCGTGAAGGTGGTTGGTTGACTTCTGTTGCATATTTAGGGAACTTAAGAAAACTGTGCCAGATTGAAGGAGGAGAGGGTAATAGCTGAGATGAACTAGAAAGTAGCTAAATCACTTTGGCAGTTCCATAAAGAAGACATCCAAGCGTGTTGGCTCACAGGAAGGTGTCTTTTAAATTTGGAAGCTCTTGTTAAATATGACCCTGAATTAAATCCAAACCAGGCTCTACTAACATGAAACTTCCATTAAAAGTGATACTCCCATAGCCCTACATCAGATTAAATTGTAGGTAGGTGACATTGTTAAGTAGTTTGGCTCGCAAATTCAGGTTTGATTAGAAAGAGTGTGGTAGTAAAATTACTGAAACATTTCAGGAACAAAGAAAGTATGTATGTATTTATGTATTGTAAAAACTGAACAGTTTGAGACAGCTTCTCTTTCTGGGTGCAAAGCAAAATGGCTCTGGAAACAAAAAGTGATGCTGCTGTAACCAAGCCATAAGCACAGTATGTTCCCTGTTGGAATAACTGTCAGCTCCCACACAGAAATGGGAGATTCCGAGTCCACCTCCATCTGGAACTCCCTTTAATTCAGCAGTCAGCAGTTTCAAAGTTGGGGGATACAGTACAGATTATTCTTGCTTTCTAGTAGATCTCAAAGAAATAAAATTATTAAATCATCTTCTATTTCAAGATGCATTTCCTTCTAATTATCTAGCAGCTTTTAGAAATGTATATTTTTTTCCTTAGATGTTAAGTACAAAAGACATTTATCTTACATAGTTCTAGGTGTAAATTCAATAAGAGGCAAGAGGAAGCTATTAAGTTGATAGTTCTTCCTTGAGGACAAGGGTAAGTGGGAATCATCCTCATTAAGTAATTTGTCTTCCAGGAGAAGGATGTGACTCCCGATAGCAGGCTGCTGAGGCGAGTGAGAGAAGCTGCGCTCCAGACTGAAAATCTTTCTCCTTTTACACATATGAAGACTTCCACATCGCTTACTGACTTTTTTCTTGCCCTTGCCATCTGCAATACAGTCCTGGTATCCACAACTACCGAGCCAAGACAAAGGGTAATCTAACTTTAAGTATGTGAGGAACATTGATTATGTTTTCATGTAACAACATAGAGCAGCATTCAGTAAAGCCTGGAAGGGTGAAAAATAATTTCCAGTTCTTTTACCTTTTGTGTAACAACTACTGTTCCCCGGCCTATGCGCATCCCTTCCTAATACAGCTTGTTATGTTTGATAGCTACGGCTACCACAGTAGCTGCAGTTTCCCTTTTCTTTTAGATATTCTATTCTATATGCGGTAAGAATTATGTTGAATGGACTGAGTTTTCCATCTCTGCTTCAGAGGTAGAGATACAAATCACCAACAAATTTGGATGCCAACTCACCCACGACTCTTCTACTGAATTCCCCCATCACAGTTAAATAGGAAAAATAAAATTTAAAAACTCACTTTGCTTTTCTAATTCTTTTTTAATTGTCTTTTCGCTATTGAAAAAATATCTAAAAGTGTCTTGTAGTTCACACTATTTTTAACTAGAGGTTTTCTCATATTTCTAGGTCACAGTCCCACCCCCAATAAAACCTTCAGGAATCACCCTGGAAAAGATTCACCAGATATTTCAACGGCTAAAATTAGTAAGCCTTAGTCAGTCTTTTTCATCATCTCAGTCTAGTTCAGACCTAGGCGCTAGCTTCAATGCAAAGAACACTGAGGAGCATCTTGCTGCGTTGGGTTGCTGTGACAGTGACGACAACTGCTGTGCTAGCAGCAGAGGCGATGAGCTCCAGGGCGATGGCAGCACAGATATTGGGAGTGCTTCATTGGATGAGGTTTTTAAATCTGTGACCAACAGTTCTGCACCAACAGACTTTTGTTACGAGGCCGAGAGCCCAGATGAGGCAGCACTTGTCTATGCTGCCCAGGCATATAGTTTTACTTTAGTGTCCCGAACTCCTGAACGGGTGACAGTACGATTGCCACAAGGTACACTCCTGACTTTTGATATTCTCTACACATTGGGATTTGACTCAGTCAGGAAAAGGATGTCCGTGGTGGTGAGACACCCTCTAACCAAGGAGATTGTTGTCTATACAAAAGGAGCTGACTCTGTCATAATGGACTTGCTGGAAGACTCTGCCAAAGGTAATTAACCAATGAGCTATTTCTGTTGTGTCTCCTCTAAAGAAGCACAAGGAGTTTGCAGTACTCTTCTCTGTATGACATATTGTATCCAGGCATTAGAAGTATGCAAAAAGAATGAGCTTTCTCTAGTGTTATCCTTGCAGATCAGAGCTGAGGTATTTATTTAACCCGAGTAGTGCTCAGAATATGGAATGGGCTAATTAAAATTCACTGACTGCACTAACCCATGTGGATTGTGTACTCTGCAATAATACTGTCAGAAGGGCCTGACTATTGTATTTCAGCTTGTCAGCAAGAGTGCTATAGCATCAACAAACAAACAAACAAAACCTCAAGTAATGTAGTCTTAAAGGAAACAAGGATCTTTAGCAAGCTTTTGTCTTATGCAAAGCCAACACTGCTGAGCTTTTAAAGGAATTGCTATGATACTGGGATCCAGTTTTCTCTAATGTCCACTCTTTTTTAAACTGAGGCCATTAGATATGAAATTATCTGTGCTTAAAATATGGGATCTTTTCCTTGTATTTCACAGCTGACATCAGTGCAGAAAAGAGAATGAAAAGAATTAAAGAAAAAACACAGAAACATCTAGACTGTTACGCCCGCGATGGCCTACGGACACTGTGCATAGCTAAGAAGGTAGGAGGGTGTTAGCTATTATTGTTCACAGCCTTGTTCTGTACATGTCAATAGATTTATTAGAAAAATGTAATAGTTATAACTCTTTCTGCTTCAGAGAACAAGCCAGATACAGCCCATATTTCAGTCCCTCTGTTTGATTGCTCTGTCATCTTTTTTTTCCCTCTTTTTCCTCAGTGTGAGCAGATGATGGATTTTTGGTCAGCCTCAAAACATTCATTTCTGTTTCTCTTATGGTAACTCTAGCTGACCTTCTCTACAGTGATTCCAACAAGAAATAAAAAGTCTACAGAGGAGCCAACCTTTTTCTGTTTTGCTTGGCATTCAGCTTTCAAATATCTTGCCCTCCACCTGGGTTAGTACATCTTACCCTGATGCTTTAATACAGTTGTGCAACAAACAGGTCATATCAAGTTCTGCAGAAATGTAGAGCAACCCTCAGAAACTGTGTGTTCCAGTTCAGAGTCCCAACTAAGGACTACGTGATCAAGAGTTTCCGTAGGTCATGCTTTTAAGTCTCAGACCATTTATACAAGCAGGAAGGCTGCTTTTCACATTATTATTACTTCTTGTGGTCTCCTCCTGGAAATTTTGTGTTTATTTAAAGGCAACACTGTACTTTACCAGCCTGAATAGGAATTAAGTCTCTGTGATCCAGAATGTTGGCATTCTTCACTTATTTAAATGAAAAATTAGCTCTTTTTAAATTGTGTTATGCAGGTCTTGAATGAAGATGACTTTCAAAAATGGGCCAATTTTCGTCGGGAGGCAGAAGCAGCAATTGACAACAGAGATGAGCTGTTAATGGAGACAGCACAGCATCTGGAGACCAAACTCACCTTGCTGGGTAGCTAAAAATAAGAATCGTTATTGCGTGAAATATCACTCGCTCTTCTGTGATATTCTTGGCAATCAGACAGAAAACAGCTTATACTAATTTATATCAAAAAGTCTTCCTCTGTGGTTTGGCAATCTCAGGGCTAGAGTATACAGGCCAATGACAGTGCCTAAACAACTTCTGACTCATTTTGAGCAGCAGTAACTTTGAAAAAGCGTCCTGAAACTGTCATGTGGCAGGACCAGAGAACATGGACATCAACTGTTCCTGTGGCTCAGCTGACACAGGACGTAACAAAGGTCCCATAATTCAATCATGTGTCTCTGTCCCTAGGTAAACCTATGAAATACTACAAATTAACTTCAGCTTTGAGCAAGTTCCAAGGGGATTTTGGTAATTAAACTGTATTAGAAAAAGCAGTAACTTTCCTATCCACACATAGCTATTTTTGCTGGTGAATTCCTGCTGCTGTTACATCGTTGTGTTTGCTTTCTGCACTTATAAAAGGATATTTCATGTTAAAACTTGCATTCATTGGCACTTGTACATCATCCATCACTGTTGTATCTAACAACACTGTTCTGTTAAATTATGGAGCGCTTCAGTGCTTTCTTTTCTATTTTGTTTCTAAATAATTTATTCTTTAAGACTTTGATTTTCAGAGTGGCCTCAGTCTCATCTTTCTGTCCATACTTCATTATCCTGAATCTCTGTGATTGCAAGCTATTAGCATTATGGCTTCTCATAATCCCTGTGGTGATTTAAAAAATTAGAGTAATAACAGTAAATGCCATAAGCGGAACCACATAAGAGATACGGTAGATCTTGTCAGAATCTGTTACCTTTGCCAGCTCATAAGGCTCTGTGTACTTTTACACTTTATGTCACAAAAAGTGTTCTTTTGGCATAAATCAATATCTGCCTTGAACATCTCACAGTTACGACACCTTCAAACTGCCCTCTAATGGCAGAGGTATTGCAACGTTCAGGTGGTGAGTTATCACGGGGATGAGTGCAGGCAACTGCTCCTAAGTTTGTGCTTTTTCAAAAAGAAACATACTGTACTGTTTCTTCTCCCTTTGAGGAGTGAAGCAGCTAAGTTGACAATAGGGATAGCATTCATTTAAATAGTCAAAGTTCGTAATTTCTGGTTGCTTTGATGAGACTTAATGCAGTACTTTAAAAATGCGTATGGTGTAATTCCTCTGCTGATGCAGTGTCAGTTGGGGATATTAGGAAAAAATTAAATGCATTGTTCTAGCAACAAGAAAAATGAAGAGCCAGAAATTAATTGCTGACATACTCAGACCTTAGTTTAAATGTAGATCTTGCCCCTCTGTGTTTATTTGCTGGACAGTGCCTTGGCTCAGCTCTTGATAAGTTCAGGATCATGACTGGAAGTTAAAGACCTTTTCTTAAAAAAAGATAATTGCAATGTGATTTCCAAATGAAAGAAAACTAGCTCACCACTTCTCCTGTTTGCCCAGGAGCCACAGGGATTGAAGATCGGCTGCAAGATGGAGTGCCTGACACTATTGCGGCTCTTCGAGAAGCCGGGATACAAATCTGGGTGTTGACAGGAGACAAGCAGGAAACAGCAGTAAACATTGCATATTCCTGTAAACTCCTGGAGCAAAGAGACACTGTCTTCACCATTAACACTGAAAACAAGGTGAGTGCAGAGAGATGCACAGAATTTGCTATCTTTCCCTTGCTTTGTGTCTCACAGCTCGGCGGTGTTTTGCTTTAGGCTGCATTAAACACAAAACAGGCAACCAAAAACCCCACACAGAAGCTTTAGGCCAGAAACTCTTTAGACCACCTATAACAGGATGAATTGACTGACAAGACAGTTATGTAGAGTTTTATTCCATTAAAATACAATGATATTTCCAAATAAAAATACTCTCTTAAAATTACCTGAATAGTGAGCTTCTGAAGAAAAGGCAATATGCAGTTTAAATGCCTTAATGATATTGATATCTGGCTTTTCACCTTGTAATGGAAATTCCAGTCGCAATGATATTTTAACTCTAGGTGGTATCTGTAGGAAGACATTTGGAAAGTACCGTGTGGGTCAGTCTGGGAAAAGTCTGCAGGTGTGGATTTAATGAAAATCAGAACTTTCTAGTGAGATGTTCCCTAATAAGATTAGGCTTAATCAGAAATTTATTAGTGAACTATTCTGTATCTTTTTGTGTAAGCAGTATTTCACCTTCATGGAAACCTAAATATAGTTCTTGTGGGCCAGTTACAAACACAATTCCATTCTTGACATTGTGTGGTGATGTACATAGATGTTGCCTGAACTTCCATGGATGATAAGAAGGTCAGGCAGTAGGCAAAGCAAACACACTCCAAAATGAGGATAATCACTTCAAGGGCATGTCTGTCAGCTCCTGTGACTTGCTAAAATGCAGTGAACAATCATTCTGTGGTGTAATCTCTGGCTATTCCTGAAACCATCTGAGTCGGAGAGAGAAAATTTGATGGTGAAAGTAAAAGCCTCTAGAACAGCAGCCTTGTTTTTTTCAGGTTGGGAAGCAACTTAAGTAGAGTACCAGGAAAACCATGCCTTGCTTTCGGAAAACAGAATGGCCACTGCTGTGCACAGCCTAGTGTCTCATCCCTCTGAGCCTCCTGGTGAGACGGATGGCTTGATGAGATGGATTTAAGGAAGAGAGAGTTCAGGCATTGTGGTTAGACCAGACCTGCTTGCTATGAACAGGCCAGCCTTGATCCCAAAATGCCAGCTGTGATCCCCTTTTGTATTTCCTTCTTAGTGGCCTCTTACCTCCCATGTAGCCCTGGATGCCCTTGAGGTGTCCCCTGTAGCAGCTGCTGCCCTTCTCCCACATGCTGCTCTGTCCTTTTTACACAGCATGACCTCTGGACAGTCTTGGGCTGCAACGGAGTTACCATGAGATGAACCTGTCCGTGGGGTGATGGGAGGAGAAGAGGGAAGGCAGGGCAGCTTTCTGCGGCTGGGCAAGTCATTGGTCTTGGCTGCCTCGGTTTTTCCCTTCTCTATAAAGCTGTTGTGAGGATTAATTAAATATAGTTAAAATACTGACCATTTTTTCTTGTGATAGGCAATTGCGTAGACCAGTTAGATGGCCTACTTTCTAACTGCTTTTGTCTGCAGCTAGTAGCTCTCCACACAAGAATAAAATCCTATGCAAATGTTTCTCTCTCTTAATGTCATGGAAATAGGGAAACACGCAAAGATGATATGGAATTTGGCACAGAATACATTCCTTGCTTCAATGTGTAATTTCATTCGATACGCATATCTGCTTTAATGGAAGGCAGAAGGAATAAATTTAGGATGGAAATTAGAAGATGGTTTCTGTCAGAGAAGTGATGCTGCAGGCGGGACCACCTTGGCTCCAGGAAACACAGGCGTGTGCACCCACCTATAGCACCCTATACAGCCCTCGATCCAGGCTCAGCTGCACACACGTAGGGATGTTTGTGCGAATACGTGTGGTTCAGTGGGTGCTGGAGTTGCTCCACTATCAGATTTGGTTCCCTCCTATTCAAAATGAAGCTGAGGACACTGGTTCCAAAGTGTCTCCGAAAGGCAGCAGGAGGGAAAAACAAACCATACAAAACCTTTAACCCTTTAATCATGGCAAAGTTAACCCTGGAACTGACTTCAGTGGGGAGAACTCTCTTTCTACCCTGAGCTCAGCAGTTTATTCAAACTCTGAAAATTATCTTCCAGGAAGAAGCAACACAAGTAGGTAGTTTGGGAGATTCACTTAAAATGGCAAGTCAAGACAAACCAGGAATTTCCACTGCAATTTTTGGGTTATTCAAAGAAAGATGATGCTTCTTCAATATTTTTTAGAGGTTTTCAGTGTGCCGGCTAGATGCAGCTTTTCATTAGATGTCAGAGGTACATTTGATTCCAGAACCTCCTACTTAAATGTAATTTAAATCTTGCAAACATCCTACACATGTACCTTATGCAACATAAAGTGAAAATAACATTTAGAACTGAATCATCACTCAATAAAGCTGACAGGAAAGGTAAAAAAGGGAGTGATTAGCTCCTCAGGTATTCAGTACCGTGCCACAGAAGGAGGACTTTTAGTACTAACAGGCAGCAAAATAACTCTTAGCTCATTCTAGGTTTGCTCTGATAGTAGTGTGCCAATTTAGGAGATCTGTATGGGAGAAGACAAGCACTCCCCTTAAATCTGTTTGTATTGATGCTAAGTCAATTCTGGCCAGTTGGACCACTGTCTCCTTTCAGATGTAAAATGAGGCAAATTTGCTAAGAGGAAAAGAGTTAGTTGGTGTTTCGGGGCAGAATGCTGGGCAATATGAAGCTTTGTTTCTGGCCCTAACTGTTACACACACCTGATTTGTGACCTAGAAAAGTCCAAACTACGGAAGTTACCGGGTACTTTTGAAAATCTGAACCTCTCGTTCCTCTACTGCAGTTTATTTCTGGGGGAAGCAAATGCTGCAGTAGTTCACATCATTCACATCTGAACTAGATTTTTTTTTACATCTCCTTTAGAAAACAAGGTTATTTTAACAATGTCTGTACTGTCAGCGCTGCAAGTACAAATATGTCCTCCTGATGTGAAGATTATTTTATTTTCTTTTAAAATAATTTCTTACTACAATTAACTAGCTGATAAGACGTGCGGTGTTTTCACTGAAGGATTTGATGACGTCATTGAAATAATCTCCAATCTGATGAATCAGTACGTTTCTTGGTTTTCCCTAATGTGTATCTGATAAGCTTAAACCCACTGGCTTGATTATACAAACATGCATTTCATAAGGTGCTGTGCTGCAAAGGGAGATGGAGATAACTATTTCTAGAACCGCTTCTGTTTTCTCACAGGAAACTTGTGAATCTCTCTTGAATTTAACCCTGGAAGAGGTGGGGAAGAATTATGAGGTTGAAAATCCACGGAGGAAACTTTTTGGCAGTATCCCAACATCTGTCTCAGCCTCTGAGGCCCCCAGTCCCGATTTCGGACTGGTGATCGATGGACGGACGCTAAACATCATCTTCCAGGGGGGCCTGGAGGAGAAGTTCCTGGCGCTGACGAAGCACTGCCGCTCGGTGCTCTGCTGCCGTTCCACCCCTCTTCAGAAGAGTATGGTGGTCAAGCTTGTCCGCAGGCAGCTTAAAGTGATGACCCTGTCCATAGGTACCTCCATACATACACATTCCCTCCAGAATGCCCTTGCTTCAAGCATGGAAGGCAGTCAAGAGTAGCCACTGGTTTGTCTTTTCATAAAACCCTTACCTGTCAGATTTTCCCAACTAGTGAAAACAGTTGTCCCCAGAGCAATTTTAAGCACTGACTCATTTGCTTTGTACCTCCAAATGTGAAATGCTTTGAGTTTTCTGCTCCACTTTTGGTAAGTGAGCCCACTGAAATCCTTGCAGAATTGATTTTTATGACTTAAACCCAAAAAATACACCTCTGTGGACTAAACAGAAAAGGAAGAGTCTGGTGTATTTAAAAAATTCTTGCTCTGCCTTAGAGTTCAAAATATAAGCCCTCCGCTCCAGTTAATTTGCTTTACCAGCTACCCTAATTCACAATCTCCACATTGCAAGCAATGATCGTGTCTGTTCTTTCCATGGAAATTTGGTTATGTATTTAACATATTGCTGCAAGTTGAAACAAGCAGAACAGCTCTTGAAATTGGGTTGTTAGATTGTCAAACACAATCAAATTTATCGTAGAATTTGGAGAATTCAGTGAGATAGGGTGCTGCAAAGCATGCTGCTGAACATATGGAGTTCATGAAGCAGAAACCTACCAAACTCTGCAGATGTTGATGGTGTCGGGGTGTCCATGCCACCACCCAGCTGGTCTCAGCGTCGGGCTTAGCTCTGGTGGATCTGGGTCTTCTGGGAAGGAGGATGTTCCAACCAAAATCAGAACCTAGAAGCATCAAGTTTACTTGATGCTGAGTACCAGTTACTCTAAGATGCATGATAGTACAGAATAGCCTTTGTTTATCACCACAGCTGTTTTTTTCTCTTGCTATGATGTAGGCATTTTGTATTAAGCAGCTTTTCTTGCACCTTTACTGTTCCCTCCTGTCTTCCCATTCTAGGTGATGGTGCAAATGATGTCAGTATGATTCAAGCAGCTGATGTTGGAATTGGGATATCTGGCCAAGAAGGCATGCAGGTATCCCTTCATTTTATTGCCTTCCCTTTTTTGTCACGTGGTCCTTGTTGCCTAATAAGTCTCATAGAAGTCTTATACTCTTGAGCATCATCTTAAAAATGCAAGTTGGCATCATTACTGTCATAAATTAATATGCATTTCATAATTATAGGCCAGCCAAAAAACAGTGTTTTGAGCCAACAATTAGCATGCATGGACAAACCTGTGTTTGCTCATAAGCCTGGAAAATTAACAGATGTCTGTCCAGTGTTAGGTTAGCATCTGGTTTCTGAATCATCTCAGCTATAGCATTTCCAGGTTTTGTTGATTCTCTTTCAGTGTTTTCTGCCCCAAATTCTTTCCCACACATCCCCCTTCCTCATTCTCCCAAGATGAAGAGTTGTACAGAGATAGAAAGTTGCAAATATTTTCTCAAAGTTGGTTTTTTTCCTACAATATTCAATAGTAGGAAATAATTTCAATGCCCCCATTAAAATTTGATTATATTGGGAGGGGGAAATAGTACATTGTAAGTTAACTTCTACTCTTTTTACCAAAGGCTGTGATGGCTAGTGACTTTGCAATATCCCGATTTAAGCATCTCAAAAAACTGCTCCTTGTCCATGGACATTGGTGTTATGCTCGCCTGGCAAAGATGGTGATTTACTTTTTCTACAAAAATGTGGTAAGATTATTAAAATTCTGGAAGATTTCCTCCAAGTAAGGATTAATTTCAGGGCTGTGGTGTTTGTTTTGTTTTGTTGGGTTTGTTTGTTTTGTTTTTGCAGGTTATACTCTCACTTTTTATGAAGCTACAGTTCCTGTTTCTTCACTTTACAAGTTTATAGCATGCTACCTCCTCCTTAATGCACTGCATAAAGCATTGAGGGGAATATGGGTTCTAAATATGTTTTGAAATAGCATTATTCCGGAGGGGGAAAGGACTCAAGGCTTAGTAACTTTTATATGGTAGTTCAAGAAACTTTATTAGTAATACCCATGAGCCTCAAAATAAAATTTGCATAAGGAAGAGCAGATTATTAGTGCTAGAATATAGAAGATGACTCTGCAATAAGAATTGGTTGCCTGTGAAACCTCTGAATTTTTGCATTTAATTTGATAGGAACCACTTGCAAGTAATGATGCAGTCATATCTGGCATTTTTATTAAAAATTTAATGTATATGCAAATGAGCTGTGCATTGAAGAATAATGTAAAGTGGAAAAACCTGATAATAATAGTTTCTACAAGACTGTGCAAACAAGTCCGTTTGACATGAAATATACTCTGAGCATGAAAGACTATTTACTTTAGAATTCAAAGTATCTGGTAGGGTTTTTTTAAAATCATTTTGAATAAGGATTACTTCTTATCAGTGTTAAAATTTGTAGTGGAAATAGAAACTTTTTTTCTGTGTTTGGGCACCCTTTTAAAGTTCAAAGAATATTTATTGCCTTGTGAAATAGCTCTCCAGACTGGGATCCTGCTGTTCTATTATCTCCTCAGTACCATTAGGGAGCGGGAGGCCTTTGATTCCTCATGGACAACCAGTTCATAAAAGGATTTTAAAATCTAGTGCTCAGAGCTGTGAACAGTTCACTTAATTTTTCCCTGATATTTTCTTAAAGAAACCTAATGGCTTTTTAAAAGCTGTATCACAGTGGATCTGTGTGAAGTAGACCCTTAAGATGTGCTGCTTTATGGAATAAAGTGCAAAGCTTTCTACTGACAGTACCTTTAACTGAAATAATGCGTTCTTGGGAGACTCTTTTAATAACCAAAGTGATACATAAACCTTGTACGTGCAGTTATGAGAGACATAAACCCTCTATGCATTGCAAGCTAAAGGGTCCAGATTAGCTGTAATAGTAAGGATCAGCCGGGGTGGGAAGGAGGAGGATGTAAGGAGAGGCCACAGGAAAGGTGCAGCTCCACAACTCCCACAACCCAAAGAGAAATGAAGCATTAAGGATGTGCTTCTGCACATGGGCAGAGGAGCCATATGTCAACTTGTAACAAGATGTTGTATTTGTATTTGCTTCTCCACAGAGCTATGTCAACCTGCTCTTCTGGTACCAGTTCTTCTGCGGGTTCTCAGGCAGCACGATGATAGATTACTGGCAGATGATTTTTTTCAACCTCTTCTTCACCTCGATGCCCCCTCTTCTCTTTGGAGTCCTGGATAAAGATGTTTCAGCAGAAACACTTCTAGGCTTGCCTGCATTGTACAAGAAAGGACAAAATTCAGAGGTGTGACTTGACTGTGGAAATAACTGCTTGATAAGGCAAAGGACCACAGGGGGTTTGGGTTTGAGAGGAGGGAGAGAAGAGTTTTAGGCTTCCTTGAAACTAAATGATCCATTTATGGTTTCTCATTTACTGATGTCCACTAAAAGATAGTGTAATTGTTGCTGTCAGAAGAACTGGTAAGGAACATGTCATCAAAGTTGCATCCTGGAAGAGGGACTGCGTGCTTGGTCATAGTGGGAAGATGTAAATGGGAAGGTTTATTCTGCTATTAAATACATGGAGCAATCCAGTTTGGTGACAACATGCTGCATCATAAGGAGTCATGTGCTACTGAATCAGCCCTGTGTTCAGTGTTTGTGATCTTAAGAGATGATGGAGTAAATATGAGTATGTATGTAGGTACACACCATATATATATATATATATATATATAAATTCTCAGTGAAGGCATAGGGATAAATAAATTAAACAGGATGACAAATGTAATGACGGGAGGTGAAATAGTTTAGCTGGTCCCTGATTAAAGTCTGCTCAGATTTGGTTCTTAGAATCGTCTCAACCTACTGAAGAAGAAAAGCTTGTTAAAAAGATTACAGCAAAAAGTGACAAGAAAACGCAAATCCTTAAATCAATAAACAACCCATTTTTTTTCTACTCTCAAGTTCAGAAATACATCTGTTAATACATAAAAGATTTTGTCACAGTTGGGTGTCTAGGCTGTCCAGGCATAAATGGTTTCATTTATTTACTACTTTTACTTTGAATAGTAAATACCTGAAATCCTCAGAAAATATGCATGAAATAAGTGATGGATTTACTTCAGTTTGCCAGTCAGGTTTAGAGAATCAGTCAGATATCCGTGTGTTTGCAAGGAGCACATACATGCATGCAGACATACCTGGTTTTACATATACATACAGTATACCAGCACTTATTGCCAAATTGGCTTAATATATTTAATAGGGAATTATGAAGACATTAATGAGAGAAAAAAACGATGTGGCCTTAGTTTTAAATCACAAAGTTGCATGGTACTTGGGAAGCCTCTCTCCTTTTTCTCCTAACACCTACTTTCATTATAGTGGACTGTGATTTTTAGCACTGATGAACACTGGTGCTTCACATTGTGTTTAATGATGTTTTGAAAAACCTAAGTGAAAGTGAGCAGAATTTGAGGATTCTCTGCAGGATTGACCATCCCTTTCCTTAGGAGCTCTTGGACCTCACATATATACGAAATATATATTCTGTTTTATTTTGAGGGTGGTGATGTTCCTTCAGCTGTTTGTCTGCAGTGAAGGAACCCAGTCTTCTGACATTCCAATAACGCATCCCCTTCCATAGGAGCTTTGACTCCCCAGGTTGCTAGATAAGCTTAAATAAGAAAAATAATCAAATTAAAATGGCACAAAATAGATGTTTCAATTGAAGGAACCTTAACTGAAAGGATTTTTGACCAATTTTGTTTGAAAAAACTTTGTTTGAAAAAGAATTGATTAATGGGATCCACAGGGGAAAAAAATAAGATGAATTAGACAGATAGGATGAGGCATTCATGATATCCAGCTTTCAAGTCCTGTAGTTGACTGACTAATCTTCCTAAGGTCTGTCTTTAGTTAGCACAGAGAAAATGCCTGTTCAGAGATAAGCCTTTCATCTAAATCAGCTGTTCAGGAGACTTATGAAGGGAGACCAGTTAGCTATAATCAATAGTGTGTATGGAAGAAAAACAGACAGCAATTGTGTCTGTGGGACAGACTAGAGATGTGTGTTACATCATGATGACTGTTATTTGTATACTCCTGCAGATATACAAGCTGTCAACTTTTATTATTACAATGTTGGATGCCTTCTATCAGAGCCTCATTTGCTTCTTTGTCCCCTATTTGGTAAGTATTGGAGTCATTCATATTCTCATTCTCCTATCCTTAAAAAATAGAAGAATTCACTTCTGTGTAGTCAGGGTTCATCAGCCTATCTGTCTGTTTTCTAGACGTACAAGGACTCTGACATAGATGTGTTTTCCTTTGGAAACCCCATCAATACCGTCTCCCTCCTGACCATTCTCTTGCACCAGGCTCTAGAAATGAAGACGTGGGTATGTGCTTGACCTGTCCTGCTCCCATGGCTATTTTTCCTTTCTGAACATAGCATACTGTGTAGATACAACATTGTCTTTCAGTCATTTTCCTGAATTCTGTGTTACAAGATGTAGCAGATGCACTGAGATTTCATGACATGCCAGAATTGTTTACTAGCCTCAAGATAATACCTTCCTGTACACAGCAATAAAATTGGCTTATACTGTGCCTTTTGGACTGGACACTACACAATTTGTACACCATTACATGAGGACATGTTTCTTAAATAACTTTATTCACTGTCTCTGTGGCTTTGTGAGTTAAAGCACTTTTCAGTAGCCTGAACCTATCGGATACGTTCTTCCTAATCCTTCTTTGTATCCTCCTGACTTACACCCAGTGTCAGTCTCTCAATCATCCCTGACATTTCCTGCAATTCTGCTTACAGACCCTGTTCCACGTGTTAACAATGATTGGCAGTGTGGTGTTTTACCTCATCTTCTCTCTGGTCTACAATGCCGTCTGCGTGGTCTGCAACCCACCCACCAACCCCTACTGGATTATGGAGAAGCAGCTTTTAGATCCCACCTTCTACCTCCTGTGCCTCATCACCCCCGTGGTGGCACTCTTGCCAAGGTTTGAACGATGCCCTTTTTTCCTCTCAGTTTTCCTTTTGTCGATTTGTAGGCATTTAAGTGAAATAGCAATGATGCATGTAGGTATGAAAGGTGTCGGGCACATGTGCAGGGATAGGTGATCAACATGGAAGTCTGATGCCTGGGTTCAGCTTTTCAGTCCATGAACCATTAATTTACTCAGTTAACCCTAGCTAAGTCATTCTATATAGTTAGATAACCCTAGCTAAGTCACTCTATATCTACTGCTTTTGTTTTCTCATCAAGAAAACCTCTTTCTGGGGCGCTTCAAAGTTTACCAGTACATATTTGCTACCTAATTGTTCGCTGTTATTCTAAATGCAATGTTGTTGAGCTGATCAAGACTAGAAAGCAAATATTTGAAATATTCTTATATGTTTTGAGTTACTAAATATGTTAGGTTTCTTTAGCACATTATCGTGCATTGCTAAGCCAAATTGAAGCACATGTTTCTGTATCAACTAATTTCCTGTATCTGGAATCTTCATTTTAACTTGCGCTTTATCTGGGTTGCACCTCTTACTCAAAAGTTTTATTTCTGCTTTGTTTAGCTTGCTAGTCTCCTCATCCTTATTGTCATGAAGTACCACAGCACACTGGTACTGCGAGAATCAGGGAAATATTTTAGTATCTGATTTTGCAAGTGCTTTTAAAGCATTAGAATCTGAGCCCTAACTTTGGCTAAAAGGGAACCTTCAAGACTAGTTACTATTTTTCTTCAAATTATTATTTCCCCATTTGAGTTGAGATGCACTTGTGATTTCATGTTACATTGTGTACCTTCAGGTCAGGATAAACGCCACAGTTCAGTATGGTCTTGTGTCTTCCAGGCAGGGCATCCTTTACCAGTTTGTTTTGCTCCTTCATGATTTTTATTTTACAATTAGCCTTCACTCACAGTGTCATTTTTGACCCTGAGCTTTCTACTGAGAGCTACATCAAGCAAGTGGTTAGAGAACTCGTATCTCCATCTTGGGAATTCAGCAAAGTTCAGATCATTGCTGCCTTAGCAGGATACTGATCTTAAAGATTCATATCTTGAGATCTTCAAAGCTGGAGAGGTACCCCAAATTATTTTCTGCAGAGTCCTCAGTTCACAGCATAGCCAGCCCCCAGTTTCTGCTACAACTTAGCTGGTTCAGCATATCACAGCAGAGGTGAAAGCCCACTTTGTTAAAATGCACTTAATTTTAAGTTTCAGTTGGTTCATCTCACCACGCTGCCTGCTCCTTATCTCCTTCAGAAACCAGTTGGAGCCTTGAGATTCTGGTTTCTTTCTAAGAGGTTTTGTTAAAATCATTGCTCCACTCAGTCCTTGCTTTTTCTACTGCCTTTTGTGCTAGCTGATGTTTCTGACACACTGCAGCACTCTGTGCAGGCTTTTCCTGCAGCACTGTCTGGTAGTGCTTTGCTGTGCATCCTCTGTGCATATGCAGATACTGAACTTTGTTTGGGATGCAACTGCAGAGTGTTAGTGTCTCAGGTCTGAGAAGAAAGGGATCTGAATCTTGTGTTCATGTTCATTCATTTGCAAGGGAAGGCGCTTGCCACATCTCATGGAGGATTTCAACACGTGCAGGAGCTATATGTCTCCAGCAGTGGAAGGCAGACTGTCCTCTGCCAGGAAGCCCTGAAGAGACCCCACAGGCTGTCTCGCACCCTGCAGGGCTGTGGGAAGGGCAGGAGCAAGTGACAGCAGTTCACAGGATGGAAGACACAGTTCTTCCCTTCCCTGCCCTCTTGTCTGGTTCACCTGCATCTTGCTCAGAAGATACGGAGGCAGCTTGAGGGTAAAGACAGAGGACAATACAATCCATGCCAGATGGACCCGGGCTCCCTGTAGTGGTGCTCTTAGCCTCTCAACCATAACTAGCAACTACACAGTTCCCAGACCTGAGATGCCACGGATTGATGAGCACAGACACACTGAACACGTGTTTACCTATTCCTGATTGTGCAGATAGGCCTGAGAAATCCATTGCCTTAAAAAGTCCTTTCTGTACTTAGTCCAGCTGGCTGGGTTTTTTAATCTTGTTTTACGTATTTATGCATACATTTATCAGCAGGATGTGAAGATGGCAGCTTGATTAATGCAATTTCAAAGAGTCCCCGTGTTTGTTGTAAGATGAGGCCAGGTACATAAAGGTCAAATCCTATTAGAAAGACTCTTTGAAAGAGACTTTGGTTTTCAGACAAAACTGCATGACGTGGCAAGAGCATGTGTGCTCTCTCACTGCACCCAGTATCGAGTGATACCAGTTCTGCAGCATGCAAAGGGCATGGACAATACTTTTTTTTTTTTACTGGTTCCTGGGCAAATCCATAAGCTGAGATTTTTAAACATCTAGTTTTATGTGATCTACCAAATTAAGATCCCTTTTTTTGCCTGTTCTAGCAGTATAACTATCCTCAAAATCTCCTCAAATACTGCCTCTCCTGGTGAGCTTCTGTGTATCTTTCTTGCACTGTTCAGCAATTAAATGGTTCTATTATCATATATTTAGTATTTATATGCACATAATTGCCTCTATACAGATAAATATAAGTGTATAGTTGCATGTTACATTAAGATTAAAGAGTCAATTTTCATCTACAAGGTGTAGGATGTCATCCAGATGCCTGTAGAGCAATGGAAAATTAGCAACTGGATTTGTGTTATGTGTTGCTGATTATGGAAGGAGCCCACTGGTAAAACAATCCATTCTCTTCCTCTTTCATCAGGTTCTTCATTTTTGCTTTGCAAGGAACCTTTGGAGCATCCCTGACTCTGAAAGCACAGCAACTAGATAAGCTTCCTAAAGAGCAACAGGATCTTGAAATTCAGAAACTGAGATCAAGCAAGCAAACTATGTCTGGAGCATCTGTAGCATCGCGTGCATCTAATGATGACCTTGAGCAAAACATCAACCACTTATGTGTGTCACCATTTTTACATTCAGCTGCAGCACCTGTGTCCCACAGAGACATAGTAAGTCAGGGACTTTCTGCCTCTCAAGTGAATCCTCTGAGGAAAGAGACACCTGAAGAAGGCTACTATTTCTTTAATAGGTGGGCAGAGGAAGAACCTGCTGCTACAGAGTTTTCATCAGAACCTTTCTCTGGCCATTACCCACTTGTACCAACAGCGCCTGGAAATGATGGTGGCAAACGGACCAAAGATAATACTGACAGTTTTAATCATGGAAGTCATCGGCGATCTGTGAGTGCAGTGACACTCTGAATAAACAGTCAGAAATGGGATCCACAGCTCACGTGGAGAAGGATACCGTAGGGAAAATAAAAAGTCTATTTATATTTAACCACAATGCGCACTGCAAAAGTGAGAGACGTGGAGTTACAAACCTGCTGGAGTAGTGCAGTAACATCTCAACTATGCAGCTTTTCCTAAGTGCACATATAGTTTGAGTTTGTCGTCACATTGCTCCCTGGTCTTCCTGGTTTTTTCTCATTAGGGGAATGTTACATGAGCACCACACAGCTGCTGAGAAGTGTGCAATTACTTCCTTTCATTAAGGAATATTTTTCTTTCACTGTAAGAGAGAATAATTGTACTAGTGGTTTCAATGCTGTTACGCTACTGAGGTAATTGAAAGAGAATCCGTTCTACATTAAGCCAAGTCTAAGCGCAGCACCTTCCACTCTAGATTTCACTACGAAAGTCTTAAAAAGACCTTACTAACTTAAAAATTATAGTTCTGCCTGGAAAAAACATTACTGAAAGATATTTGCAGAAGAACGGCATCAGAAAGAGACTAGTAAATGTTCCAGGTTTTAATATATAGATGTTATACATACAACAATATCGCTTCTATAGTTTGTTTTCCCTGAGCAGTAAGCTCAGTATTTTTATGCAGGCAGCGGTTTGACCTGGTACTGTTAAAGGAAAGGACAAACAAGTTTATGAAGTAGAAGAATGCAAATACTGAACTACAAGAACTGTCAGGATAACTCAGGGATAAATGGTGTCTACTTTTTTGTACCTACAAAAGGAGATGCATATAACAAGGATTTATGCTCTAGAATTCTTACGTTGTTCCTGCTTTTTCATCTAGAAATTCAGTTTCTTCCTTCTATTCTTTATATTATTATATGGTGTTGCTGCATTCAATCAACTATAAATCCTGCCCCTCCCCACAGCTGGTTACATTTAGTAGTTGATGGAGATCTCAATAATGGAGATTTTGACAAGCAATATATAATGGTCACTAATCATATTGCAGCAAGTACATGGTGTAGAATGACCAAAATATGCATAATACATTCATCCTTTTCAGTATCTCAGGGCAACAAGATGAGGGGGAGGCAGGAGAAAAAAACAACATAAAATGTGACCATCATCACTACCTATTGCAATGCAATGAAAGGTACTTCGGTATTTCTTATAGAAATGTTGACTAGTAAGACTGTTTCCCAAGTTTTTCTTCACAATGTGGGGTGAAATGTTAACTATGTTTTAAATTCAATCTGTCTGTACCTTCTGTGAGTCTACCACTGGTTCTGATTTCAGTAGGTTTGTAGCCTTTTTTATACATGTTATGTTAATTTAGCTATTTGATATCTTTTACAATGTGTGAAGTCTGGCTAATAACCTACTTAGCAAACACTAATTTAAATTTGGTGTGTTATGATAATTACTGTAACTAAAGTCTTCACAATGTTACTTTAAAGCAGCTTGGGCAAAATTGAGTAGCTCACCTGCACTGGGATGTGGCGTAGCCAGAGCAAGAGCACACACAGAGCTGTAATTGTTAAAGTATTAATTGTCAACTGTAAAACAATTCAAAAATAGGTTTTTTGCATGATGTACAAAATTAAGGGAATTAGGCATAGCTGAGATTATTATTAATGGAGTGTGAGATTGCTCAAATGCTTGCTCACTAGCTGGGAATGGACCTTGGGTGACAGATTTAAGATCAAGTCTTTACGATTCACAGCCATGTTTTTGCATTAAATGGTCCATTTCCTCTGAACTTAAAGATGCCAATTTCTTACACATTCTATTACAAAACATGAAGTTTTTTATAGTAATAAATGTAACATGGTCATAATTTGGTGTGTTGTTGAAGGACAAAAACAGAGGCAGAGGGGCAGTTTTCCTATTGTCATTCATGAGTGACAAACTCATGTTTTCAGAGACCATGCTATAGAAATGTTTATCCTAAAAACTAAGTTTATTCTGTGATTCTGTGATGTGACTGCGCATATATGGAAGAGAGCCAGTTTGGTTATGTTTAAGCAAATCTGGAAGACCTGTAGAGCTTCCTGAATTCAAAGCTGAGAATTAATTTCATGTTTTCTCATAACAGCTTCTGCAAAACAGTTCTACCACGCCTTTTGCCCTGACAGCTGGGCTTACATTCAGAAATGGTACATAATTAAGGGAGGGTCCTCTTAAGAAGGGGAAAGATTGAAGGATTTATGTTCTCCAGCAAAATAGCCCCTAAAAACTCTGTGGTGATGGTGTCCCTGCTATGTCAGAGGATGAAAGAAGTAGAAGAGAGTCCCTCTCTACATAGCTCCTAGGCTACAACCTAGGTTCTGACTCTCTTCCAAATTTGCATGACTGCCTTTAATTCTACAGCCAGACTCACAGTCTGTTGCTTCTGTTGTGTGGTAACAAACCAGTCCAATAGATTCATTTACCTGGAGAGTTTGCAACACGGAGGAAACACCTCCCTCATCTTTGAGGAAGCTGAAATAACCAAAACTCAAAGGCAACATCAGGCAAGACCTGGCCTCTGCCAGGCCCCAGCTGGCTTCACAGCTTTATAATGCTCTCCCTTGATACCCCTCCTCCTGGGTAATGTTGCTACCATCCCTCCTCCAAAGTAGATGCTGCCGTAGTTCAGGACCTATATTTGCTGCTAAACGGTGTGATCTTTTCTATGCTCCTGGGTAAACAGTGATCATGAACTATCTCATGTTAAAAAAACAGTGAAGAGGCACTTCCCTTTGGTCATGAAGTAGATTAGCTGAGACTATCCACCCCTTTCAGAAGTAGAAACTTGAGGCTGGGTTTTGTTTTGCAATGAAAGTAAACCCATTGTAAGGAAGCAAGTACTGCAATGACTTTCTTTACAAGAGGGAAAAAATTGGTTGTTTAGAATAAACTGGATTTCCAATATAGTTTATTTCTATTTCAAGACATGTTCAATAATACTGTCTAGATGCATGTTCCATTAATTCTTAGGTGAGTGCTTCACAGAACAGGTGCCTCACTTTTTAATGTATCCTCAGGTGATATTCAGCATTTCATAGACTTGGACTATAAAACACTAAAATTAATGGTGCTGGGTTTTTTGTGAGATGATTGCATACTTTTTATTTTGGTTTATGATATTATTATAATAATGATACTGTATATGCAACAGTTCTTTGAGCTATACAGAGCTATCCCTGCGTGACAAACTGAAGGTGGCCTCTCATATAGAGGTAAATGGGGGCTGCCTTACCAACTCTATTGGCTGCATAGCAGATGCATCCCAAGCTGCTTGCAATGGTCAGTGAGGAGTCAACCATCATGTTCTCAACAGAGGCAAGTCATTTGGTGGGTTTTTTTTAATACAAGGTGAAGGAAATGCGTACATGTATCTACACTTCTTTTTGTCTGTCTTAGCACAGCAAGTTGGGGGTATGGTCTTTGAGAGTTGTTGCTGATTATCTGCTTGAGATAATCAATAACTGTTAGGTCTAAAATCCAGAATTATTCACATGGGATAAAGAGAGGAATCCAGTTTCTCCTTTCTTATATATCTCAGAAAAAAAATAAAAACAGCTTTTAAACTGTGTAGAGATAGATGTGCATCATGCTCCAGCACACAAACCACTTTTCCCAAGGATGAATTGTGTATACTTTGCCACTTTGTTGGCTGATGCTGCAACGTTTAATTCATTTGTTTGATTGCAGTTTCAGGTGGTGTGCAAGTAGATAGCTGTTTGCTTTAGGGGTAAGGTGACTGCAGGCAGGATGTGGCATGATTAGCTACTTGTGAGCAGCACTGATGAGTAAAAATATAAACGCAGAGACAAGAGACTCTTGAAGATAATGATCACAGAGGGTGGGATTTAGAGAGCTGACCAAATAACACTGAAGATCTATAAAGTACTTTTGACATTGCCGGTGATTGGAACTTGCTGCAATTATCAGTACACGAGATAACTGTGAACAGAACTTGCTGCCCGACTCTTTAATATGACACCTGATTATTCCCAGCTACATAAACAAGACTGAGATTGAATAGAGTCTGAATCATTATTTTTCCAAAAATATCAGAGGGGTAGCTGTCTGTTCTCTGAAGACATTGAAGGGCGATGGTTGTTTATCCACCATCCTCACCGCAGGATCCAAAGTATACTCCCACCTCCAGGTAGAATTTGCAGGTTTCTTTCCATGTTAGCTCCCAAAGAACTCACGTTGTTATTGTGTTCTTCGACAGGTGAGCAGAGCCCTATGAATGATCTTCACTGTAACTAAAAAGGTCAGGTTTTGGCTCCATGGAAACTGAGTTTTGACCTTGACTCCACAGAAACCAAGCCATTAGCTGCTGCTTTCTGTTTGCCAGTTCAACCCCACAAAGCTGAGTCAAAGTCTTTATGGCATTATGGGCTGAACAGTTTAACATACCGTTGCTGGCTGCCGTGGGGGGCTACTTCTCTGCCAGTTTATTGCCTTCATCACTAGAGTGACACAACAGCCACAGACAATCTCTTCAACCACTTCAAATAACCCTGACAAAAAACTCTCAGTCAGGGCTCTGGGTTATACTTGTGATTGGTGAGATCTTGGTCTCCATTTTGCCAGCAGTCCCTGTAAAAGTTGGAAGCCAGCCAGAAAGCATAGCTGGGCTCTATAGCAGAACGCGTTGGTTTAATAGCTGCTTTGCTTATGGTACCACAGACTGTCCCAGGGGGTCAGCAGATGCTTTAGTCTTCCTGGGCATCGTTCTTTATATGAGAAAAAGAACCTCAAATGCAAATAATGTATTATTCCCAAATGCTAAAAAATATGTAAAGTAAATATCCAATACATTGGAAGACAAGTCCAAATACAGCCAGGGCCTTCCTTTTGTATGCTGGTATTCTTCCTCATTGTATTAACATGGATCTATTTAACTTCAAACAGATTGGTTAGGGAACTCCTGTACTTTTACTGATTTTATACAAAAAAGCACAAATATAAACCAGTAGGGTGTAGGCAGGTCAACAGAGGTCATTTTAAATCAGCTGGATTCAACCAATGCTTTTTCAGAGTTCATCTTGCTTTGTTAATATTTTAATTCTAAGGACTTTTGCCAAGAAGAGCATCTACATATGCTTGATCTGAATGGTTCCTCTTTCACAATGTTTAAGCAGCATGTGGCAAGTAATGTCATGGTCTAAATCAAGATTCAAAGACAGCAGTCTTCATTTCTATTACTGTGTACCTGGGACAGTGCAGGAGATGGATTGTTATGTCCCAAGATCGGTTGTACATCATCATGACAAAGGAGAAACATGAATGTTTCTGGGGCCTTCTGGAGATTTCCAAACAAATTTCTTAAACTCTTTTCAAGCATTGGTCAGAGGTCACTCAGGGCTTGAAGAATCTAACATGTTTTATGAGTAAAACGAGTAAAGTATCCACCCATGTATGGTCTCGGTTAAGTGGGACTATGAACAATGGCCCCGAACTTGTAGTAGGCTAAAATAATCTTGTCTTGAGAAGAGTGATGATATAAAGATTCAAATATGATTTCTCAAAATTTTCAACTGTCTATAAATTATAGGAATCTGTTCCTAAAATCCATTGCTCCTCTTCATAACCTTTAATTTCACGGTAAGGAGGGAATATAGTCTAGAGACATCAAAGAGCCAGAGGTGTTCTTGCAGCTATTGGTTCTCAGATGAAAAAAAAAAACAAACCCAAAAGCTAAAATTTACAACCCTGAGGAATCTAATTCTCCAGCACCTTTCAATAAAGGAGTCTAAGCACACAACAAATAAATATTTTAAATCCTAATACTGATTTGAAAGGCAACTTATTGAAAAGGAATATTCTGGCATCACATGTGCATTTGACTTGCATTCATTTAAAATTTAGATTGATAGACAGTTCCTTGAGATTACTTCTGATAACTAGTTATTTGTGATATTATTTCACAGAAATGTGAGAAAGTAGAGCAGCTCAAGAGAGAATCTGATCTCTTTGCAGTAAGAAGTTGCAGACAATGCACATCAGCTATTTGTCTGCCCAAGTCTTTATTAACAAAACAAAAAATAAACAAAAACAAAAGCTCCAAACCTGCAAGAAATGAGATTAGCACTACAGTGGGGCTTGTTGAAGGGAACTGCTTACTAGACTTTTGAAGCTTCATCCACTATCCATCATGAAAATAAAGCTCTTCTACTGTATAGAAATGTATCACAATAATGGTAGAGATCCAGAGCAAGCTCATACAATGTGATAAATGACAAGACTTCCATGGTGTTCAAAGCATTATCAGAATCCATTTCATACCTCATCTGTTATTATAAGCATAAAATGTGCAAATGTTCTCCTCTGCTGTAAATGTCAGCATGCTGGGGGCAAATGCTTTGATTTTCTATCAGCAAATAATGTTAAATTATATAGTGTTTAATCACGCTTAGTGAGAGTGATGAACTTTAAAGAATGAGTTTCTTTCATATCACTCCATCTTCAGTTCTCCTGGAAATGGACATCATTGTTTCTAAAATTTATATAATATAAACCCTGAAGACAACTTCCCCAGCATGGAGGATGGTTCAATGCAGAGCACTAAATGCAAAACCGTTTAGATACTAAGATTGTTTTGATTGAGGTGATCAGGTATTTGAGCATAGAATTTAAAAGAATTTTGAAAGAATTATAAAATAATTCTGGCACCTTTTAGATAGTGAAGTTATTTGTATTTACAGAAGAGTCTAGATTACCTGGTATGACCCAACCTCAAATCTGGTAGTTTCTAAAGAAAGTAGTTGCATTTACCAGGCCAGATTGTAAATTGTTGTTAGGTAGGAGTGTTCCGCTGGAGTAACTGGAGGTCTGTGGCTTCACTTATGTGGAGAATCTCACCTACATGCTCCACCTGCTCTATCTGAAAGGCAGGATGCAGGCAAAGGTATGGATGCAATACATAGAGGAGACTCTTATGGGCAGTAAGGGAACCTAAATCTTCAAATCCCAAGGAAATAGTGAAGAGAAATCCTGCTAGTATCTTAGCAACCAGAGAAACTATAAGACAAGCTGTACTGGGAAATCAGCTATAGCTCGTCTTTGAGAGTTCTCTCTGGTTTGTATTATGTGCTTCTGAAACTGGATTTTTAAAAACAGCATTTGAAAATACCTATTTTTTTGTTGTTGTTGTTGGAGAGGTTCATCTTTTTTTGTTTCTGCTGAGGGGAGCTACTTTTTTATATCTGAATCAGTATTCAGTAATGTATTAGAACAATTTTATTAGCACATTCTAGACTTGAAGGGCAGGCTGGAAGAGACAGCAGAATTCTCTTATGAAAGGAGGGATGCTGTGCTGTGGAGGGAGCACTCCCCTCCACCCTCCAGGGTCAACAGCAAAGCCTCTGCTGTATTCAGTGGCACAGAACAGCTCCTGCAGACACTAAGAAATGGACAGGTCTTTGAAATTTTAATACTATTTTTCCTATTAAATTGGCTTCATCACTTTCACAACAATCTAGATTTTCTTGATCTCTTTATCACCCCTAGTACATAGAGATAAATTTTTTTTTTCCATATCAATTCAAATAGAAACATAGATTTCAGTCGTGTGTTATGGCATAATTCTTATCATGATGCAAAACTAATATGAGATCAGTCCTTTTTCAAAACATCAGCTATCCACACAACGTGTCTGGTACAGAAATGCAGGAATTTGTGGAGTTAGTCAAACACTAGGCTTATAGATGCATACATATGTCAGTACATTAAAGCTTCATCTCTGCTTTGCTGCTCTTTTATTGTGAGTTTCAGACACCATTGCTTGTTATTATTCTTATTGTGGCAGAAGAATGACTACAAATGTCAAAATTTTGTAAATTATTTAATTGAAATTATGTCCTTAGATATGCTCTATTTGTTACATATAATAATATTTTATTATTATACTGGAAATTTACAGGCACCTAAAAAAAAAAAAAGTACAAAATAGGTTAAAGTGCAAATTAGTTGTGTTTGATAAAAAGCAGATAGTCAAAGGCAGTGGTTTACAGACACACCTCTTTTCCAATTTATTTATCTGAGCTGTTCAGCGATTAATGAAAATCCTTTTAAAGGCTGATAGAGATAGAAATTATTTAGAATCCCCTAAATGCTCACATTCAAGAAATATTTTGTCTGCTAAATACTATTTATCTAGCTCTAATCAATTATCTGTCAGCATCAAAAAGATTCTTTTAGTTCACAAAAGGCAAAGCAGAGAATGTATTTTAAAAATACAGTTATTAGCTTGTGTATAGCTCTTTCTCTGTTAAGCCACTAATAGTTCAACACTGCTAAATAATCAGACACTTGGGAAGAGGAAAGTGAATCACTCAGCTGTATTTCTGCAAAAGCAGCTGTACATAAATGGTTTTAAACCAGTTTCAGTAGGACTTAAGCTCTCTATTTTGAAACTGTCTGCCTGTCACTGACAGTAAGGTCTTACAGGTCTTGTTATTTACTGACCATCCATCCCTCTCCAGGTCTTCCAGGGTCTTCTGTTTTGTTACCTGAATTGGAGTTGACTCAAGGGCATTTTTTAATTAGTATCTTGAGGTTAAGAAGTCACTTGCTGGCTACCCCGGCTTTCCTGAGCCAGCCCTTGGGGATGCTCTTCTCCCAGCACAGAGGTCCCAGGGTCAGAAAGATGCAGGTGCCAGTAGCAAAACTGAACGAAACCAGACTTTGGGAGGTGCCTGTTTTTCCAGACCTAACTGTGCAACAGATGGTTTAATATTCTCTCCTTCTGCGACAGCATTCTTAAACAAAACTCAAACTCATAAATACCGTAAAACAACCAGAGTGAGGCTGCTGCACCAGCTGACGTACCCAAGGGAGTCTGGCCCTGGGCAGCTCTCACTTAGGAATATAAACATGCTGCTTCGGGGTTCATCAGCCACAGGTACCTCTCAGCAATGCTGACAGAGCTGAATGCCTTCCAGGAGGAGGCGGGCAGCTATCTCTCTGTGGTTGCCCTCCTGGTCTGTAAGTAGAAATAATAATGCTTTGCTGTACTAGCACAGGCAGTAAGAGAATAAGCACGCTTAAATCGGCAGTGGCTGGGTTGTGGGCAGAAACGGGGGAGTCAGAAGAGGTCAGAAAATGTCAGTTCCAAACGTAGAGATAACCCAGATCAGATTCACCAGGAGAAATCCCTGCTCTCATACAGTGGATCCTTGCAGTGGTGCAAGAACTAACAGATTGTTTCAAAGGGGAATCTGAACAGATTCACAAAGTGCAAGTTTTAAACATTATTAATTTCAATAGTTAACACCTCGGAAAATAAACTGGAATTAGCCTCTTGTGCATGTACAAATATTTATCATCACTGCTGCATGTCCTGCCAGTCTAGCAGCTGACATCTGTGGCATTCAAATTCCTTTAAGTCTTGCCAGTCAATATTAACGAGACACTAAATACTCAGATTGCACCTGTCCATTAGAGTAAATTGACTAGTTTATTGTCTTCACCGTCTTTTGAAGAGTGATAAGCACCAGCTTTGAACAACTTCTTGGAGATTTCTTGATTATAGCCTTTGAATGTGTTCTGAGAGGCGGCTGACAGCTGTCCTTTCTGGTTTGGAAACAATCAAATTAGACTGACTGCTAACAGATGATGCTACTCTGAGAAAAAGCTTCTTCGATGCCATAGCAGATGATGCCTCCATCCCTTTCTTTGAACTGTAAGGCAAAGACTGGCAGGAGAAATTAGTAGGAGATATAAGTGCTGTGTTAATACCTGGAGACCCATTAATAGCAGGAGTGAACTGTTCAGTATTACTGGAGATGATCTTAATATAGAAGACAGAAGTTTTATTTTTAAATAATTCTCATGAGTTTCCACTCAGGTCAATGGGCAAGTAAGCAAGGGATGTAACTCCAACTATTTGGGGTGAGATTCTCAGTCCTGTCATGCAAGGTACTAAAGGTCTTTTTTCTTCTGGGATTGGCTCTGAAAGGACATGCCCATTAACTGAGGATTTGAATTGTAAAATAGTGAGAAATACTCCCCATGCCTTTTTGGTACTACCCAGGGGACTTTTTCCTTTTTTTTTTTTTCCCCAGCAAGGATTACTTTCTGCAGACTTACGCTGCACCTATGAACACAGTTCTACATTTGGAACAGTCCCAAGCTTACCAGAAAGGGAATTCTCATTAGCTGGATGGGCAACAGTGGTGTTACAAAGGGTTTTGCCTTGACCGGAAGCACCTAAATGTTTTTATTTCTTTATATGTCTTGTGTATGTATATTTTTCTATATGATTCACAGAATCATAGGGGTTGGAAGGCACCTCCAGAGACCATCGGGTCCAAGCCCCCTGCCAAAGCACGTTCCCTAGGACAGGTTGGCATCCAGACGGGGCTGGAATCTCTCCAGAGAAGGAGACTCCACACCCCCCTGGGCAGCCTGTCCCAGTGCTACTTCACCCTCACTGGGAAGTTCTTCTGCATATTGATGCAGAACCTCCCATGCTCCAACTTGAGGCCATCGTCCCTTGTCCTGTCCTCACAGACCACTGAGAAGAGGCTGGCCATTTCCCCCTGTGTCACACACTTCAGATATTTATAAACATTAATAAGATCCCCTCTTAGTCTTCTCTAGGCTGAGCAGCCCCGGTTCAGAAGATGATGAATGGCTACAAAACCAATGGCTGCATAAGGAGGTGTGACATCCCCAAATAAAACTGGGATGAGCCACACTGACCCCAGAGAACGGTTCCTCTGGACACTCAGTGAGTACAGAGAGCCCTGCTGTGTCAGAGGGACGGGAAAACCAGTTAGAAACTTCAAATATGAGCCTGCAGTAGCCATAAACAAGGGATCCTTGTTTGTGAATGTAGGTGTGTCTCAGAGGGAGAGAGGCTACAAAGTTTGGCACCTTGCTCTAAACTTGTACAGGTTTCTCTTTCTGGGTCACTGTTCCTTGCACAGATGCAGCCCAGCTTTATATAAGCTTTGTGAAATGAGGTCTCTCCTCATTAATTTTTCACTCACAATCCCCATCCGTTTCTTTTCCTTTGCCTTCTGATTCTTCTGCCTGGATGTTTTCCTTCTGCTGCTTATTTCTGAAGGAGGTACCTAGACATGAAAAACAAGAACAGAGCAGAGCCCAGCTAATTAGCAGCCGCTTTAAGCTATTGTTTACCTTGCACAGGAGCACATCTCCAATCAATGCCAAGTTGGATCATGAAAATGTTGCTAGAGAGAGCCACGCCTTGAAAGCCGGTCTCAGCCCCTTTCAAACTCACAGTTTTGCTGCAGACAGCCCCACTGGGAGAGAGTTCCTGGCTCCAGAGGCCCTGCCTGCAGGGAAATTGTTGGAAATGCATTTCTACCCAGTTCCCTGGGAGTGGAAACACCTTGTGAACACTCTGGACCATGGTAGCGTGGTTAGTACTTCAAAACAGGGAGGAAAAAACTCAGGAATTGTTTGATTTAAGAGAAAACAAAAGAGGAGGAAAA